>CM055431.1:10430872-10705872 GCA_029228465.1 Salix viminalis
TTAGTGCGCGCACAACCTGAAGACGATCCAGTATTCGGATGTATTTTATCTTAAATTTCGAGTTTTGATGTTTTTGGATCAGGATATATATATATACTAGACAATGCCCCCGCGTTTCGCCGCGGGCGGCACAATATTTTTTTTAATGTAAAAAATATTAATTGTGTGTATTTTTTATTATAATATAAATTTAGCTAAAATAATAAATTTGTGCAGAATTCATGCCAACTGCAACTTTTTTATAAAATATATGAATTTAAAATCGATATAAATTTATCTGTTTAGTAGTTTCAAACGAAATAACCAGCATAAATTTATCATCATCATTAAAAAAGCAAGAAAACTCGGATATCTGAATTATTAAGTTCACTGTATTAAGATTAGTTCATTTTATAATTCAATTTAAATTAAACAAAAATAAAATATAAATTGTGAAAATACATACAATAATCAAATAAAAAAAATAAGTTGTTAATTTTCTATCAACAAAAAGATGAAAAAATAGATTGAAAATTCATCCTGACGTTATTGCCATTATCATTGCTATTAAAGCTAAAATTATTACTAACATTACTGCCGAAACAATTAAAATAATTAAATTTCCATGAAAAAAAAAAAAAAAAGCAAAAGATTTTTATAAAAAAACAATAACTAAAATTATCATTATTATTGCATAAATAATAAAATCATAAAAATCATATAATCTAAAGAACAAATAAAGAAACAGAAAACAAAAAAAAACGAATAAAGGGAAAAATAGAGTAATATTACTTTTAAAATGATCACCGATATAAATTAAAATTTCAGAAAAATCTTTAAAAAAAATCAAAAGATTTTTATAAAAAAATAATCACTAAAATTATTATTATTATTGGTTCGGAGATTAGTGAACAAAAAAACGTATAAGGAAAAAAAATAAAAAATAATAATAAATTGGTTTGGAGATTAGTCATGGTGTGTCCACGCTGGCCTGGACACCCCGATTATCAAAAAACAGATTTGGTCCGAGGAGTAGTGGTGGTGCACTTGAGCTGGGCCGGAGATCGTGGTTATAAAAAAAATATATAAGTGAAAAAAAAATATATAAGTGAAAAAAAAAGAGCTTAAAAGTCTGATGAGACCATGGCTACAAAAAAATGTATAAGCGAAAGAAGAAAAAAAAGTATAAGCGTGAAAGCACTGTAGCAATCCATATTGTTTTTAAAAAAATTCGGCCCAAGAATTAGTCGTAGTGTGCTTAAGCTGGTCGGAGATCCCGGTTATAAAAAAAATGTATAAGTGAATAAAAAAAATTATAAAAAAAGAAAAAAAAATGTACCAGAAGGAAAGCATTTTAGAAAAAAAAATGTGGGTCCGGGGATTGTCGTGGTATGCATAAGTTGACCTGGACACCCTGGTTATCAAAAAATTTTGGATATGGAGATTAATCGTGGTGCATTTAAGCGAGCTCGGACACCCCGATTATTAAAAAACCAAAAAAATATATAAGTAGAAAAAAAAATATGTAATAAGAACAAATGAAAAAAAATAATAAGTAAAAAATACAAAAAAAAGCGAAAAAAGAATAAGCAAAAAACGGAGGAAAAAAAGAAGAAAAAGAATAATTAGGAAAAAAAAAGCAAAAAAAAAAAGAAGAAACAAAAAAAAAAAGAAACGAAAAAAAAAGAAGAAAAAAGAGAAAAAAAAAGTAAAAAAAGGAAAAAAAAAATCTGCTATTGCAATCCACAGTGCACTGTGTCTATAAGAACAGAGCACTGGTGCACTGTAAAAAAACCTACGGGTTTTATATATATACTAGATAATTGCCCGCGCGTTGCCGCGGATATTTTTTTGTATATAATTTAATACAATTAAATCTACAACGATCAATTTATATGATATAAGCAAATAATTATAGATTAAAAGATAAAATGTTTAAAATTTTGAGTTGAGTTTATCACGCAAGTATAGATTACATTTTCTAAAATATAGGAATTGTGTTATAAACGATAACAAAAGAGTGCGCACTAACATTAGAAAAAAGAGCAAAATATTTGAATAAAAAAAAACACATTACTGAAATCATTATTGTGCAGATAAGAAAATTATAAAAATCAATTAATAGAAAGAACAAATAAAAAAACAACAGGGAAAAGGAAGCAATATTCATTTAAAATATTATAACAATAGCAACATCAGAGTCTTAATATCTAAAATTATTATTGCCGCTAGAATAAAAACAACAAAAATTATTAAATTATACCGAGAGAAAAAAATAAAAAGCATGAACAAAACAGCAAGCAAGAAAAACCAATTAAAAATTATTATTATTATTATTATTATTATGAAATAATAGATAATCACTATTATTATAAAAAAAAACCTACGGATTTTGATATGAACTTCATCAACAATTGTGATGAAACCCAATAAGAATGATGGCTTAGAACCCCAAGATCGTGTAGACAAGATTGGTTGAGCCTTGACCCGTCACCTAACAAGATGAAAACCAAGACTACGAAAGATTGAAACGCCACACCTAGAAAACCTGAGAATCTCTCAACAATCAAGGTGATAAGTTTGGTTGTTTGAACGCCACAAGATTAACTTGATAAGTTCTAGTAGTTCTTTCAAGAACGAAGAGGAACACAAGACCTCACAAATATGATATTTATTCTGAAAACATAATCTGCCTAATCATTTCGAAATACCCTTTTTTTATTCTTGGAACAACCCTCCAAGAATAGGAAAAGTCATAACTAAAGCTTTAAAAGAGTTCAAACAGTAACATAAACAAGTCCCCACGTTTTTAGGTCTCTTGGACTTCTAGAGGCTATCATAAATAGCTAACTGACTAAATTCAATGTATTTAACATATGCATTTAAGACCAACTTCATTCCTCTAATTAATAACCTTGAAAGTCATCAAATCCATGCCCTTTGATGGTCAGATCATGCTGAAACGTTTTTGCATAATTATTACCCTCTTCAATTGCTTTGATGATGTGGACTAAGCCTTGATTATCATTTGATCCCATCTTGGTCTTTTTAGAATCAGCCCAAATCTCTTGGATTAGCCCATTTAGGGCTTCCTTGAAGCGTTTGGCTCTAAGTCTTGTAATTGGGCCACTTGGAAGTGACAAAGGGTCTTGTGCGAATTCAGACGCATTCCCGAGTGTATGATCATGATGTCCAGCTCCTTGGTTTGCATCATTCTCCCCCTCTTGAGAAGGATTTGTCCTCAAATCATCACCTACATCAAATGGAGATAAATCAGAAACGTTAAAGCTTGCACTAACACCATACTCACCTGGTAAGTCAAGCTTGTAGGCATTATCATTGATGCGTTCCACTACTTGAAATGGTCCGTCACCCCTAGGCAAGAGTTTTGAACGTCGTTTTTCAGGAAAACGTTCCTTCCTTAAGTGCAACCAAACCCAATCGCCTGGTTCAAATACTACCTTCTTGCGTCCCTTGTTGGCTTGTTGGACATATTGTTTAGTCCTCCTTTCAATGTTCAGTCGTGCCTTTTCATGAATCATCTTTACAAATTCTGCCTTCGTTTTGCCATCTAAGTTCACACGTTCACTCACAGGTAAAGAAGTTAAATCCAAAGGTGACAAAGGGTTAAAGCCATAAACCATTTCAAATGGTGAAAACTTAGTTGCAGAATGTATACTTCTATTATAAGCAAACTCAACATGTGGCAAACAATCTTCCCATGTTTTCAAGTTCTTTTTAATTAAAGCACGTAACAAAGAAGACAAAGTTCTATTCACTACTTCAGTTTGACCATCCGTTTGTGGATGACAAGTAGTAGAAAACAATAATTTGGTTCCTAACTTTCCCCACAAAGTCTTCCAAAAGTAACTCAAAAACTTTGCATCCCTATCAGAAACAATGGTCCTAGGCATGCCATGTAACCTAACAACATCTTTGAAGAACAAATCAGCTATATGTGATGCATCATCAGTTTTATGACAAGCAATAAAGTGTGCCATCTTCGAAAATCTATCTACCACCACAAAAACTGAATCTCTCCCCCTTTTAGTCCTAGGTAATCCCAAAACAAAATCCATTGAAATATCAGTCCAAGGTTCACTAGGTATTGGCAAAGGGGTGTACAAACCATGGGGTTTCAACCTAGACTTGGCTTGTTTACAAGTGATGCACTTCTCACAAAATCTTTCCACATCACGTTTCATATGAGGCCAAAAAAAATGATCATGCAAAATTCCTAATGTCTTAGCTACACCAAAATGACCCATCAAACCACCACCATGAGCTTCTCGTACAAACAATTCACGCAAAGAACATATAGGCACACATAGTTTATTTTCCCGAAACAAAAATCCTTCATGCCTATAAAACTTTCCAAATGCCACTTTCTCACATGCATTGAACACATCACCAAAATCAGAATCTTGTGCATACAAATCCTTAATGTATTCAAAGCCAAGCAATTTTGTATCTAAAATGGAAAGTAAAGCATACCTTCGTGACAATGCATCAGCTACCACATTTTCCTTACCTTGCTTGTATCTGATCACATAAGGAAATGTTTCAATGAATTCCACCCATTTGGCATGGCGTCTGTTCAACTTTTGTTGTCCTTTCAAATGCTTCAAAGACTCATGATCCGTGTGAATCACAAATTCCTTTGGCCATAGATAATGCTGCCAGTTTTCCAAAGCCCTTACCAAGGCATACATCTCCTTATCATAAGTAGGGTAATTTAGGGCTGCCCCACTCAACTTTTCACTAAAATAAGCAATTGGACGACCTTCTTGCATCAAAACAGCTCCAATACCTATTCCTGAAGCATCACACTCAATTTCAAAAGTTTTAGCAAAGTTAGGTAAAACAAGCAAAGGTGCATTAGTTAACTTTTCTTTGATCAGCTTAAATGCCTTTTCTTGTTCTTCCCCCCACTTAAACTGCACATTTTTCTTGATGACTTCAGTAAGAGGTGTGGCTAAGCTACTAAAATCACGCACAAACCGTCTATAAAAGCTAGCTAAGCCGTGGAAACTCCTCACTTGGCTGATTGTTGTAGGTGTTGGCCACTCTTTGATTGCCTTAACCTTTTCCTCGTCCACCTCAATTCCTTTGTTACTAACAACAAAACCAAGAAACACAAGTTTATCCGTGCAAAAGGTGCACTTCTTGAGATTAGCAAACAACTTTTCTTTCCTTAGAATTTCCAAGACAGATTTCAAATGCATTACATGTTCTTTCAGGTTTTTGCTATAAATTAGGATATCATCAAAATACACAACGACAAATCTGCCAATAAATGCACGCAAAACATGGTTCATCAAACGCATAAATGTACTTGGAGCATTAGTTAAACCGAAAGGCATCACTAACCACTCATACAAACCGTATTTAGTCTTAAAAGCAGTTTTCCATTCATCACCTTCCTTCATCCTAATCTGATGATATCCACTCTTAAGATCCACTTTTGTAAAGACACAAGAACCATGCAATTCATCCAGCATATCATCTAATCTAGGAATGGGATGACGATACTTTACCGTTATGTTATTGATGGCTCGACAGTCAACACACATCCTCCATGTTCCATCCTTCTTAGGAACTAATAGCACCGGAACTGCACAAGGACTCATGCTTTCACGCACATACCCCTTCTCTAATAATTCACCTACTTGCCTCTGAAGTTCCTTCGTATCCTCGGGATTACTCCTATAAGCAGGTCGGTTTGGAATTGACGCACCTGGTATGAAATCAATTTGATGTTCAATCCCTCGGATTGGAGGTAATCCATACGGTACCTCTTCGGGAAGGACATCTTCAAACTCCTGCAAAAGAGAAACAATATCGCTCGGCAAAGCACCGACGAGATCGTTAGTGCATAAAAGAGCCTCCTTGTACATGAGTACAATAAGGGGCTGGTGTGAAAATAATGCTCTCTTGATCTCACTTTTTTTTTGCAATGTAATTGAATTTTTCCTCTCTTGCTCTCACTATGGCCGAAATCCCTTCTCTTTCTTTTTCTCTCTGATCAATGTTTTTCTCTTTCTTTTTTTGAAAATCTTTTTTTCAATTTCGGCTTTCATTTCTTTTTCTTTCTTTCTTTTGTTCACTTGATCTTTGTAACTTTAATTGGTCCTCCCTGACCTGTTCTGGATTCAATGGCAAAAGAATAATAGGTTGCTTTCTATGAGTGAAAGAATACCTATTTGTGAATCCATCATGCATAGCCCTCCGATCATACTGCCATGGTCTTCCCAATAGTATATGGCATGCATGCATAGTAACCACATCACAAAGCACCTCATCCTCATATTTACCAATGGATAGTGCCACCAATACTTGCCTTGTCACCTTGATTTCACCACATTCATTCAGCCACTGAAGCCGATAAGGGTGAGGATGTTTCAAGGTAGCTAAGGCCAATTTCTCCACCACATAAGTGCTGGCTACATTTGTGCAACTCCCTCCATCGATAATGACACTGCAAACTTTGTTTTTCACAAAGCACCGAGTATGAAACAAGTTCTCCCTTTGGTTACCCTCTTCCTCCTTAACCTGCATATTGAGAACTCGCCTTGCTACCAATAAATCTCCAACCACAGCACTTTGCTCATCATCAGCATCCTCCAGAGGTGGCATGTCATTATCATCTTCCTCATTCTCCGACTCAAGCTCTCCTTGGGCGTTTATCACCATCACCCTTTTGTTTACACACTGGCTGGCTATGTGTCCCCGCCCCTGGCATTTAAAACACTTAATATCACGTGATTTAGAGCTTGAAGCTTCGGTGTTACCTAAAGCAGCAGCGGTCGTTGGTTTGGAATTCTTAAAGGATTCAAATTTTGGCTTATTTTGTAGCTGCTCATCCCTTTTTGGAGTTGTCTTCCATGGGTTGGTGTTAGCCATAGGTTGTCCCCTCCTAACCAATCCTTTTCGTTTGAGTTGTTCCTCCACCTTTATGGCTTGATGCACCATATCTGTCAACTCAACATAGTGTTGCATCTCAACTATATCTGTAATCTCACGATTTAAACCATGCAAGAACCTAGCCATGGTCGCTTCGCGGTCTTCTTCCACATTAGCCCGGATCATAGCTACCTCCATCTCCTTGTAATATTCTTCCACACTCTTGGAACCTTGATTTAGCCTCTGCAACTTTTGATACAATCCCCTATAATAGTGGCTGGGTACAAAACGCTTTCTCATAAGCATTTTCATCTCCTCCCAAGTGTCCACAGGTGGCTCTCTATTCCTTCTCCTATTAATTAGTAATTGATCCCACCAAACAATGGCATAATCAGTGAATTCAATTGCAGCCAACTTAACCTTCTTTATCTCCGAGTAGTTGTGACAATCAAACACCATCTCCATTTTAGTTTCCCACTCCAAATAAACTTCAGGATCACTTTTACCTTGAAAAGATGGGATTTTAATCTTTATGTTTCCCAAGTCATTATCCCTCCTAGGCCTACCCATCCTAGCTTCTCGATTCTCATTCCCACGTTGAAACCTGCCTCTGTTCAAATATGGCTCATCAAACTCCTCGGACTCGCCTCTTCCTCAACATTACGCCACGGAGCACGCCCACCTTGCTGCCTATTGGGGATGTGTTGTTGATGTCCCCTAGGAGCTTCTGCTTCTACCCTGTCCAACCTATCATGAATAGGTTCTAATTCAGCCCTCAACATACGCCTCATCTCCCCTAACAAGGCTTGCATTTGGAGGTTAGGAACTCCAGTTTGTTGAACTTCTTCGGTTGTATCTTCTTGATTATTGGACATATTTAAAACCTGCAAAACAAGGTTAGAATCCTCACAAGCACTCCCTCACGTGTTTCACTCAAGAATTGATACACTTGCCCTCGTGTTTTCACACTAAATGGCTTTTACCCTCTTATGGTCTCACACACTCTTGCCTTTTTCCACTCTTTGTGTCTTCTTTAGTTCTTAATCGAACTTTCAAAAACTAAATCAAAATAATCCCACAGCAATTCAAAAAATGAGAAATCAACCAAAACTAACCAAAAGGCCAAGAACTTCAATAAGGTGAGATACAAGATTGAAAAGAGAAATTGTTATTTTTTGGAATTGTGAACTTTTTTGACAATTGTTTTTTCTGGACTTGAATAACGTGAGAAACAAGATTGAAAACAAAAGTATTCTGACAAGAGGTAACAGTATACTTTTTTTCTGAATTTTTTTGGACTTGAATCGTGTACCCTTTTTTGCTTTTTTCTATGATTTTTTTTTTCTTCTGCAAGAGGTAACAGTATATAAAAGAAAAAATGAAAGTGAAAGATAGTCAAACTTATCTTAGAACCAAAGCTCTGATACCAAATGATATGAACTTCATCAACAATTGTGATGAAACCCAATAAGAATGATGGCTTAGAACCCCAAGATCGTGTAGACAAGATTGGTTGAGCCTTGACCCGTCACCTAACAAGATGAAAACCAAGACTACGAAAGATTGAAACGCCACACCTAGAAAACCTGAGAATCTCTCAACAATCAAGGTGATAAGTTTGGTTGTTTGAACGCCACAAGATTAACTTGATAAGTTCTAGTAGTTCTTTCAAGAACGAAGAGGAACACAAGACCTCACAAATATGATATTTATTCTGAAAACATAATCTGCCTAATCATTTCGAAATACCCTTTTTTTATTCTTGGAACAACCCTCCAAGAATAGGAAAAGTCATAACTAAAGCTTTAAAAGAGTTCAAACAGTAACATAAACAAGTCCCCACGTTTTTAGGTCTCTTGGACTTCTAGAGGCTATCATAAATAGCTAACTGACTAAATTCAATGTATTTAACATATGCATTTAAGACCAACTTCATTCCTCTAATTAATAACCTTGAAAGTCATCAAATCCATGCCCTTTGATGGTCAGATCATGCTGAAACGTTTTTGCATAATTATTACCCTCTTCAATTGCTTTGATGATGTGGACTAAGCCTTGATTATCATTTGATCCCATCTTGGTCTTTTTAGAATCAGCCCAAATCTCTTGGATTAGCCCATTTAGGGCTTCCTTGAAGCGTTTGGCTCTAAGTCTTGTAATTGGGCCACTTGGAAGTGACAAAGGGTCTTGTGCGAATTCAGACGCATTCCCGAGTGTATGATCATGATGTCCAGCTCCTTGGTTTGCATCACTTGTTGGAACAAAGTAAAATTCTCCTTTCAAGTAAAACAACAGTAAGAAGTTTGAGCAAGTTGTCCACATCCAAACACTGTACCAATGGCTGAAATGATATCTGCATTCAGCAAAATCAAAACTCATTTACTGTATAATAATGTGAATTTTTGTTAACCCTCCACTACACCAAACAATCAGCAAAGGCAGAATCCAGCTAACAAAACCGAAGGAGAGGAAGTCATACCTCAACATGAGGGAGTCCATCTTTGGGTGGAGCCTTCACGGAAAGCAGGCAATTCTCAATGGCATACAAGACCAGGTCCTTTCCAGGAGTAGGCAAAGGTACATTGGAGACCATGTATGATATAACATCCCATAATGGCTTGCTGAAATTTTGATATAGCTGACACCATTAATGAAATGAAAAGGATACAATTGAATTCCATTTTTTTAATGAACTGATAAACTTATCCATACCATAACATCTTATAACTATTAATTCATATTTTGATGCTGTAAAGGTAGAGTCATGCGTGCATGTATACCAGGAAAACGCCAAAAAGTTAGTAAAGCCTCAATTATCACCTATTGTTGACCGTATCAGAGAGCCTTCCATAACTTAAGATATTTACCTACTTCCTGCAAGGGAAAAGCAAAGTGCAAATAACTCCTCCATTGCAGTTCTAAGAATACCTAGGAGAGCGGGAAACAAGGCAGATTCACCGCAGAGGGTGATGGATCCAAAATATATGTTAGTTGCATGCTTTTATAAACATACGGTTGGATCATGCTGCATGCTTTTATACTTCAGAGTTTCAAGCAAAAGAACAACTTGGCAAAATTCCACCCATTCACAATAATACAACAAATTTAATTTACTGCAAATTTTAATTGTGAACTAAATAAATAACTAACATAATAAAAGAAAAACGTTACCAGTAAAACAATGGGGTAACTTTTTGGAAATGTGGAAGAATCATTTGATTCGAATTCCGACGGGTAAATGTCTCAAAACGTGATCCTGACGGTCTGGTTTTTTCCGATTCTCTAGTTTTGTTCTATTTTCTGTTATCTAGGAGCCAAGTAATTGTTTTCGCTAGTATTTTCTTCTGTCTTATTTCATGTCTTCGTATCGTCCACAGTTCGTCAACTTTGGGCTTATTCTGATATTGATTTCTTTAGGGGTTATTTCGATATTCATTTCTGCCGCAGAAACCCTGCCTTAGTGAACCCATATAAAAACACTTTAAGAATCAATTGAAACGTTACATTCTCTGTGTCTTGGGGTTGATATCTCATGATATAGTAAATTGGGGCTTTTACTAGAGGTTTCAATTGGAGGTTCATTTCTGCCGCAACTTCATCACACAAGGGTTTGTGTACCTAGAAGTACGAGAATGATCTAGAAATTGAGGGTTATTCTCGTTTTAGTATTACAATACTACATGTCGATAATGAGGTCATTTCGAAGTCGTTGGTCCGGTTTTCAATTCTGTTATGTAAAAATTGCGTAAGAGGTTAGATTCTGCTCATGTCTCAAAACGTGATCCTGACGGTGTGGTTTTTTCCAATTCTCTGGTTTTGTTCTATTTTCTGTTATCTAGGAGCCAAGTAATTGTTTTCGCTGTTATTTTCTTCTGTCTTAATTCGTGTCTTCGTATCGTCCACAGTTCGTACGACTTTGCATTGGTACTCGCGAAATCGTAATCGTAGTTTGGTGTTTTCTTTGTCTTGGGGTTGATATCGCATGATATATTAAATTTAAAATTCATTGGAATCATTTGAAAATTCATGTTACGTCTATTGGGGTTGAGAGAGTATCAGGTGTCAACTTTGGCCTTATTCTGATATTGATTTCTTTAGGGGTTATTTCGATATTCATTTCTGCCGCAGAAACCCTGCCTTAGTGAACCCATATAAAAACACTTTAAGAATCAATTGAAACGTTACATTCTCTGTGTCTTGGGGTTGATATCTCATGATATAGTAAATTGGGGCTTTTACTAGAGGTTTTAATTGGAGGTTCATTTCTGCCGCAAGTTGATCACACAAGGGTTTGTGTACCTAGAAGTACGAGAACGATCAAGAAATTGAGGGTTATTCTCGTTTTAGTATTAGAATACTACATGTCGATAATGAGGTCATTTCGAAGTCGTCGGTGCGGGTTTCAATTCTGTTACGTAAAAATTGCGTAAGAGGTGAGATTCTGCTCATGTCTCAAAACGTGATCCTGACGGTGTGGTTTTTTCCGATTCTCTGGTTTTGTTCTATTTTCTGTTATCTAGGAGCCAAGTAATTGTTTTCGCTGTTATTTTCTTCTGTCTTATTTCGTGTCTTCGTATCGTCCACAGTTCGTACGACTTTGCATTGGTACTCGCGAAATCGTAATCGTAGTTTGGTGTTTTCTTTGTCTTGGGGTTGATATCGCATGATATATTAAATTTAAAATTCATTGGAATCATTTGAAAATTCATGTTACGTCTATTGGGGTTGAGAGAGTATCAGGTGTCAACTTTGGGCTTATTCTGATATTGATTTCTTTAGGGGTTATTTCGATATTCATTTCTGCCGCAGAAACCCTGCCTTAGTGAACCCATATAAAAACACTTTAAGAATCAATTGAAACGTTACATTCTCTGTGTCTTGGGGTTGATATCTCATGATATAGTAAATTGGGGCTTTTACTAGAGGTTTCAATTGGAGGTTCATTTCTGCCGCAAGTTGATCACACAAGGGTTTGTGTACCTAGAAGTACGAGAACGATCAAGAAATTGAGGGTTATTCTCGTTTTAGTATTAGAATACTACATGTCGATAATGAGGTCATTTCGAAGTCGTCGGTGCGGGTTTCAATTCTGTTACGTAAAAATTGCGTAAGGGGTTAGAGTCTGCTCAAGTCTCAAAACGTGATCCTGACGGTGTGGTTTTTTCCGATTCTGTGGTTTTGTTCTATTTTCTGTTATCTAGGAGCCAAGTAATTGTTTTCGCTGTTATTTTCTTCTGTCTTATTTCGTGTCTTCGTATCGTCCACAGTTCGTACGACTTTGCATTGGTACTCGCGAAATCGTAATCGTAGTTTGGTGTTTTCTTTGTCTTGGGGTTGATATCGCATGATATATTAAATTTAAAATTCATTGGAATCATTTGAAAATTCATGTTACGTCTATTGGGGTTGAGAGAGTATCAGGTGTCAACTTTGGCCTTATTCTGATATTGATTTCTTTAGGGGTTATTTCGATATTCATTTCTGCCGCAGAAACCCTGCCTTAGTGAACCCATATAAAAACACTTTAAGAATCAATTGAAACGTTACATTCTCTGTGTCTTGGGGTTGATATCTCATGATATAGTAAATTGGGGCTTTTACTAGAGGTTTTAATTGGAGGTTCATTTCTGCCGCAAGTTGATCACACAAGGGTTTGTGTACCTAGAAGTACGAGAACGATCAAGAAATTGAGGGTTATTCTCGTTTTAGTATTAGAATACTACATGTCGATAATGAGGTCATTTCGAAGTCGTCGGTGCGGGTTTCAATTCTGTTACGTAAAAATTGCGTAAGGGGTTAGAGTCTGCTCAAGTCTCAAAACGTGATCCTGACGGTGTGGTTTTTTCCGATTCTGTGGTTTTGTTCTATTTTCTGTTATCTAGGAGCCAAGTAATTGTTTTCGCTGTTATTTTCTTCTGTCTTATTTCGTGTCTTCGTATCGTCCACAGTTCGTACGACTTTGCATTGGTACTCGCGAAATCGTAATCGTAGTTTGGTGTTTTCTTTGTCTTGGGGTTGATATCGCATGATATATTAAATTTAAAATTCATTGGAATCATTTGAAAATTCATGTTACGTCTATTGGGGTTGAGAGAGTATCAGGTGTCAACTTTGGGCTTATTCTGATATTGATTTCTTTAGGGGTTATTTCGATATTCATTTCTGCCATAGAAACCCTGCCTTAGTGAACCCATATAAAAAACACTTTAAGAATCAATTGAAACCTTACATTCTCTGTGTCTTGGGGTTGATATCTCATGATATAGTAAATTGGGGCTTTTACTAGAGGTTCATTTCTGCCGCAAATTCATCACACAAGGGTTTGTGTACCTAGAATTACGAGAACGATCTAGAAATTGAGGGTTATTCTCGTTTTAGTATTAGAATACTACATGTCGATAATGAGGTCATTTCGAAGTCGTCGGTGCGGGTTTCAATTCTGTTACGTAAAAATTGCGTAAGGGGTTAGAGTCTGCTCAAGTCTCAAAACGTGATCCTGACGGTGTGGTTTTTTCCGATTCTCTGGTTTTGTTCTATTTTCTGTTATCTAGGAGCCAAGTAATTGTTTTCGCTAGTATTTGCTTCTGTCTTATTTCGTGTCTTCGTATCGTCCACAGTTCGTACGACTTTGCATTGCTACTCGCGAAATCGTAATCGTAGTTTGGTGTTTGCTTTGTCTTGGGGTTGATATCGCATGATATATTAAATTTAAAATTCATTGGAATCATTTGAAAATTCATGTTACGTCGTCTATTGGGGTTGAGAGAGTATCAGGTGTCAACTTTGGGCTTATTCTGATATTGATTTCTTTAGGGGTTATTTCGATATTCATTTCTGCCGCAGAAACCCTGCCTTAGTGAACCCATATAAAAACACTTTAAGAATCAATTGAAACGTTACATTCTCTGTGTCTTGGGGTTGATATCTCATGATATAGTAAATTGGGGCTTTTACTAGAGGTTTCAATTGGAGGTTCATTTCTGCCGCAACTTCATCACACAAAGGGTTTGTGTACCTAGAAGTACGAGAATGATCTAGAAATTGAGGGTTATTCTCGTTTTAGTATTAGAATACTACATGTCGATAATGAGGTCATTTCGAAGTCGTTGGTCCGGTTTTCAATTCTGTTATGTAAAAATTGCGTAAGAGGTTAGATTCTGCTCATGTCTCAAAACGTGATCCTGACGGTGTGGTTTTTTCTAATTCTCTGGTTTTGTTCTATTTTCTGTTATCTAGGAGCCAAGTAATTGTTTTCGCTAGTATTTGCTTCTGTCTTATTTCGTGTCTTCGTATCGTCCACAGTTCGTACGACTTTGCATTGGTACTCGCGAAATCGTAATCGTAGTTTGGTGTTTTCTTTGTCTTGGGGTTGATATCGCATGATATATTAAATTTAAAATTCATTGGAATCATTTGAAAATTCATGTTACGTCTATTGGGGTTGAGAGAGTATCAGGTGTCAACTTTGGGCTTATTCTGATATTGATTTCTTTAGGGGTTATTTCGATATTCATTTCTGCCGCAGAAACCCTGCCTTAGTGAACCCATATAAAAACACTTTAAGAATCAATTGAAACTTTACATTCTCTGTGTCTTGGGGTTGATATCTCATGATATAGTAAATTGGGGCTTTTACTAGAGGTTGAATTGGAGGTTCATTTCTGCCGCAAATTCATCACACAAGGGTTTGTGTACCTAGAAGTACGAGAACGATCTAGAAATTGAGGGTTATTCTCGTTTTAGTATTAGAATACTACATGTCGATAATGAGGTCATTTCGAAGTCGTCGGTGCGGGTTTCAATTCTGTTACGTAAAAATTGCGTAAGGGGTTAGAGTCTGCTCAAGTCTCAAAACGTGATCCTGACGGTGTGGTTTTTTCCGATTCTCTGGTTTTGTTCTATTTTCTGTTATCTAGGAGCCAAGTAATTGTTTTCGCTAGTATTTGCTTCTGTCTTATTTCGTGTCTTCGTATCGTCCACAGTTCGTACGACTTTGCATTGGTACTTTGCATGAAATCGTGATCGTAGTTTGGTGTTTTGCTTTGTCTTGGGGTTGATATCGCATGATATATTAAATTTAAAATTCATTGGAATCATTTGAAAATTCATGTTACGTCTATTGGGGTTGAGAGAGTATCAGGTGTCAACTTTGGGCTTATTCTGATATTGATTTCTTTACGGGTTATTTCGATATTCATTTCTGCCACAAAAACCCTGCTTTAGTGAACCCATATAAAAATACTTTAAGAATCAATTGAAACTTTACATTCTCTGTATCTTGGGGTTGATATCTCATGATATAGTAAATTGGGGCTTTTACTAGAGGTTTTAATTGGAGGTTCATTTCTGCATAAGTTGATCACACAAGGGTTTGTGTACCTAGAAGTACTGAGAACGATCAAGAAATTGAGGGTTATTCTCGTTTTAGTATTAGAATACTACATGTCGATAATGAGGTCATTTCGAAGTCGATCGGTCGTGGGTTTCAATTCTGTTACGTAAAAATTGCGTAAGGGGTTAGAGTCTGCTCAAGTCTCAAAAGCGTGATCCTGACGGTGTGGTTTTTCCGATTCTCTGGTTTTGTTCTATTTTTCTGTTATCTAGGAGCCAAGTAATTGTTTTCGCTAGTATTTGCTTCTGTCTTATTTAGGTGTCTTCAGTATCGTCCACAGTTAGATGCGACTTTGCATTGGTACTTTCATGAAATCGTGATCGTAGTTTGGTGTTTTCTTTGTCTTGGGGTTGATATCGCATGATATATTAAATTTAAAATTCATTGGAATCATTTGAAAATTCATGTTATTCGTCTATTGGGGTTGAGAGAGTATCAGGTGTCAACTTTGGGCTTATTCTGATATTGATTTCTTTAGGGGTTATTTCGATATTCATTTCTGCCGCAGAAACCCTGCCTTAATGAACCCATATAAAAACACTTTAAGAATCAATTGAATACTTACATTCTCTGTGTCTTGGGGTTGATATCTCATGATATAGTAAATTGGGGCTTTTACTAGAGGTTTTCAATTGGAGGTTCATTTCTGCGCAAGTTTCATCACACAAGGGTTTGTGTACCTAGAAGTACGAGAACGATCTAGAAATTGAGGGTTATTCTCGTTTTAGTATTAGAATACTACATGTCGATAATGAGGTCATTTCGAAGTCGTCGGTGCGGGTTTCAATTCTGTTACGTAAAAATTGCGTAAGGGGTTAGAGTCTGCTCAAGTCTCAAAACGTGATCCTGACGGTGTGGTTTTTTCCCATTCTCTGGTTTTGTTCTATTTTCTGTTATCTAGGAGCCAAGTAATTGTTTTCGCTAGTATTTGCTTCTGTCTTATTTCGTGTCTTCGTATCGTCCACAGTTCGTACGACTTTGCATTGGTACTCGCTGAAATCGTAATCGTAGTTTGGTGTTTTCTTTGTCTTGGGGGTTGATATCGCATGATATATTAAATTTAAAATTCATTGGAATCATTTGAAAATTCATGTTAGCGTCTATTGGGGTTGAGAGAGTATCAGGTGTCAACTTTGGGCTTATTCTGATATTGATTTCTTTAGGGGTTATTTCGACATTCATTTCTGCCGCAGAAACCCTGCCTTAATGAACCCATATAAAAACACTTTAAGAATCAATTGAAACTTTACATTCTCTTTGTCTTGGAGTTGATATCTCCTGATATAGTAAATTGGGGCTTTTACTAGAGGTTTTAATTTGAGGTTCATTTCTGCCGCAAGTTGATCACACAAGGGTTTGTGTACCTAGAAGTACGAGAACGATCAAGAAATTGAGGGTTATTCTCGTTTTAGTATTAGAATACTACATGTCGATAATGAGGTCATTTCGAAGTCGTCGGTGCGGGTTTCAATTCTGTTACGTAAAAATTGCGTAAGGGGTTAGAGTCTGCTCAAGTCTCAAAACGTGATCCTGACGGTGTGGTTTTTTCCCATTCTCTGTTTTTGTTCTCTTTTCTGTTATCTAGGAGCCAAGTAATTGTTTTCGCTAGTATTTGCTTCTGTCTTATTTCGTGTTTTCGTATCGTCCACAGTTCGTACAACTTTGCATTTGTACTCGCGAAATCGTAATCGTAGTTTGGTGTTTGCTTTGTCTTGGGGTTGATATCGCATGATATATTAAATATAAAATTCATTGGAATCATTTGAAAATTCATGTTACGTCGTCTATTAGGGTTGAGAGAGTATCAGGTGTCAACTTTGGGCTTATTCTGATATTGATTTCTTTAGGGGTTATTTCGACATTCATTTCTGCCGCAGAAACCCTGCCTTAATGAACCCATATAAAAACACTTTAAGAATCAATTGAAACTTTACATTCTCTTTGTCTTGGGGTTGATATCTCCTGATATAGTAAATTGGGGCTTTTACTAGAGGTTTTAATTGGAGGTTCATTTCTGCCGCAAGTTGATCACACAAGGGTTTGTGTACCTAGAAGTACGAGAACGATCAAGAAATTGAGGGTTATTCTCGTTTTAGTATTAGAATACTACATGTCGATAATGAGGTCATTTCGAAGTCGATCGGTCGCGGGTTTCAATTCTGTTACGTAAAAATTGCGTAAGGGGTTAGAGTCTGCTCAAGTCTCAAAAGCGTGATCCCTGACGGTGTGGTTTTTTTCCGATTCTCTGGTTTTGTTCTCTTTTTCTGTTATCTAGGAGCCAAGTAATTGTTTTTCGCTAGTATTTGCTTTCTGTCTTATTTAGGTGTCTTCATGTATCGTCCACGGTTAGATGCGACTTTGCATTTCTACTCGCGAAATCGTAATCGTAGTTTGGTGTTTGCTTTGTCTTGGGGTTTATATCGCATGATATATTAAATTTAAAATTCGTTGGAATCATTCGAAAATTCATGTTACGTCGTCTATTGGGGTTGAGAGAGTATCAGGTGTCAACTTTGGGCTTATTCTGATATTGATTTCTTTAGGGGTTATTTCGACATTCATTTCTACCGCAGAAACCCTGCCTTAATGAACCCATATAAAAACACTTTAAGAATCAATTGAAACTTTACATTCTCTTTGTCTTGGGGTTGATATCTCCTGATATAGTAAATTGGGGCTTTTACTAGAGGTTTTAATTGGAGGTTCATTTCTGCCGCAAGTTGATCACACAAGGGTTTGTGTACCTAGAAGTACGAGAACGATCAAGAAATTGAGGGTTATTCTCGTTTTAGTATTAGAATACTACATGTCGATAATGAGGTCATTTCGAAGTCGTCGGTGCGGGTTTCAATTCTGTTACGTAAAAATTGCGTAAGGGGTTAGAGTCTGCTCAAGTCTCAAAACGTGATCCTGACGGTGTGGTTTTTTCCCATTCTCTGGTTTTGTTCTATTTTCTGTTTTCTAGGAGCCAAGTAATTGTTTTCGCTAGTATTTGCTTCTGTCTTATTTCGTGTCTTCGTATCGTCCACAGTTCGTACGACTTTGCATTGCTACTCGCGAAATCGTAATCGTAATCGTAGTTTGGTGTTTTCTTTGTCCTGGGGTTGATATCGCATGATATATTGAATTTAAAATTCATTGGAATCATTTGAAAATTCATGTTACGTCGTCTATTGGGGTTGAGAGAGTATCAGGTGTCAACTTTGGGCTTATTCTGATATTGATTTCTTTTAGGGGTTATTTCGATATTCATTTCTGCCGCAGAAACCCTGCCTTAGTGAACCCATATAAAAACACTTTAAGAATCAATTGAAACTTTACATTCTCTTTGTCTTGGGGTTAATATCTCCTGATATAGTAAATTGGGGCTTTTACTAGAGGTTTTAATTGGAGGTTCATTTCTGCCGCAAGTTGATCACACAAGGGTTTGTGTACCTAGAAGTACAAGAACGATCTAGAAATTGAGGGTTATTCTCATTTTAGTATTAGAATACTACATGTCGATAATGAGGTCATTTCGAAGTCGTCGGTCCGGGTTTCAATTATGTTACGTAAAAATTACGTAAGAGGTGAGATTCTGCTCATGTCTCAAAACGTGATCCTGACGGTGTGGTTTTGTTCTATTTTCTGTTATCTAGGTGCCAAGTAATTGTTTTCGCTAGTATTTTCTTCTGTCTTATTTCGTGTCTTCGTATCGTCCACAGTTCGTACGACTTTGCATTGCTACTCGCGAAATCGTAATCGTAGTTTTGTGTTTGCTTTGTCTTGGGGTTGATATCGCATGATATATTAAATTTAAAATTCATTGGAATCATCTGAAAATTCATGTTACGTCTATTGGGGTTGAGAGAGTATCAGGTGTCAACTTTGTGCTTATTCTGATATTGATTTCTTTAGGGGTTATTTCGATAATCATTTCTGCCGCAGAAACCCTGCCTTAGTGAACCGATATAAAAACACTTTAAGAATCAATTGAAACTTTACATTCTCTGTGTCTTGGGGTTGATATCTCATGATATAGTAAATTGGAGCTTTTACTAGAGGTTTCAATTGGAGGTTCATTTCTGCCGCAAATTGATCACACAAGGGTTTGTGTACCTAGAAGTACGAGAACGATCTAGAAATTGAGGGTTATTTTCTTTTTAGTATTAGAATACTACATGTCGATAATGAGGTCATTTCGAAGTCGTTGGTCCGGGTTTCAATTCTGTTACGTAAAAATTGCGTAAGAGGTTAGATTCTACTCAAGTCTCAAAACGTGATCTTGACGGTGTGGTTTTGTACAATTCTTTGTTTTTGTTCTATTTTTCAGTTATCTAGGAGCCAAGTAATTGTTTTCTCTAGTATTTGCTTCTGTTTTATTTCGTGTCTTCGTATCGTCCACAGTTCGTACGACTTTGCATTGCTACTCGCGAATTTGTAATCGTAGATTTGTGTTTGCTTTGTCTTGGAGTTGATATCGCATGATATATTAAATTGAAAATTCATTGGAATCGATTGAAAATTCATGTTACGTCTATCGGGGTTGAGATAGTATCATATGTCAACTTTGGACCCGGACCAAACGACTTCCAAAAGACTTCAAAATCAATATTTATTTTTTTAATACTAAACACAAAACAACACTCAATTTATATGTTGTTCTCGTATTTCTAGGTACACAAACCCTTGTGTGATCATTTTACGGCAGAAATGAACCTCCAATTGAAAACTCTAGTATACGATATTGAAATAAGCTCCAATTTAATATATCATGCGATATCAACCCCAAGACACAGAATGTAAAGTTTCAATTGATTCTAAAGTGTTTTTATATGTGTTCACTAAGGTACTGTTTCTGCGGCAGAAATGAATATCGAAATAAACCCTCAAGAAATCAATATCAGAATAAGCCCAAATTTGACATATGATATTATCTTAACTTCAATAGACGGAATATGAAATTTCAACTGATTCCGATGTGGTTTGCTTATGTTTCCCCAGAGTAGTGTTTTTTACGGGAAGATTTCAATGATTCTTCAAATTTCAACTAATGCCTCTATCTCTCTTTCTTTTCTTTTCTTTTCTGTTTTTTTTTAATATACTAAAATGAAGAGACAGAAAACGATGAAATATAACTTTTTTTTTATTAGATGACGCTGACACGAAGAATAAGGAGATTCTACAAACTCTCTGAGCTGATGTATAAACTCTCTGAGCTGATGTAGGTCAATGATACTGTCGCAACATTAGCTGGAGGTAGATTCTACAACCCTGATGTCATTGCTGCTGTCATATTGGGTACTGGAACAAATGCAGCATATGTAGAGCGAGCACATGCAATTCCCAAGTGGCATGGTCTTCTACCCAAATCTGGGGAAATGGTTGGCAGATCTGATTTTCTTCTTTTTCTTCTCTTTATGACAGGGACGCTTATTATTTCAGGCGCATGAATCAATACTGAAGCGTTTCTTGCTAGGTTATCAATATGGAATGGGGTAACTTCAGGTCATCACACCTTCCGTTAACAGAATACGATCAAGACTTGGATGCTGAATCTTTGAACCCTGGAGAACAAGTGATACAATTTTCTCTTATAGTTTTGACTCATTGCTGCTGATGGAGTTTGCTTAATTTCCTCATTAGACCTTCATTGTTACTGTTGCAGATTTTTGAAAGATTATTTCTGGTATGTATTTGGGAGAAGAAATCGTATGCAGAGTTCTTCTGAAAATGGCTGAAGAGGCCGGTTTTTTTTGGTGATGTTAGTCCATCAAATCTGAAGATTCCATTCATCTTAAGGTCTTTTTATATATATATATATATATATATATATATATATATATATATATATATATATCTGTTCATGAGCTCTGTTATCAAATGAGTTTAAAGTTTGTGGTCTTTTTCCCTGTTTTGATTTGAGATGGCTCATCAATGCATCTTGATCTACCCAATGTTGTTGATGTTGTACTACCACAAGCTCTCACTGCTGTTAATATACAGGACTCCTAACATGTCTGCGATGCACCATGATACATCTTCAGATCTGAGAGTAGTTGGAAGCAAACTAAAGGATATCTTAGAGGTATTATGCTTTGCTGGTTGTATTTGCCTTCTGTATCGTTTTACCTCTATCCTGTTGATACTTTTTCTTAAAAAGAAAAACAAATCAATAGAAAGTGAGCTTAACGATTGAGATTTCCTCGCTTCAAGTAGGTATCATAATGAAATGATGTGTTGGAGCTTTTGTTTGACCCTATTCCATCCTCATGTTTCAGAAAACTTCTTTGTGAGGAAATTGGCATTCATTTTGTTTTTTCTGGACTCAAAATCTGTATGAAGCATTATGTACAAGAGAAAAAAAAGTAATATCACTAACTAGTAAGGGTAGGTTTGTCTTGATAGCTGTATTTGTAGCAACCCTGCTCTATCTCCTGTCAAGAAATTTTGATTTTTCTGCAAACATGCCACATTTGGCTTGGGGTGAATCAGTTTGTAGAGGATTCATGATGTTCAATTGTCATCTATGCTGTTCTCGAACTGCGAATATGTTTCATTGGTTTGCAACGCCCTCCAAAAGCACGTTTCAGTTTTTTTTTCCAGATACCTAGTACCTCCCTCAAAATGAGGAAAGCTATTGTTGAGTATGTGACATTGTTGCCACACGTGGTGCCCGCCTATCTGCTGCTGGGATTGTAGGCATCCTCAAGAAATTGGAGAGAGACACTGTAAAGGATGGAGAAAAGCAGAAGTCTGTGGTAGCATTGGATGGCGGGCTGTACGAACACTACTCTAAATTTAGTACCTGCATGGAAAGTGCACTCAAGGAGTTGTTGGGAGAGGAAGTTTCTGACAACATTGTCATTGAGCACTCCAACGATGGCTCGGGCATTGGAGCTGCTCTCCTAGCAGCCTCACATTCCCAATACCTTGAGGTCGAGGAATCTTGATACTCATCAGATGTAAGTAGTGTCACCTTTTCTTCATCATCATCATCATCATCATCACTACTATTACTGTTATTACTTTTATTTTGTGTATATTATGCCTTTTCAGTTGACTTCAAATCATCTAGAGCTTTTCAA
The DNA here is from genome assembly GCA_029228465.1 of Salix viminalis. NCBI lineage: Eukaryota > Viridiplantae > Streptophyta > Magnoliopsida > Malpighiales > Salicaceae > Salix > Salix viminalis. The sequence goes on from CM055431.1 coordinate 10,453,214, forward strand.
GCCTTCTAGTTCTTAGGATGATGCCAGCGAAATCCATATTTCGTGGTTGTAAGTTGAGCAGTGTATCAAATACTCTTTTGACAAAGTGCCTTTAGACGTCCCAAACTTCAGAGTGGCAGTCTGACACGCTGCCCTATTTTTACTTCCTTTTGGCATTTACTTGAATTACACAATAAAGACGGCGGAGTAAAACAATGATTTGAGTTGCTACATTTAGCAGAATATTTTCCTGAGGTTCCAATCATAAATAAAGTGGAATTTTAGTATTATGATTTATTTCCAGCGTAACCTGTGTAGTGCAGATTTTTCCCAGTGAGTTATGTTCTTTGTTGATTTTTTGTTGCTGGTGGAAGTGGTGTGCCGAGTGTTTCGGGTATTGCCTTCATACTCGTGTGAAATTTTAAGTAATGTTGCTTGTGGCTGTGGGAGAAGCTCACAGGTACATTTATTGTAAGAGCATCTCCAGCGGGGAGTGCTATTTTGGAGAGGCAAATCTCTAAAACGGCACTTTGAATAGTGTAAAAATGACATTTTTGTTAATGTATGCTTCAGTGATAAAAGCCATTTTGGAAAGCCATTTATTTTTATATTATTTTAAATATAGTGTAATTATTTTGTATGTAGTTTAATTATGCAATTAATTATACAATTAATAAGAGTAAGTTATATAATTAAATAATTGTTTTTAAAAAACCCTCCAACAATATAATTATTAATTTTATATATAATTTTTTACTCTCTTGTTAAAGTATTTTTAAGTAAAAATAAAACAAATATTTTTGATATAATTACATTATTTTCTAATATATATATATATATATATATGTATAAAGAAGGTGGCGATTTTACCTTCCTCTCCTGAGCTGCTACAAATAGCAGCAGCTCATGGAGAGGAATGTATTTTTACATATCTATATCAAAGTTATTGATCCCGCCCCGTTCCGGCCGGAACGGCCGGAACGCCCCGTCCCAATGCCAAATCCGGGACAAAACGGCGACGTTTTTGTCCCGGCTAGAATCCGACTGTCCCTGGGAAAATCCGGGCAAATTCGGTACGAACGCCCTGGGGTTCGCATCAGGGCGTTCCGTTCCGGTACGGATCAAAACGACGTCGTGTCCCTTTCCCTTTCCCTTTTCAAATCTCGTGTGATCTAACCCAAACGATTGAAAGATGCAGCAAGCCTGATATCCCTTCAGTCCCTTCACTAGATAACGAACTGATTGAAAGATGCAGCAAGCCTTTTGAGAAGCAGCTATCGGCAAGTGATTTGAAGGACAGTCAGAGCAGATTGACGATAAGCAAATCAGATGCCGAAAATCACCTCTATCCTTTGCTGAATGAAGGAGAGAATCTTGCTCGCGGAATTGAGGAATTGAAGTGAACACTTACGATCCTGACGGCAAGCAGTTTGGGATGATGTTCAAGATTTGGGGAGGCAAGACGCATGTCCTCTTTGGAAAATGGAGAGCATTTTATCTAGAGAAGAAGAAAGGAGAAGAATAAATGTTGGGCGGCTAGAGAAGAAGAATATGGGTAGGGTTGGAAAGAATATGGGAAGAATATGGGTAGGGTCCGTTGGAAAGAATATGGGTAGGGTTGGAAAGAATATGGGTAGGGTTTTATTCTTTTATGTATTGAAATGAAGGGGACAAAAACGGGGTGGGCTGGATTTTATTTTTTTTTCTTCTAATTATTGGTTTTTATACAAATTATTATTATATAATAATTATTAATTATTATATAATAATAGCTAACATAAAAATAGGGGTATTAATTTGTAATTAATTTGATTGAATTATTTGTAATGGAATGTATTTTAATTAATTATGTTTGAACTTATTGATTATTTCTTAATGTGTTCATTTTGTTTTTTTAAGTTTTTCTAACATTAAAAACAATAAGTAACATTAATTAATTTCAAAATTCAAATTCAAATACAACAACCATAAAAAACATAGAATTACTTGAAAAACATACAATAAGTAGCTTAAATTTCAAATATTCTCGATCTTTTAATTATAATTAAATTCATTTTTTTATTTTTTATTTTTATAAAAATAATTTTATTGTTGGAATTTTAGAGATGTTTCTAATTTTGAGAGTATGTTTGTTTGATTTTGTGTTTGTATTGTATAATTTAAATTTCATTTATCTTGAATTTAAATTATACTTGTTAAATTAATATTTTATTTTTTTCATATATATAATTAAATAAAAATGAACAGTACAAAACCGGAACGGTACCCGGAACGGTACCGAAACCGGAACGTTCCGTTCCAAACACAAATCCGGAACCGGGACCGGGACGGGATCAATAACTATGATCTATATACCTATCTCGTTGGAGCATGAACAGGAACATAAAAATACTAAAAAATTTAATATTTTAATTTTGCCTCTCCATATGCCTTCTCTGCTGGAGATGCTCCAAAGGTGGTTCACCCAAACCTGTGCCTCATTATCAACCCCTTGAACGACTGTTGGGCAGTGCTTGTTTGCTGTCGTTAACTGGAAACTGTCACGGATATAATGCATCCTTGTAAGACACTGGACTCAAAATCGTACAAGCCACAACATTGCAGCTTTGTAGGTTCGGATTTCCTTCTCTAGTGGTTGAGAGGGTATCCACAATCTTATACTAGTTCATTATAAGTGTTTTACAACTTGTACTCCAGAAATGACACTTAACTCTTTAGTGAATCGTGAATCTAGCGGTGATTTCTGTGCATTCAGCAGAGCGATCAAACATCGGATGCCAAAGTGCTGTCACATTTTGCGTTTTGAGTTCTTGAATAAACTAGTGGAATCATACACACTTGCAATTATCCTCACCCCGTAGACCAATGGGCGGCTCCTTCCTAGTAAGACTTGCAAAACCTCCTTCATGTCAGGTCTAGCAGAAGGCAATATGCTGGTACGGAAAACCCCTAATTTGAATACATTGCTTATCTCCTCATCTAGGGAATCGACTATAGGTTTTCCTTCTTGCATGTGAAGCAATGCCCATTTGGCACCGTAAGTCGCTGCTTTTCCCGTAGCTAGTTCTAAAAGGATATCTCCAAAGCTATAAATATCAGTCTTCTCATTCCAACTTTTTGAGCATACTCTGTGATTGGAGTTATAAACTAAGAAACTTCAATGCTTGGTAGTGGAAGAGGAGGGAAAGGAAGCAAATCCACAAGGATATGACATGAAAATTGTATACTTACCTGGAGCTATGTGGCTAAAAGACCGGCAACAGCTGACAGTGGCAAGTTCTTCTGGTTTAATCAGCATCTTCGCTAAACCAAAATCATTAAACTCAGAATCTAACAAGTTTGCTTGATTTGACATCTTGGTGAACTACTGGGGGAGAGTAGTCATGATGCATGCAATCTGCAGCCTTTTGGGCCAGTCCCAAACAAAATGATTGACTGAAGCTGATGCATTTTTTGATCGCTTGGCTGTGTGCAGCCATCGATCGAGACTATGATTTTCCAGATACTCATAGACAAGTTTTGAATTGTCTTTGAGAATACAACAATGCAACTTCACGATGTTCAAATGCCTTAATTATACTCAGATCTCAACTTCTGCAAGGAACTCCTTTTCAAGTTTCTGGTCTAACTCTCTGCTATTCCATTTTCTTTTCACAGCAACGAAACTCGAGCCATTTGCTGCAACACGATATACCTTTCCTGATCTACCGCTTCCAATCAGGTTGTCAATCCTGACAATATGTTTGATTCCGTAAAATTCAACTGATGGAAGTTTATGAACTTCCATTCTGTGGTTTCTCTTCCAGTATACTCTGACCATGATGAACGCAAATAACAATGAAAACAGAAAAGGTGCTATCAACGTACTTAATATTGAGGCTAGGAATTGGGTTTAAATTTTGTTTGATTTTTGGGGTTTGGAATTGCAAACCTCAAGGTATAGGGATGACCTAATTTAACAAAAACCAGAATTGTTCAAGAAGCTACTGGAAAAGGCTGCATTCCCGTGAGCTGATTTGAAGAGAGATTGAGAATAGTAAGTCTTAGCAAGCCAATTTTGGGTGAAATTTGGCCAGAAAAAGCGATTTAGATAAGTAATATGAATTTTTAAATAGTATAAATATAATATTTTTTATATATATACATTTCACTGGAAAAAAAAACACTTAGAAAAACAAATTTATTTTAACATATATAATATTGATATAATTATTTATGAATAATAACTAACTAATACAAGTACAATTAAAACTATTTTTTTGTATAAAAATATATTAAATAAATTTTTTGTTCTTTTGATCAATATATAAGAAAAATTCTACAACTTAAGAAATGTTATTTTATCTCTTTAATAATATAACTATTTCATTGAATCTATAAAAATGAAAAATATAAGTTAATTTGTTTTGTATTTTCCTTCAACTCTCCTCTCCTCTTGAGTTGCTATTAGCCATATATAAACACTTCGAGTTTGGACGGAGGGATAGAATTATTGAGCAGATTGTGTTGGAAATATTAGCAGGGAGATGAACACGTAGAATGAAAACAGAACAAACAAATTGATACGTGTACTGCTACTGTTCTTAAAAGTATTTTTTTTTCAAATTACAATACTCTATAACATTCAACAAGTTATTTTATCAAGAGGGAAGGGTAATAAAAATAGTTTGAACAAGAGTAAAAAAACAAAACAACAAAAAGGAAAGAATATTTCGGATGGTTTTTTACTGTAAAATTCCACAATATTAATAGATAACTATTTATATAACAGCCATGTTAAAAATAATTAGGGCAGTTAAAAATAATACAGTTGTTAGAAAATTAAATTTATTTTAAAAACCCTGGACCGCTTTTGTTCCCTTCATAAGTGGGAAATGTTGAACTTGTGTCAAAGGGTCTCTTCCAAGTTTGATCAGCTGTTGTCTACCAAACTAGTACAGTGAAAATGACAGTCTTATGCTCTGACAGACGCACCAACCAATCGTTTTTGGGTTCATAGTCCATGAAATAGACCATCTTAAAGCAAAAATGTCAATCAATGTTATACACTAAAGAAAAGAAAAATCTCAAATCAAAGCAAGCCTTTTTTGAACAGCTTGCATGGTCAATGTGCCGAGTAGAAAACTTTGACGCATTTTGTAGCAGTAATTAGAGAATTTACGCTTTTGACACTTTATATATATATATATATATATATATATATATATATATATATATAGATAGATAGATAGATAGATATGGTTGGAGAAAATATAAGAGAAAGGAAGGATATGAGCTGAAAGACATCGTGAAAACACCGTATACTGTCAATAATGTATATATAAGCATTAACAATATATGTCAAGCAAATTATAACAGAAAATACTGAAATTAATATAGACTGTAAATTAGGGATTTTAGACTATAAATTAGGGTTTATTACATATATTTAGAGGATTGAATTCCTCCTTCAAAAATCAAGAAATTACAGAACAATTATACACAGGAATTTGGTATTTGTGACATAGTATTAAAGCCCAGAATTCTGATCTAAGTCTTTGATCTTCCCTTCGGTATTCGGTGTTTTTTTTTTGGTTTCTAGGATGTTTGGAGAGGCATTTCTTACTCGATTCAATGACAAAAATTATATCAGTTGGGAGTTTTAGTTTTGCATGTTGGTGAAAGGGAAGGAATTATGAGGGCATCTTGATGGACTTTCAACAACTCCAACTGATCCTCAGGAGCTAATTGCTTGGTCTACCAAGGATGTGAAGATTGTCTCTTAGATATTAGATCTGTTGAACCCTATATGATCAACAATCTTCGATTATTTGGCACAGGAAAGGAGCTTTGAGACTACTTCCGACGCATCTATTCTCAAAACAATTCAACTCAAAAATTTAAGGTGAAAATGGGTATTTCCAACTACAAACAATGCAATTTCTCGGTTGAACAATTCTATGCTGGTTTTCTAAACCTATGGAGTGAATTCACTGATATAATTTACTCTAAAGTACCCAATGAGAGTTTAGAGGCATTCCACCTTGTTCATACTGAAAAGGAGTAGTCATGATGCATGCAATCTGCAGCCTTTTGGGCCAGTCCCAAACAAAATGATTGACTGAAGCTGATGCATTTTTTGATCGCTTGGCTGTGTGCAGCCATCGATCGAGACTATGATTTTCCAGATACTCATAGACAAGTTTTGAATTGTCTTTGAGAATACAACAATGCAACTTCACGATGTTCAAATGCCTTAATTATACTCAGATCTCAACTTCTGCAAGGAACTCCTTTTCAAGTTTCTGGTCTAACTCTCTGCTATTCCATTTTTCTTTTCACAGCAACGAAACTCGAGCCATTTGCTGCAACACGATATACCTTTCCTGATCTACCGCTTCCAATCAGGTTGTCAATCCTGACAATATGTTTGATTCCGTAAAATTCAACTGATGGAAGTTTATGAACTTCCATTCTGTGGTTTCTCTTCCAGTATACTCTGACCATGATGAACGCAAATAACAATGAAAACAGAAAAGGTGCTATCAACGTACTTAATATTGAGGCTAGGAATTGGGTTAAATTTTGTTTGATTTTTGGGGTTTGGAATTGCAAACCTCAAGGTATAGGGATGACCTAATTTAACAAAAACCAGAATTGTTCAAGAAGCTACTGGAAAAGGCTGCATTCCCGTGAGCTGATTTGAAGAGAGATTGAGAATAGTAAGTCTTAGCAAGCCAATTTTGGGTGAAATTTGGCCAGAAAAAGCGATTTAGATAAGTAATATGAATTTTTAAATAGTATAAATATAATATTTTTTATATATATACATTTCACTGGAAAAAAAAACACTTAGAAAAACAAATTTATTTTAACATATATAATATTGATATAATTATTTATGAATAATAACTAACTAATACAAGTACAATTAAAACTATTTTTTTGTATAAAAATATATTAAATAAATTTTTTGTTCTTTTGATCAATATATAAGAAAAATTCTACAACTTAAGAAATGTTATTTTATCTCTTTAATAATATAACTATTTCAAAACAATTCAACTCAAAAATTTAAGGTGAAAATGGGTATTTCCAACTACAAACAATGCAATTTCTCGGTTGAACAATTCTATGCTGGTTTTCTAAACCTATGGAGTGAATTCACTGATATAATTTACTCTAAAGTACCCAATGAGAGTTTAGAGGCATTCCACCTTGTTCATACTGAAAGCTAGAGGGACCAATTCTTGATGAAGCTTTGGCTACAGTTTGAGGCTGTGTGAGCTAGCTTGATTAATCAAAATCCAGTACCCCCTTTGGATGAATGTTTGGGGAAAATGTTACAAGAAAAACAACGCCTCCACTTAAAACGGGTTGACTCGGGAGACTGCAACAAAATTGATAAACATTGCATACATGGCTCAAGGAAGGGGACAACAAAGGGGTGTGCAGTGTTTCATCTGCAAAGAAATTGGGCACATCGCCAAAAAATTGCAGCAAGAAATTCTGTAATTATTGTAAGAAAGAAGGGCATATCATTAAAGATTGTCGTTTGCGACTCTAGATTTGACAAGGGTTTACTGTGTAGATGAATTTGGGTGTTGCTTCTATGGCTGCCATAGTTATGCCCTCGCCGTCGGCACCAGAACCTTTATTGTTAGTTAGCTCTTCATCATCAATCCTCACTCCTGAGCTGGTGTAGTAGGTGATTGTCTTTTCCTTCTCTACATTCGGCCTTCAAGGTAAAACAACCCCCCTGTTTCGGCAGGTTAATGGATACTCAAACATGGTTAATGAGTTCGGCGATGATGCGAACCAGCCCAGAAACACCAACAAGGACTTATTACATGTTCAGGGGCTTGATTCGTGGTTTTGAAGGTGTCAACCAAGTCAGAATTGCAAGGACCATTGAAGTATCAAGAGGAGACCCTAGTATATCTTATCTATGTGCAGGAGTGGTCCAACCGAATTTTATCTAGGCCATGAAGTGAGGATAGCAAATGAGCCAAAAGAATCCTACTACAACTTGGAAACATGGGATTAATGGGCTTGATGAAAGACTATAAAAAAAGAGTCTTCTGGACTTTACTTAATTTTGTTAGCTACAGCCCAAGCCTTGTTTGGGCTTAATTAAGATTTTGTAGCTAGGATCCAAGGCTTGCTTGGATTAAATCATGAGCTTTTCAATTTAGGATTTTGGGTCAGTTTTTAGAGGGTTGGTTTTTAAAAGACTATTTAAACTCATGTTAGATAAATTTCGGCAGCCACTGATTAATTTTAATTCTGAACTTTTTAGTTTATGTGTGAGAGTGATTCTTGCATTCTTTAGTTATTGAAAGAACTGAATCCGACTTATCGAAGATTAACTGGCTTCGTGGCGTCATTCTACTCATTCCAATAGTGTTGGTGCCTTGGGGCAGGTTTCCATTGTGTCACACTCCTATCAGACCTATTTCAGCTTTCCGGGATCAGATCTCATTCTTGGTTGTGGGTTGCGTGACCACGTGATCATGAGGTTCGCATCAGGCAACATCGAATCACATGACCATTAGTGAAAATGGGTTACATAATATGCAAAAATACATGGGTAATGAGCATATACAAGTAGCAAATGGTGTCTACCTATTTTATCAATTGGTAATTTGGGGTCTCATTTTGAAAATGTTTTTGTGTCACCGAAATTATTTACAATTTACTATGTGATGGTCAAATGGAAGAAAATAATTGTGAAATTCACTTTGATCATCATGGTTGTTATGTGCAGGATCAAGTGTCAGGGAACGTGATTACAAAGAGGCCTAAAGTGGGACATTTATTTCCAATACAATTTTTCTGCTCCTAGTATCAATTCTTGTGCTTATTCTACTACTATTAATAATCATCATTTCTGGCATAAGAAATTGGAGCATCCCAAATCTAATGTATTGAGTCATCTTATGAAAAATGGTTATTTGGGGAATAAAAATTCATTTTCAATAGATTTTTTGGATTGTAGCTTTTGCAAACTGGGTAAAAGAAAATCATTATCATTTCCTTCATATGGTAGTCGGGTTTCTAAATGTTCTGAAATTATTTATACTGATGTATGGGGGGTGAGTCTTGTTCTCTCTTATGCTCAGTATAAATATTTTGGATTCCAGTCATTTTACTTGGATATACTTTCTCCGATCCAAAGCTAATGTGTTCTCAACATTTCAGGCTTTTGTTGCAGTTGTTGCATCTCAATTTTTGCTCATATTAAAATTCTATGCTCTGATACTAGGGGAAATATGTGTCCAAAGAATTTCAAGAATATCTCAAAAACAAAGAGATTTTCTCTCAAAGATCTTGCCCTTACACTCCTCAACAAAATGGAGTTGCTAAGTGTGAGAATCGTCATCTTTTGGATGTTGTCCATACCCTATTAATTGATTCTTTAGTACCTACTCAATTTTTGGTAGAAGCTTTGTCAACAGTTGTTCATCTAATTAATTGTTTGCCTTCCCAAGTTCTAAAATTTGAATCTACATACTCTATTTTATTCGGTGTTATTCCTGAGTATAATTCTCTTCATGTCTGTAAGTGTGTTTGATTTGTTCAATTATCATTTACTGACATCATAAACTTATAATCTAAGCTACTCGGTGTGCTTTTCTAGGATATAATAGTTCTCATAAAGGGTTTGTGTGTTATGACACCAATGCTCATAAAATTCGTATCTTCTGAAATGTAATTTTCCCGTCTTGTTCCTCTACAGAATCCACTTCTATCTAGCTTCCTATATTTTATAATGATAATCCATTTTATACATTTCAACATTTTAAACAAGGATTGTATATCAAAGACGTCATCCACCATGTACTTTGCCCCTTTCAAACATGGAACTGACATTTGATCATCACCATCAACCGAGACGATCATCTCGAGTTTCACACACACCAAACAGGTATAGATACTCAGCAGCTATTATTGACAGTACTTTTGTGCCTCAGACTTATGCTTAGGCTTCTACCCAAGACTGTTGGCAACAAGCCATGAAAGAGAAACTTTAGGATAATCACACATGGGATATTGTTTCTTGTCCTACTAGAATCAAACCTATTGGCTGCAAATGGGTGTACACTATTAAATTACAACCTGATGGCTCTGTGGAATGATATAAAGAACGGTTGGTTGCTCTTGGGAATTGTCAGGCATATGGTATTACTTAAGAGGAGACATTTGCACTTGTGGCTAAAATGACTACCATACTAACCATTATAGTAATTGTTGCTTCCAAGATATGGTAACTTCATTAAATGGATGTAAGAAATGTATTTTTACATGGAGATCTAAAGGAGGATATCTATATGACTCCTCCTCCTAGTATGTTTACTCGCTCATCTTATCAAGTTTGCTGGTTGAAACGATCTTTATATGGTCTAAAACAAGCACCCTGAGCATGGTTTGAAAAGTTTCACACTACTCTTTTGAAACTTAAATTTATTTAGAGTCAATATGATTCATCTCTGTTTCTTTAGCGAACTGCAACTGGTATTGTTGCTCTTCTGGTATAAGTGGATGATATTATTATCACAGGATTTGACATTTCACTCATTGAAAACTTACAGTGTTCTCTTAACATTGCATTCCATATTAAGGATCTGGGACACCTTCAATATTTCCATGTACATTGCATTCTCTTCATGTCTCTTGATCATAATTTTCTTACACTGCCTCATATTTCCATTGAACATTAGACTGTTGATGTCTTTATGAAGGCTTTGTCTCAACCCCGTCATCAACTAATGATTGACAAATTGATGCTTCTTTATCGGTCAACATCAATTTGAGGGGGGATGTCAATTATGTATATATGACAAGAGCATCAACAAATTAAAGCATATCAACAATATATGGCAAGCAAATTGTAAAAAAAAATATTGAATTTATTATACACTGTAAATTAGGGATTATAAACTATAAATTAGGGTTTATTACATGTATTTAGAGGATTGAATTCCTCCTTCGAAAATCAAGAAATTACAGAACCATTTTACACAGAAATTTGGTATTTGTGAAATATACTACAATAGTTTTATTGTGGATTGAAACAATATTTCAATTTCTTCTCGAAAGACGTTTATCAACTAACACTATACTTTTCCCTCTTTTCTCCCCTCTCCTATCACTAGCATACAATTTTCTTTTCTTTCTCTCATTCATCATCACATCTCAAGAGTAAAAATAAAATAAAATAAAAGATTCCTCCTTTCTATGTTATTTTTCAAATAAAAACACTTGATCTCACACATTTGTTCATCACTTTGGAAGAGTTTTCACATAATCTCCATTCCTTCATCACTCTCTCTACCATTAGGTTTATGGCTTTCATAAAAAGCTTTATATATATATATAAACACAAAGACCACAATGCCTCTCACTTCTCCCAAGTATTATTTTCTCAGGTATTTTACCTCATCAACAATATCTTCTACACTCTTTTAATACTAAATACCAAGATTCTAATTCCAGGATCACCATCATATTTTATACATAGTTCATTCACTTAGAATTTTAGTTTACCATGTTCTTACACCATCCATAACTTTGAACTAGAGGCTTACAAATAATAAGTCTGTACATACATACACAAAAGATTATCATTGGTATCATTTAGTGGGATATCGAAGGTCATCTCAAACTATTTAAGCCTTATACTAAACCCTCTAAACACACTTACATGCAATGAAAATTATAGATTGAAAGATCTTCAAGATCTCATTAGATAGATCTAAGGTTGTTCAGAGTTTACATGAAGATTACTTGAAGATCGATTTTTTTCTTACTTTGAATATTTAAATTAAGGTTGAGTTATCACAAATCATAAATCATCCAATTAACTCACCTCTAATGGTAATCTACACGAACCATAAGTGAGAAATCTTTTTAAATCTTTTAGGATAGAGTGATTGATATACCTTAGAATGCTAACTCCTTACTCATGGTGTTATTGTATTGTACTCACCTTCACTTCACACCTTCTGACATGAAATAAGAGGTATAACATTCTATTTATAGGAAAATCTATAAACTCATAAATAGTGAAATATCAATTTTGCACTTGAATAATATATCAAATATATTATTCATTGCTAATTTTAGAAACTTATTCAATCAGGTCCTTACTTTATTGTTTCTAAGTCTAGATTGTAATTCCCTAAATAAATTACACTCTAGTTCTCAATTTATAAAACCTATTTATACTCAAGTCACACTTGATTAATCATCTTACTGTAATTTTTTACCAATGATTCTTATGTGTGTAACCTATTAAGTTCTATAATAAGTATGCCCAAATATAAATTACAATCCTAAATATAATAAGATCAAGTTAATCAATTAAATTAACTTATTATCAACTCAATAATTGATTGATATATATTTGAGATCAAAAGGATAATGTCTAGCAACTTGTCATGATATCTCAAATATTAAGGAAGTCATAAGTGATTTGATTTTACCTTTTAGTGACTAATATCTCAATATAATTATTATCCCTTTATCAACAATATTCTGATTTGGACATTATAGCATAATGTGTGTATATTATATAAATTAATTTTGTTCTCGACACCATAGTCATTGATTACTTATATAAGATTTGAAACTCTTTCAATTGTCATTTCACCTTACACAAGGATTTGTAATCAATACTTTAAAAACTGATGAAACATTAGTTTTTAATTAACCTAGGGTGATGAATTTTCTTTAAGTACTCAAATAGCTTCATTTAGTTCATGTTATACTCAATATTCGCTATTTGTTACTTTTGATTAGGACATGTAATAAAATCAAAACATAACTCCTTACACAAGATAACTTGATAATCTCGAGTCTAATGATCACTTATGTAACCATCACATGAGCATTTTCATAGACACAAGTTATATCTCCATAAGAAATTCTCATACGGGTTAGTTCAGTATACATTTTATATGACGAGCACCTACATATTAGTTATATGTATATCTTATATCTAGTTTGTAAGAACAATTGTTTCTTTCATAAAAAAACAACATAATATGTATCGGTATCAACTTTGATGTAATGAGAATCTCATAATTACAACTTTATAATTTTATTTGCAAAATATTTTTATCCCAATGAATTTACCTTTACTCTAAATTTGATGGATATTCAAAATAAATAAATCTGTATTAATATTAAATATACCAATCTAACAACTTTTATGTAGCCTGTTTTAACTATATGGTCTAACATCGAGTGGCCTTATACGGTGCCAATCCAGCCCATACATGTTTGATGAGTATATGGGCTTGGCGGCAGTGACCATGGTGCGGTGGAGTGAGAGAGAGGAGTGGAGGAGGTTGAGAGTTGAAGGGAGAAGAGTGTGAGCAAAGATGACTTCAATATCTAGTAGGGGTGATAGTAGTGTTTGCTCTGTCCAGGAATTGTAAAATTGCAGCATAGCATCGCAATCAGATCACAAAATGAATAGCAATAACTAGCGTGGCTCTCAAAACTATCATCAATAACTCAAATTACAAATAAAGCAGAGAAGCTCATCTTAAATAATCATCGCGAGCACAATCTCCTGTACCGATGGTGAACTACAAGGGTCCATATATTTTAATTTTGTTTTGCAGCAGAGGGGTTCCAGATTTATATTAGAAGAGACAATGACATCAATTATGATTCAAGAAATAAATACAAGTCACACAAAAAAATGTTCATAACACCTGCAAAAGTAGACCAATGGAGAAACAAGAAATCATATCATCATTGGAATCAGATTATTGCCACTTAAGATTTCCATATCACTGGAATTTATACTCAGCAACCCAAGCGGCCATAATACAAACACTAAAATTGCAAAAGAATTCTGTTAGAGAGCACTGAGCCTATTTCCTCTATCATGCTATCAATTGAAAACCCATCTCAAAAGTAAAAACAGTCCACCATATATCCTTTTCCTCCACCAAGATTACAATTAATAACCTTTTCCTCCACCTAGATTATGAGGGGCAGAGTCAATGAATAAGGTAACAAGTAGTGTCCACCACAAAACTAATCTGTACAGGAGCTGTCCAATTTTCAGCTGCTGTGATCAAGAAACCTGCACAACTAGCTAGCTAAAGTTACGCTCATCATTTTTCAGCATATTTATATATCTAGGTCTATACAGTGGCTGAATCCTTAACAGCATTTTTAGAACGAAATCACATATTAAATTGAATTAAATTCCACATATGATTGAATTCAATCAATAACCTATTATAATTCTTGTGTTAACACATGCAAGAAGCACAGAACAAATAAACACTTGTATTAATTGCTGACAGTAATCGCTAGGTTTTTATGACTGTAGAGTAACAGTAACAGTTTACAGCCAGATCAAGCGCACACCCCCTCACCAATAAGTAGTGCCATCAATATAGAAAATCTCCAACGGCAGGGAAAATGAAATTTTGTTTTCTAAACCCATGCCTATTTACATACTCAATATTTCATCATCATATGCAATAACTATTTCTACGACAGTGATAAGAAATCCAGCCACGGAGTACTTAAGGTAGAACATAAAAATCCATGACTTCATAAAGGATAAATTAAGCCCCGAGCTAGAAAAGATACTAAATTCACTCAACGTAATCCTACCAATTAGCAAAAGAAGCAGATCCTTAACATGCATTGCAAAGGCACAAAATGAATTTACAAAAGTAAACAGTGATTGAAGTAAACATAAAAACATCAGAGTCAAACACACAAGCTGACACAAAATATTGCAGCCAACACTAGAGAGAGATGGAGCCCACAGCCAAAAACACTGTATTTGCAAACCGGATTTCAACAAGCCAGACCTTGGTGTCCAAGGTATTGAGATACCATTTCCCATAGTTAAACCACTAAAATTGAGAATTAATCACCCAAGCAAAAAATCATTAACTCAGCAGCACAAAAAAAATACAAAATCGGCAGTGAATTATTATACATTGATGCTACCCTATTCCATAACTCAAGCAGAGAAATAAAATTTCAAAGAGGACAAGGATCAAGTTCAACAAGTTTGGACCTTTACAAGCTCCAAAATCATTACCTCCTAATAACAAGTTAATAAGACCCTAAACAAGCTCATACCTTTTTTTTTCACTTGTATTCAAAAGTTGGCACTGGTGGTGCATCAAAGCTCTCTAAAATCTCGGTCTTGCTTCCGCTAATACCAGCCTCTGATTCCTTCTTCTTCTCTCCACCGAACCACCCACCAAACCACGAACCCGAATCCGTCCCACTTGCAGATGCACCTTCTTGGGGCTGGCCCATAGGGAAACCATGCCCACCAGCCATAGAAGGAACACTATCTTCGATCATAATAGGCATCTCCTGTTGAGCACTCATTACCTTATTGAGCATAATTCCAGCTCCTTCAATCAAAGCCAGCAACACGCCACCAAAAAGAGCCGACCGACCCGACGCGCCAAGCCCTTGCCGCATGGAGAGGAAGCCACCGGTGGCGGCGCCAGCGATGATCGAGTTCCATGGATCTTCCTTCTGGCGGAGGTAAACCATTGAGCAGTCAAAGGCGGAGAAGAGGCCGCCCCATACGGCAAAGCTACCGCCAACACGCGGAGCGTTCATGCGAACCGCTTGAGTTCCGCCAATAAGCCGAGTGCCTGTAGGAGAGTTGTAGACGCCTTTGATGAAGTGGAAAGCTGAGCCACCGACGGCTCCCATGCCGAAAGCGCCGCCGATATCATCGAGAATACGATCTGGACACGGCTCCCGAGAAGTTTCAGGTGTTCCCATATCGGCTATAGGATTCTGGGAGAGAGGCTTCGTTAGGTTTGATCGACAGAAAGAAGAGAGAGCGGCAGATTTTTTTTAACTTTTCAGCTTTGAAGGAGGGTTTAGAGGAAATGGGACTATTTTACGATATTGTCCTTGAAATTACTATAGTACGTTTTTATTTCGGTTTATAATGTCGGTTTGCATTTTGGTTTGTTTGCAGCATGGTTGTCAAAATCGCGAGTTGACTTGTAAAATCATCCGATTTTATGAGCCAACTCATCAAATCTTGTCACACTCTGCAGGAATACAACCATAGTTTTTATAAGCCCGACCCGATGTCTATAGAATTACTTGGTCACAGATCAGCTACGTTGACCTGGTCAACAAAAAAATTTATAACGCAACACTTATATAAAACACCCAACTAGTTCAAATGAAACACTTACATAAATCAAAATTAAATTTTAAACCAACTTCATGCAACCATATTATTTTATAATTTTATTCATATTTATCTAATGTTTTGTCTATATTTTATATATTTGAAGGTACTTTTAGATGAAAAAATTGAAAGAAATAAATTTGAGGTAATTGACAAATTTCGCCTTTAGTCGATATTTTGTGCAAAACTTGAGTTCTAAAGGTCAAAATGAAGTGATTATAGTGACATTAAAAAGCTAATATCCATATCTTTCTAGAAATCTATGTCAAGAAAAATAAATAAATAAATAAAATGCATGGAAACAATAACCTTCTAAGTCAAATCTTGTATTCTGACAATGTTGACCTTCGGGCATTCCAAATTGAATAGCTTGAGCTACAAAACTTCATTTGATGCAAACTACGTCCTATAAAATTTTAGCAGAAAAATATCTCATATAAGAGAGATATGAGTTTTCTAAGAACACACATGAATTCTGTCGGCAAACAATTTTTGTGAAGAAACAAATCCAAATTACGTCCCAAAGCATTCAAACTGACATCCAAGTCTTTATTTCGACAATTGAGGTCCTTTAAGTCAGAGCTTGAAGATTTTATGCAAGGATATTTCTTCTTTATAGGAAAATAGTTATTGAAGTATTTAAATGTAAAACTATATACTTAAGGGATAACAAATTTGTAAAATAGATATTAGGGTTTTTTAGGATATAAAAAGAAAGAGAGAAAATAGACATGGGAGAGAGGATGGCGTGTAGAAGAGAAGAATGACAAATCCTCTCTCCACAAAACCAGAATTCAAATATTTTTTTTCATCTTTTAGAGTAGTTTTTCAATAGATATGCAAGACTAAACTCCTTTCTTGGTTGAGATTTATTCTTTCATATATTTTTAGTTTATATGATGAACGAATATGTTTGTTTTTCTATGCATATTGTATATGATTGTTTATCTTAATTTCTAGAGTAGTTTTTAAGTTGTTATAGTGACCAATTTATTGTTAAGTTTGCTATCAAAACAGGAGTTATGGTATATAAACTTGTGAAGCAACTGAGCTTAAATCTACGTTATTAATCTTAGGAAGAACATTCTAACAAAACAACATGAACTGCGGACAGTTATGTTGTCTAGACTAAACAATTTATCTAGTTTTTAAGGTTACCATTGAGCTAGTGTGGACACTGTGATAATTTGTTGGTTAGGGTTAGTCATACGATGGATTTGTTAACTAACCAACATTAAGAAAAAAAACATTGAATATAAATTGAAGTTTCAATTAAAGGATTATTTTTTTCTTGATAAATTTCAGTTTTATTTAATTTTGCTTTATTGTTTAATTTTGTCTTGGTTTAGATAATCATCAACCAAACCTTCTCAATTGCATAACTTACAGCTTGAAAATTTGAACTAAAGTTTCCTCATGAGATCAACCTCTTGCTTACTCTATACTATCTTGTGTGTTTAAGTTAGGGTAATTAATTTTTACGATCGTGACATCGCAACAACAAAACAACATATAAATGAAGTCCAAGGAATAATTAGATTTTTAATAGGTTAATTTGATTTAATCATGAGCTAATAAAGTTTGATTATATTTAAGAATTAATTTGGGTCCAATTGATGAATTTAATTAGGTGGAAGGACTTTATTATACTTTAAATGAGTCAATTTAATTTTATTAAGGGCTTAGATGGTAAAAAAAAGTTTTGGAGCCCAAAAAATTCTAATTTTTTTAGACTAAATTTAATTTTTATCTAGTCAATTGGATGAAATCAGGGGTAAAATTGAAAAAAAAATTAAAGTTTAATGCTCAATTCATGGTCAAATTACATGAATCCGAGACTAACGACCAAAATAAAAATAGACTTGTAAGTTTGAGGCTGCTATTGAAGTTCAAAGAAGTTAAATTATACAAAATTAAATGTTTAAATCAAATTAAAAACATAATTAAAGTATTTATAAATTGAGAGATCAAATCAGATTTGTCAAAACTGGCGCCATTGTATAGAATTTGAAGGCAGCAAATACTGTTTTTATATCTTGATCTGATATAGAGCCTGTTTGGCACAGCTATTGGAGCTGTAGCTGTTGTGGTTGAGGTTGAAAAAAAGCTGATTTCTGAAAAGCGCTTTTAGCTGCGGTTCATAACTGAAATTTGTGTTTGGTTAAAACTGTGGTTGATGTTGAGTTTAATGAAAAGCAGTTTTGTGTGTCTGGTTACCATACTTTTCATATTGCTGTCAACTTGTTAAATTAATTAAAAATACACATGTATAGACATACACACACATACATTTATATAAATATTTTGTTGGAATAATATTTTATATTTATTCATAAATATAGTAACAAAATGTTTCAATAATTGACGTAAATTAAACACTTGCAACTAATTATTCTCTCATTAAACTACTTGCAATTCCATCACGAACCAAATCCATACGTGAACGTGTCTGTGACCCCTAACTATTTGATCGAGGAACAACATCTGGTAAAATATCTTCAGGAACAAAATTAGGATTGCGATCATATTCGGCAAAAGTAATATCACCTTATGATCTTCTTCTAATATAATTATGTAGTGTCATTGATGCAACCACAATCTTCACTTTGTTTTCTATCTTTTAAATTTTATTTTTAATTTTAGCATATTAAAATAATGATTTTAAATAAAAAATATAATTTTATTACAAATCTTTATATTTGACCACAGACAACAAAAGATTATCGGCAAATCCTCTACAAAACATGTAGCCAAAGAAGCTTCCTCCTAAATTTATGGCTCATTACGTGGGCTCCATTTGTCAAACATTAGCCATGATCTGACTCAAAAACATTATTGTGACTGCCATGTTTATTGATTTTCAGCAGTAGAGAGAAAAAAGAAGAAGAAGAGGGAGAGGCGGATATGGGTGTTTCTTTCTTCATGGACTAAACCCCTGTAATTCCTTTAATTTCCCGTTCTCTCTTCTTATGAACAAATTTTCTCTCTCTAAAACAAGTTTCCTTTGATTTCTCTCTTCCCTTTTGTTTCTTGATCTGCAACGATTTAGCTTCAGGTTTGCTTATGCACCTGCTCAAATGGGTCATTGCCATTCTTGTTGAAGAGGGGCCTGCCTCCTAATTTCAGGTAGCCTTTTTCTCTTTTGGGTTCTTGATTTTCTTGTTTCTTGGTTGATGGCTTTGGTCTTGCTGTAACTTTCTTGCAAATCATTGACTTTTTTTTTTCTTGTGGAGTTTTAAGGTTCTGGCAATGTGAAAGTTTTTTTTCTGTTGTTTTGGCAGGACAAATTCGTAAGAAAAAAAAAATCTCTTTTTGGGTGATTGTGGTCAATTTTCAGGATCTTTTGTAAATTTTGTAGATTTAAATGAATGTAGATTTGTTCTTATGTGCATCCCTCTGTCTGTTTAAATATTTTTTCATTCTCTTTGAGGGAGGAGTTGCAGAGAGAATGAGGGAGGAGTTGCAGAGAGAACGAGATGAGGGAGGAGATGCAGATGAGGGTTTGGATTCTCGACCGTTGCGTTGGATTTCACAGAAATCACATGGCACTGTGTTGTAAATTTTATGCCGCGGCTGCAAAAGCAGGTCTCAGCTGCTTCTGCGATCGCGGCAGAAATTCATTTTTTGTAGTGGGACCCACAGTAAAATACTGGGGTGGGTTGAGGTTGGGACTGCGGTTCAACCGCACCACACGTTGAACCGCTGTCCCAAACACCCACATAGTGGAGGCGTGTCATCGCCTTCATCATTACAATACCAACACTGTTATAAAAAGAGGAAGAGTCGGGTTGAAAAAAGCTACTATTTCTACGTGCAGAAATTGATAACAGAGGCAACCTTTACCCTAAAAATACCTTCGATATACAACAATGGAGGGGGAAGAGCGAACAAAAATGTGAACAGAGGAACAAGGGGAGAGAATAAAGGAGAAGAGTAAACATATAACAGGGATGAAAAAAAATAAACAAACCATTTTTATTGCTCTCTGTTATCATACACCACAGACAACACCAATTACTCTTCTCCATCGTGAGAAACCCTCATTGGCAGCAACTTCAGTCTTCTCAACCTAGGCCACCTATAGTGGAGGCAACACTATTTTCTTCCTCTCTACCATTGGCCACAACAACATCACATTCTTTCCTCCACTGCGAGCAAACTTTGGCAGCAACAAACTTCCTCTCCTCCATGAAACGTCGACAACACCAACATTGCTTCCTTTCCACCATCCACGATAGCAGTAACAACACGTCTTCCCCACCTAGTAGTGAGGCAACAACAACAGCAGTCCCACAGTCGCTGGTAGGAGTTAATAGTTGGAGGGAAAAACATTTGGTTAGTTAGTTAGCCACGTGTCAATTGGTTGATGTTTGTTATGATTTATGTTACAAACTCTATACTTTCTGTTACAAAACTCTGTGAGGGCATAATTACCGACGGAGGGAGCCATTATGCAGATATGTTGAATAATACCCAGCAAAATATTCCAGAGTCTCTCTGTTCTTTGCTGACCAAACTCTCTCCCTCTCTCTCTCTCTCTCTCTCTCTCTCTCTCTCTCTTGTCTCAGGACTAAAAGATCTTCAAACATGAAAACTACCGCACCTGTATCTACTTTCCTATCACAACAACAAAACCCTGCAGAACCCAAAAATCTCAAACAAAAACTTCTTTTGCAAATCCCCAGCATGCACCGCTCACCTGATGAAGGTGGTGAAGCTCTGGAACTTGCCAAAGGAGACTTCATTCTTGTCAGATTTCTGGTTTGTCTTGCTACAATGGTTTTAGTTGAAGTTGATGTTCAATTGCCTTTGACAAATGATGAGCCAGCTGTTAAGCTTGAAGCTTTACATTATTTGTTCTCTTTGCCAATGAAAGACTATGGAGTCACATTCTTGGAGAACTATGGAAGCAATTTGTTAGAATTTGAAATACGAAATAATCTCTGTATATTCGATTGTGTATTTTACTCTTACATTGCAAGCTCATTTATAGCCAAATTACAATACTGAAATAGCAATTACAGAACCTCCTTTCTCCCTACTTTACATGACTCCTATTTTGGGAAATTAACGGCCACATTTCTGTATTTTAATACTATGGAAGCAGTTTGGGCTTGATGGTCTCATTGCTTTGTGAGCACTCATGCTTTTCTGGGGCGGCAGCATCATCAGCTAGAAGTACAAGAAATCTTGACTAGAAAGAGTTTGCTCCAAATGTTGAATATTATAACAATTTTTCGGCCGAGGCTATTGCTGGAGATAATGGTCAGATTAGCAAGAGCATCTTCAAATGAGGCAATGCTTCCACTAACCAGGTTCTCTTTAATTACAAATCATTGTTTCTTTCAATTTCTATATCAGTATCATCTGAACTAAATTTTATGGTTCATTGAGTGATAATTGAGTCTTAGGCCTGTGTAAGACAAGAGTTTATACTAATACGTTAGAATAGTTTGTTTGACAAAAAAGACGTACCATCCTTCACATCGCTATAGATAGTGGTTCGGGTCCACAAGGGAGGGGAAATGCTTTTATCCAGAGCCTGCAGAGGAAAAAAATGGTGCCATAGCAGAAGAAATTAGCACCAACAGAAATGCTAGGGCCACAAAGAAGAGCTAAGTCAACGAAAGCATAAAACAGTATCCTAAGATAAGTCCAATTTCATTACAATTGATTAGAAGATGACAAAAAATTTACCACCCTTCAACTCAAATGTATGATTGTTGCTTTATACTGTTAATAACATAGTGCGAGGAAGCTGTCCAAGATGACAGAAAAACTGAGTAAAACTATGCTTGATGGTGGTGGCATTACCACTGGATCAGCGATGACACCTCTGGTTAAATCTCAAGATGGAAAGGCATTCCTGTCCATGGTTCCAGGAGAAGTGCTCTTGGCTTCACTTGATGCTACTGAAACTGAACTCTTAACCTGATCCACTTCCATCAAATGTATGACGAGGTGATGGCATTTCTTAATTTTTCAAACCACAGACAAGATTATAGATGCAGCTGAAGTAGATGAAAGACATGCTCTAACTACAACCTCAGAGGCTCCGTGACAAGTAATAACACTCCAGATGCAATATGCATGCTTGCCCTCGTGTGTGAATTTGCCAGACTTCAAAGACTATGACACCAGTATAATTTTAGACTAGATAAGAAAGTGTTTAAAGATAATTTTTCATTGAATTCTCAATTAACATTGTAAAATACGTTTACTCGAAAAAAAGCTCACTTCTACACAAAGTTCCAGACTCCAAGTTCTAGAAAAATAACTTCTTTTGGCATTATATTTCTGCAGTCAGTCAGCAGCCTTTTTCTACTAACAAATTTGACTACTCTCTATAAAATCAGAATTAAACCTGATATTTCTTTTTGTTTTAAATAGCAACAAAAACTACCCAGTTATGAAGATTCAAATATGAAAAAAAAACTGAAGAAGCTCTTGATTAGGAAGAACATGAAGAGCAAATCTAGAGCTTAGAATAGAGGAGAAAAACTAGAAAAAGGTGGTAAAAAAGATGAAAATTCTTCCAAAATAACGCATAGAAAACCAACCACAAACAATCTTTTTCAACTCTTTTTATAGAGAATTTCTTCCACTAAATATAAAACTATAATTAAACCAAAAATATTTTTTTAAAAAGAGTTGTAAGAAAATATCTAGGTTATGAAGAGTTAGTTCTGAAAAAACCTTAAGGAAGTTGATTAGATTTATTCCATGGGGGTGATCAAGATAATGAGTTTTCTACATCCAAACACAAATTTAAATTGGTAAAAAATAATCTTTTGTAATCTAGGAATTATTTCAAACCTAGACCCAAAGGCTGCGAAGAGCAAAATAAAAGCTTAAAATAGGGGAGAAAATTGGAAAATTTGATAGAAGAAGAGTAAAAAATTATGCAGCAATGCTGTCCAAACTAGTGCATGAAAAACAAACTAGAATGCTCCTTTTCTTTTATAGAGAGTTTTAGAAACCGAGACCAAAGCTATTAGAATTCTCTCAACAAATAACTTTGATTATTCTGTATTAACCTAGAATTATACCTAACAGGTTTTGGCTTTAAAGAGTTTGAAAAACTATTAGTAATGGAAAAATTAAAGAAGTTGATCATACCTATTCCATGTGCTACACAAGAGAAATGAGATTCTCCAGACCAAACTCAAGCTGAACATTAAGTTATCAAAAAAAGATATGGCCTCAAGGTTTGGTTTAAGTCTAAAATTCAGTTTGCTTAGAGCTTGATATTACCTATAGCTGAAGGAGATCGGCCATTTGAAATAGCGAATGAACAGTAATATTCACTGTTCATTCATTGTTTCAAAAGGCCCTCTTCGTTGTTGTGTTTTTTTAACCGGACTTTTTTTTTTGTTTTTTTTTTTTAATAATCGGAGTATGCATTGCAGCCTACACGCATCACGACTAATCTCTGAACCTATTTTTTTAACATTTTTTTCCTTTTTTTCTTGCTACTTATATATTTTTTTTGGTTTTTTTTAATGATCGGTGTCCAGGTCAGTTTATACGCACCATGACTTTTTTTCTCATTACTGTTTGAAAATGTGTTTTCCCCATGTATTTTTTTCTTATAACCAGACTTCCTTTTTTTATGACCAGGGTGTCCAGAGCAGCTTACGCGCGTCATGACTAATCTCCGAATCCACCTTTTATTTTAACATGTTTTTTTCCTGTTTTTTATCACCTATACATTATTTCCTGCTTTTTTTTAATAAACGGGGTATCCGGGTCAGCTTACACTTACTTTCAAACATGAATGAACAATCAAAATCACTGTAATGAACAGTAAAAGGTGTTTTCCCCTTGCACTTTTTTTTTATAATCGGGCTGTCTGGGGCAGCTTATGCACGCCACGACTAATCTCCGGATTCCACTTTCTTTTACATTTTTTCCTATGTTTTTTTGCCACTTATAGATTTTTTTTAGTTTTTTTTTCCTAATTGGGATGCCTGGGTCAGCTTAGTGAATGAACAATGATATTCACTATTTCAAAAGGCACTTTCTGTTTTTTTTTAACCGACCTTTTTTTTAGTTGTTTTTAATAATCAGAGTATCCATTGCATCTTACATGCACCACGACTAATCTCCAAACCTATTTTTTTAAACTTTTTTTCCTTTTTTTTTTGCCACTTATATTTTTTTTTGGTTTTTTTATGACCGAGTGTTCGGGTCAGTTTACATGCACCACATTTTTTTTTCTCATTACTGTTTGAAAAAGTGTTTTCCCCATGCATTGTTTTTTCTAATAACCGGGCCTCCTTTTTTTTTATAATCGGGGTGTCCAGGGAAGTTTACACGCGCCATGAGTAATCTCCGAATCCACTTTTTATTTTAACATGTTTTTTTCCTGTTTTTTTTTCCACCTTTATATTTTTTCCCATTTTTTTTAATAACCGGGGTGTCCGGGTCAGCTTACGCTTACTTTCAAATAGGAATGAACAATCAAAATCACTGTAATGAACATTAAAAGGTGTTTTCCCCTTGCACTTTTTTTTAATACCCGACAGTTTACGCGCGCCACGACTAATCTCTGAATCCAATTTTTTTTACATTTTTTTTCGTGTTTTTTTGCCACTTATACATTGTTTTTAGTTTTTTTTAGTAACCGGGGTGTCCGAGTCAGCTTACGATCATCATGATTTTTTTCCTCCACGTATTCATTTTTTTATAATCAGGGTATCCGGGTTAGTTTATGCATGCCACGAATAATCTTAAGACCCACTTTTTTATAATTTTTTTCTTATCTTTTTTCCCAACACCCATGAATAACAAAAAAATGCACATTAACTATAGCAAAAGGAGAATGCCCATTTGAAACAATGAATGAGCAGTGATATTCACTATTGCTTTCTTCTTCTTTTTTTTTAAAAAAAAACAAGGCTTTTTTTATTTATTTTTTTAATAGCTGGGGTATCCATTGCAGCTTACACGCACCACGACCAATCTCTGGACCCATTTTATTTTTACATTTTTTTCCTTTTTTTTGCCACTTATATTTTCTTAGGTTTTTCTTATGACTGGGGTGTCCGGGTCAGTAGTTTACATGCACCACAATTTGTTTTTCTCATTACTGTTTGAAAAGGTGTTTTCCCCTTACATTTTTCTTCTTATAATCGGGCTTCCTATTTTATGTTTCTTTTATGACCGGGGTGTCCGGGGCAGCTTACGCGCGCCACGATCTTCATATCCACTTTTTATTCTAACATGTTTTTTTCCTGTTTTTTTTTGCCACCTATACATTTTTTTCCCCGCTTTTATTTAATAACTGGGGTATCAAGGTAAGATTACGCTTACTTTCAAACATGAATGAACAATGAAAATCACTGTAATGAATAGTAAAAAATGCTTTCCCCTTGCACTTTTTTTTCATTTTCTTATAACCAGGATGTCAGGGGAAGCTTACACGCGCCACGACTAATCTCCGGATTCATTTTTTTACATTTTTTCCTGTGTTTTTTTGGCCACTTATACATTTTTTTAGTTTTTTTTCCTAATTGGGGTGTTCGGGACAGCTTACGAACACTATGATTTTTTTTCCATGCATTTTTTTTATAACCAGGGTGTTCGGGCCAGTTTACGCGCAACACGAATAATCCCAAGACCCACTTTTTTCTTATATTTTTTTCTGATCTTTTTTCCTAATACCGATGAATAAGACAAAAATACACAGGAACCTCCGAGGGCATTAAGGTTATTGCACATATTTTTTTAAATAGCTAAATACAAATTTACCCCCATATATATATAAATAAATGAACTATTTATTATTTTCAAGAATTAATAATTTACTATCTGTATTCTAAAATATTTTTAATATAATAATACGAGGAATATATCTTAAAAAATAAAATAAAAATTCATTTTCAAACAATAATTATGATGTCATCGATAGTATGACCAATAATAATTAGAATATTAATTATGTATAATAATATTTATAATGAAAGCTATAATAAATGTGACAAAAATTCATTGGTTAATGTTATTTTTATGAAAAAAAACTATCGTATCTTTTTTTATGTATGATTTTTCATATTTCATATTATGAAAAAAAAATACGAAACCACACGTAGACAAGACAAGTGGAAAAATTGTACGAAATTATCTACAATAATAAATAAAAAATTATCCTGCATTTCGCCACAGTTGCCACCAAATATTTATAACATGTAACAAAATTGTTAATGTTCCTAAATTTTTATATATATTATTTTTGGTATTTTTTCCTTAAAAATAGGAAAGACTAATTATATATTGTGATATTTTTTTTCTTCATATTATTGTCTTAAAATATTTTAAAAAAATTGAACTGATTTTTCTTTAAAAATCTCACATTAATTTAATCTCATTGTTCTAATTTTTTTTAATATAATTATATGAAGAAAAAATCTGAAATAATAATTTGTGGTAAATTTTAGTAGTTGCATTTTTGCTATCTGTTAAA
Organism: Salix viminalis; assembly: GCA_029228465.1. Taxonomy (NCBI): domain Eukaryota; kingdom Viridiplantae; phylum Streptophyta; class Magnoliopsida; order Malpighiales; family Salicaceae; genus Salix; species Salix viminalis. The sequence goes on from CM055431.1 coordinate 10,479,850, forward strand.
TAAATTATTCGGCAAATAGTTAAAACATGCCCAACAAACAATTAGTATTTTGCAGGCAAAAAATAATATATTTTTAGTCAATTTGATCAATTGTGGTTTTGCTATCTACTAATTAAATTATTTTCAAAGTAGTTAAAACAAAACAATCAATGAAATTGTTTGCTACATAAAACAAATCACTCATCTATGCTACAATTCAACAATTATAATTTTACTATTTGCTAATGAAAGAATTCATGAAACAAATAAAACATACACAACAATCACAAAAAAAAAATTCGATTCCAATTGTACAATCTACTTATTAAATAATTATCAAAATAATTTTAACAGTAGCAACATTCAATTACTTTTAGGCAGAAAAAAATACCCCATTTCTAACAGATTCTATCAATTATAATTTTACTAATTAAATATTAAAATTACAAATTACAACATGCATAAAATCAATCAGTTTCTTACACAAAAAAAGTCTAGCGCAGCACGCGGGCAAACTCGCTCATTCTTACTAAATAAACCATTATATTTTATTTTGTTGGATTTGTACAAAACATAATCTTTTGGAAGGGTTTTGGATATGTCCAAAAGATGCCATCTAATACTTCTTTTAGATCAATTTTTTATTGCGTATAATTTATTTAAATCATGTAAAAAATTAAATTTTGACAAATTTTTAAATTCAAAAGTGAATGAATCCTATTTTTATTTTAACCTCAAATGTGCCAGTTAACCATGATTTTGAAGAAAACTGGAACCCAAAGTGACCAATTTTGTTCACTTGGTTTTAGTAAAAAAAAAAACTGGTCACTAGAGCAGCAAATTGTTGTCAAAATTGAAGAATATGACAAAATGCCTGGTTTAATTGTTACTAATGTCAGCATTGCATACAATCCACGATTTTCTTCAGTTAAAAAATTATTTTTATTGACATTTTTAATGTGACCAGTGCTCCAAAATATGAACAGTTTATGCTCTAATGCTGCAGAAAGTGTAGATTGCCATTGAGGTTTCATCTTCCTCAGATTCAATAATTTGTCTACAAAAACCTTACTTGCCGTTGGGTTATCTTAATTCTTCCAGTGCCTAATCCATTTCAAGCTCTGATCACTTTGCACCACCAGAAGTAGCACAGCCTGAAGATAAAATTATTCACCAGGAATCAGGAATAGAATTTAGTTGAAGATAAGGAGAATCAATCCTCACAGTATAGCTTTTTTATAGCCTGGGGCATAACTTTGTGTCATTCCATCTGCTTCTTGTCTTTCTTTCTTCCTGCCCATTCATAAGCAAAAATTTTCTCTGCGGAGAGAAAGCAAGAGTAGAATTTGAAATGGGTTTTTTCCGGCATGGTGGGCCTGAAATCATACTCTCGCCAAAACAGAAGAACCCAGAAACCAAACTTATCAACCAAGAAGTTCTATTGCAGTTTCCAGGATGCACAGTTTATCTGATGTATGAAGGAGAAGCTCTAGAAGTTGCTAAGGGCAAATTCACGATTGCTCGAGTCTTGGACAAGAGTGTTGCTATTGCTACCATAATAAAAGCTGGTGATCTCCAATGGCCACTGACAAAAGATGAGCCGGTTGTGAAGCTTGATTCTCTCAACTATTTGTTTTCTTTACCATTGGTAGATGGTGGTTCTCTGAGCTACGGAGTTACTTTTTCTGAACAGTATCGTAGCAGCTTGTCCTCGCTCGATTCATTTCTAAGTGAACACTCATGTTTCTCTGCCTCTACAGCAATTAGGACTAAAAATATTGATTGGAAAGAGTTTGCTCCTAGAATTGAAGATTATAATAATGTCTTGGCCAAGGCCATTGCTCAGGGTACAGGTCAGATTGTCAAGGGTATCTTCATGTGTAGCAACATTTATAGCACTCAGGTAAGTGTTTCTTACTAGAACAATGGCATAACTACACGTACCTGAAAACTTATTGAAGATCATACGCTGATATGATTAAATTGGTTAAAAGAACATCACAAATTATAAAATTCTCTTGCTTTTAAGAACATTGGACGGGATACCTCACATCTGAACTTAAATTATCTGAATTCTGAGGAGAGTTGGGAAAAGCAGGTTCGCGATGTTGGAGAGATGCTCTTAACTCGTGGTGCAGAGGAGGAAAATGGATTCAAAGCTCGTGAGATTGAAAGAAATACGAATGGTGGAGACACAAACAAGAGTAGAGCCAACAAAAGATTAAAACGGTAAGTAATTAACCCAATGTAAGTGCACCGTTATAGATTTTCATCACTTTTATGTCATCGTTCAAAATATTTACGAATCTGCTATTTGCTATTTGATTTATAGTGTGAGAAATTTGATCCAAGATGACAGAAAATCTTAGCAAAGCCACACTTGATGTTGTTGAGGCTGCCACTGGATCTGTGATGACACCCATGGTAAACTCCCAGGCAGGAAAGAAACTCCTAGCTTCGGTTCCAGGCGAGGTCCTCTTTGCTTCACTCGATGCTGTTAGTAAGTAAAATACAGTTGCAATATGTATATATTCATAGTTCAGACTTCAGAGTGTTGTGCCGAACACAATGTTTGAGGAAAAGAAGTGGTAACTAAGTTTACAACCTTGAAAACAGATAAGATTCTATCCGCAGCTGAAGTTGCTGAAATACAAGTTCTTTCTGCAACCACCATTGCCACCTCTAGAATTGTCACTGACAGGTAAATGGTCAAAAAATGAATTCCTGACTATATCATCTTATACAGGAGTTTTGATTAGAAACAGATTCAGATACATTTCCTATATTTCTTTTTATTTAAAATATTCTTGTAAATTCTCAAAGAGACAATAGCTCTCTGCAAATGAACTCGACATAGGTAGTTCCATTTGTGATTTTCCTGATCTACTACTGATGTGTGCCAAACTAATTAAGAACTGGTAACAGCAACATTTCTTGAAATTTCGAAGCTTGTTTCTTTTTTCTTTTCAATTCTTGAGATAAATTGCTACGCCAGTTGATGATGATTTTTTCCCGGATCATGCTCCTCAGGTTCGGTGAGAATGCAGGGGAAATTACAGAGGATATGCTTGCGACTACTGGCCAATGTACTAACACTGCGTGGAATTTAATCAAGATAAGAAAGGCCATAAATCCAGCATCATATGTGTCAACAGGAATACTAAGGAATGCAGGAAAAGAGAGAATCTAGAAATATAATTGGAGCGGAACAGAGTTGTATTGCAAAATAAATCCGACGAAAACATGAAAACAACATCTGATCTGATGATATCTTTAATAAAACTAGTTCTGAGTGCCGAGTGTTCCTACTTCAGGACATTTGTAGGCTGTAGTTAACTGGGACTAAAATCCCACTCAATAAAGGTGTGTGAAATTGGAGGCTGGGGGTATTTTGTTGCTGCTGAAGGAATACAAATAACTTGTGACTAATGGCTATGATATTTTGGTGAAGGACTCTCTCTCTCTCTCTCACTCTCTCTTTATATATATATATATATAGCGAGAGAGAGAGAGAGTAGCCATTGCCCCCACGCATCGTCACGGTCGAAAACATATTTTTTTTAACGCAAAAAAATATTAATTGTGTGAGTTTTTTTATTATAATATAAATTTTGGCAAAATAATGAATTTGTGCAGAATCCTGTGAAATGCGAGTTTTTTTTATAAAATATATGAATTTTAAATGGATATAAATTTATTTGTTTAATAGGTTTCAATGAATATAAACTTATTATTATCATTAAAAAAACAAGAAGATTTTGATATCTGAATTATTAAATTGATTGTATTAAGATTAATTCATTTCATAATTCAATTTAAATTAAACACAACAAACAAAATATAAATTGTGAAAACACCTGTAATAATCAAATAACAAAATAAGTAATTAATTTTCTATCTCCAAAAAGAAGAAAACATGAACTAAAAATTCATCCCTACATTACTATCATTATCATTACTATAACAGTTAAAATTATTATCAACATTACAGTCCAAAAAGTTAATTAATTAAATTGTCTCAAAGAATTAAAAAAAAAGCAAAATATTTTTACAAAAAAACAATAAAAAAATATCACTAAAATTATCATTATTATTGTGCAAACAATAAAATCATAAAATTATCTTTTCCAAAAAACAAAAAAAAATAACATAAAACAAAAAAAAACAAAGGAAAAAAGAGAACAATATTAATTTTAAAATGATCACCAACATAAATTAAAATTTCAGAACGGAACCTAATAAAAATAAAATCCCAACAAAAAATGAAATGACAAAAAATAAAAACAAAATCTAAAGCATAAATAAATAAATGCGGACAAAAAACAAATATTATCCAAGAAGGACCAAAAAGATGAAAGGAATTAAAACTAAAAAAAATTAAAAGAATAAGTGTCAATATAATTGATTCCAATCGTATGACAAAACTGCAGCAAATCCCTTGAGACCGAAAAACAGTAAAAAGAATTTTAAAAACAAATCCAGTGTAACCAACATAAATTAAAATTTCATAACAGAACCGAATAAAAATAAAATCCCAACAAAGAATAAATGAAAAAAAAAGCATAAATATGGATAAAAAATAAACATGTCCAAGAAGGACAAAAAAAACAAAGGAATTAATACCAAATAAAAAAATTAAAAGAATAAGTGCCAAATGAAAAACAAAATATATAATTAATTCCAATTGAAGGACAAAAATGAAACAAGTCAAAACTTTGGGATCAAAAAAATTAAAGGGATTTAAAAAAAAACAATACAGTGTAATTGTTGAAAAAATTAAAAGAATAAGGACTGAAATGAAAAGTAGCATTTATGACCATTTTCAATTGGAGGACAAAATTAGAACAAATTAAAACTTGCATACCAAAATTATTAAAGGAACAAAAAACAAACCAAAACTCAAAAGAGTAAAGACTGAAATGAAACATACCATATATAATCAATTTCAATTGAAGGGCATAATTGAAAATAATTGAAATTTTCATTGAAGAAATCAATAAGAAAAACAAAATAAAAGACTAGGGACTGAAATGAAACACCCACAAATATGAAGGATCATATCGCACTTTCCGACAGCTGGAGAGAGAAAAGGGAGGGAAGAAAAACCGTCCATCGGCGATTCCACGAACACCTTCACATGACACGCATCACACCGGGAGGCACACTAGGTGACATGGCGGAAGTGCAATTTACATCGCCCGAAAGGTCGTGTGCGTGAAATATTGTTGGCGCGTTCGTACGACGCGCTTGTAGTGTTCCAGAAAAAGAAATAATAAAAAATGATAAATTACCTATACACCCCTGGACCTAGCGATGTCTACGAAAAAATTAGGGGTGAAAGTACCGTAAAATCCCTGGTTTCAGGTGTTCTTTTTGTCATTTTCAAGGGCTATTTTGTAGTTTTACTGTGCAGAAAATTGAAAAAAACTGTAAACACCCCCAACTGTTCCACGTCATGTCCTCAGAACCCAGAGGTAAAATAATAGTTTTATTGTGTAAAGAATTCGAAAATACCATCCTTGTCCCCTAGAAATTTCTAAAATGGTCCTGGTCCCGGGGGTTAAATTTTTCGGTCATAGGGGTAAAATGATAACTTTACTGTTGCAATCCACAGTAATCTGTTTTTGTGTGAACAATAAAAATTGAAACAGTGAAATCAGGACACCATTTATATATATTTTTTAATTTCATCTTTAATATTTGGTTTTATTGAGAATTATGCTTCTTGATTTGTTTTAACTTCTTTTTATTGGTCTCTAGTCTTATGACCTTGTTTGTGAATTTAACAAAATAATTGAATTGACTTGGGATTTTTCTCTTTTTTAATTTGAATTTTTTTTTATTTTATCCTTCAAAATTTTATTTATTTGGAATTAAACTTCATGATTTATTTTTCTTTGCTTTTTTTATGAGGTTATTTCTTTCTCATTATCAAAGTCGCAAGCTTGTGCTTCATAATATGTTCTAATTTTTTTATGGGATTATCTTAATATCATAACCCAAATCACAAGCTTGGTGGGTTAACCTAGGTAATCTTGAGTTGTTTTTTATTTTTGTTTTTGTTAAAACCTAGTTTAGGCCCCAAAAATTATTTTATATTTTTATTATTTAAAAGTAAAAAAATATAAATCCACCATATTTTTTATAACTACAAATAGACAAGATGCTAAGCTGCAACAAGTCAAAATGTTAGAGAAATAGTTAGATTAGAATATTATTGACGAGATAGGTTGAAGAAAGAGTTACTTTAAAGAGAAATAAGTTTGAAAGTCAATTTGACAAAAATAAGTTGAAGGTCAATTTGAAAGAATTGATTAGGTTCAAGGGCTTAATTAACCTTCTAATGAGTTTATTTGACTTAATTGAAGCAAGAAATATTTTTGAAAGTGAATTTGACCAAAATTGGAAGAATGAATTAAGTTCAAGGACTTGATTAAACTCTTAATAACTTTAATTGACTTAATTAATGAAGGTCTCAATTGAATAAGAGATAAGTTTAAAGGTCTAATTCAAATCAATTCATAATAATTAGAAGATTAGGGGGTTAATTGAAAGAAATTCAAGGTTTGATTAAGGATTAAATTGGATAAAAACATAACAAAGAACTAAGATGATTGAGAAGTGATGCAAACCGGCCTAGAAACACTAGCAAGGACCCATTACATGTTCAGGGGTTTGATTTGTAGTTTTGAAGGTTTCAACTGAGTCAGAATTGTAAGGACTGTTTAAGTATCAATACAGGAGGGGTCCAATACAACCTTATTTGGGCCATAAAGTGAGGACAATAAAAGAGCCAAAAGAATCCTACTACAACTTGGAAACATGAGATTAATGGGCTGGATGGAAGCCTATAAAACAAGCTTTATGGTTTTTATTTAATTTTGTTAGCTACAACCCAAGACTTTTTTGGGCTTAATTAAGACTTTGTTTTTAGCTAGGATTCAAGGATTGCTTGGATTAAGTCATGGGCTTTTCAATTTAGGATTTTGAGTCAGATTTGAGTGGACCTCATTTAAGTCCCCGTAAGGAGTCCATTAGGGTTAATTTTTCAAAGACTATTTAAACTCATATAACCTAAATTTCGGCAGCCATTGATGAAATTTAATTATGAGCTTTTCAGTTTATGTGTGAGAGTGATTCTTGTATTCTTTAGTTCTTGAACGAATTGAATCTAACTTATCGAAGATTAACTAGCTTCGTGGCGTCATTCTACTCATTCCAATAATGCTGGTGCCTTGGGGTAAGTTTCCATTGTGTCACACTCCTATCAGACCTATTTCGGCTTTCCGGGATTAGATCTCATTCTTGGTTGTGGGTTGCGTTACCACGTGATCACGAGGTTCGCATCAATAAGTGTGAATTAAATATTCCAATAATATTTGTAGAGATGGAATTGCAAAAAGCAATAAGGTTTTTGATTTCATTGATGATATAAGTGCTAAAACTAAAAATACAAGGCAAAATAGAAAATTCAAAAACCCAAATTTTCAGGGTTTAGTAATGGGTGATGTGTCATTCAAAATCTAATGAAGAAACCAAGTGACATATCATTCAATCAGTATTCTTCTTCACATGAAAAACAGATCAAGAAACCATCTTAAGATGAATGAATGTATCGTCTTTGACTACTTCAAGAGATACAACTGAGACCAAGCTAGTGAGAACACTTCACCTATAAATTTTAGCCACCTACATCAAATGTTTACACCTTATTTGGCTATATGAAATCAACAATATTCCTTAGTCATCCTCATCTTTATTAAACATACCTAATTTAATCAGGAATCGATATTCCAATCAATAACATGGAGTTATAGAGATTCAAATCAAGTGTGGTTTGTTTATAATGGTAGTTTTACATCCTCTTTGTATGATTCAAGTCCATTAATGACATGTTGACTCTCCAAATTCAATTACAGTTTTAACAAAATACCTTATAAGGTTAACCTTGACTAAAAAAGAGCACACCCACAAAATATAGTTTTTAAATGTGCTTTTTCTAGTTAGGAATCACCATAACCTTCAAGAACATGTTATAGAATAGAGAGAAGGCATAACCACCTAAATTCTAAGAAAAACAAATCATGGTTTTGTAACCTCATGAGTTCTTACTTATCAAATATCAAATTGCCTATAAGCCCCACTTGAAAATAACAGAAATAAACCCCAACAAGAAAATAGTAGTAATAATAAAAAAAAATATTTTTTTTTTTAAATCTTGAATCCAAGAGTAACATTTTAATATAATTGTGGCTTAAAAATAGAATTCTAAAATAGTTGAGTTGAATGGGTTTTTTTCAGGCATATTTAGGTTATTATATATATATATATATAGAATAGAATGATCCCATGAAAAGACTTATTTGCCCCTCAAGTCCAATTCATAGATAATTATTTTTTTAGTTAGAGAGAGATATTTTTACTGTTAAAGTCCATGCTGTATTAGCACAAAAGAGAGACATGGAATTAAGGCGGCAAAAATAAAACGGTTAAAAATCACAAACGGGAATTGGGTCTCCATCGTTGTTGCGAAACAAAGGCCCCAATCCCCCCTAACAATCAAACCTGGAATGCTTACATACGGTAGGCATAATAAGATAAGGGCATTATACAGCATGTAGCAAGCCAACACACTTTTTTGAAGAAAAAAACCAAAGGGTCGTCGAATATGTTAGTTTTCCAGCTGCATACATGAAGGCTACTCTATAAAACTCTGCAACAAGTTTACCAGCTTGGATAGGCCTTTCACAAATTGCAAGTAAACAAACGCAGCACAATTTCATGATTTGACAAATGCCTGTAACTTGACAAGTACTCTCAATCCTATTCCACCTCCCTGACATTAAGACTGAAGACAGCATAGCTATTTCCAACACACAGCAAACCATAACCTTAAGTTGAAAAACATGAGCAAGAATGATCTTCCAATCTCTTTCATTTTTTTCTTCTTGATTACAGGAGTACCATGCAACAACTTTTCTTCTTTTCAATCAAGTTTTTCTTTTTTGATCAAACCAATTAAAAGTAAGGATTGATCTTTTCTTCTGGCAACAGCGAACCAGTTCTGGTTGTTAAGAAGCAGCATTTGTCTGCCGGTTCTATACAGGTCAGGAATAGGAGCTGAACCTATTGAGTCACATGAGGAGAGTCCAGTCTATGAGAGACAATGAACTCCAGCAATTTAACTCAGCTCTATCTTTGAGAGGAGAGACGATTGTTTTTCAAGGAAATAGGAGGCAGTGCAAATGATCTAGTCCCCTCTTGACTGCCTCAACTGGCGCCTTCTCTTTTTCAGATCTACAACAATGATTGAAATGTTATCAGAGCTGTTTCTGCCATATGCTATTTCTTGGAGATTATCAGCAACGGTTTGTGCTGGTGAAAAACCATCAGACTGTGATCTGCGCCACCTTCTTAGTATCCGGCGAGCAACTTCTCCCACCTCTTCATTTGTCATGACATCCCAAAGACCATCACTTGCCAAAATCAAGCATTCATCCTCATCAGTCCTAGTCATGAAAGTAATCTCAGGCACCGGTATTATCCATGGCCTTAAATAGCGATCACCTAGGACATGAAAGTAAGCTGCAATGAAATTCAGTAACTACTGTCCTTCAAAGTAGCTAGCCAAAAAGGCAAAATGGATTCCCAAGAATTTTGGGTTTATTTACGAGGGATAAACCTTTTGTGATAGACAACAAAAAAACAATTATACACCTTTAGAAATCAAAGAACACAGAGAACTTCCTTCCATGTAGAAGTCTCTAGGAATATAAGGACAGACATGTCACATGAATCAGGTCATTCAATATTATAAACCAAAGAAACTAGTGTTGGTGATTCAACAACAATAAGAACCCTCTCTTCTACAACCAAAAAAAAAAATACATTAAGAATCCTCAAACCAGCGAAATTGACAAACCCAACCAATGGCCTGTGAAAATGGTTAGGATCCAAGATGCCTGTCATAGCAGCACTATAGCTATAACAGACTAACAATAATGTTGTCAAGTACTTGTTCCGAGGATGGCGTATCAAGGAAAAACCACAAGACTCGCAAAACTTCAAAAAGTGCACAACAACCAAATATCTATACATACCATCAAAATAATGGGGAAAAAATGTTATTAAACGATTTACAGAGGGATGATCAGATCAATTTGTGAGATTTTAATGTTACATTCAATAAATGCCCTACTTGTACTAATTTTGAATCTTGTGAAATTTAGTCTTCAGCATAATAGAAGAGGCATTGCTACTGGTCAAAGCAAGATAGCATAATCATGTCTACCATTATACAAAGATTAATCAAGATAATTCATCAAAACATGCAAAAGAAAAATAAATGAATTGCAAAAGATGAAGAAGATATGTAATATGAAGACTTGTGGATAGAAGAAAACCTATAGCTCTAGACATTGCAAGGACTCCAAGTACCCTAGCACCATTCCAGTTTATAACTTTCCCTCCTTGTCCTTCAATTCTCACCAGTTCGTCACTTCTGTCAGGCTGAAAAAGAAACAATATATATCATAAATCTTGTTAATACAAGATAAAGTTGTGTTAAATTTTGAAAGAGCGCCTAAATCTGTACGTGTACATGCTGTAAACAAAGTTTTCTGAGCCGACATGGAAATGGACAGTTTGACATTTTGAATGTCTTGCAGTTGTGAAACCTTCCTTTTAACCTTAGAAGTACACCCAAACGTATGCTAGGAACACAAAAATTGGAGAAACTTATTCTCTACTTTGCATTTCATATATCTTAGAACTCTATTCTTCACTTTATACAGATGCCATAGGTGATGTGTAGAAGTAAATGCCATGACAAGTGCAAAAGACCAAGGGGTATCATCCAGAAATTTCCATCTCTTCAATAAGGAGTGGTGATGATTTAGATAAAGATATTTGTTCCAGTAACAGGAACTCTTTGGAGGGGAAAGCAAGTAAACACTAAAATGAATAGCCTTAAAAAATAATGCACAGAAAGCATTAAAAGATTTCGATATAACCTTTTGGTCAACAGTAAGAGGAATAGCTTCAGTCCTCCGAAAAAGCACTGCCCTGGAGTCACCACAGTTGGATGTAATAATCTGACAACCGGATAGCACAACAACAACTGCTGTTGATCCCACCATTTCGGGTGCAACTGCCTCTGTCAATACCTCATTGTCAGCCCTCCCAAAACCACTACAGAATGTAGCTTCCCATCTTCTCTGCCATTCACAACTATCAATTGTTTGATCACGATCCCACTCTTCTAGTATAACTTCATGCATCCTCTCTTTACAGAAATTAGCCACCTATAAGTTATAAACCAAAACATAGGATCAAGAGATATGCTTTGAACAGGTTTAAATTCATTAGTTTTCAATTCTAACAGGGCTACAAAAAGGAAAATTATATTTTTCTCTGGAGATTAATTTCATGACTTAAGGAACTATTTTATGATTTTTTCTTTCAATTCAATTTCCATCTTATAAATTTGCATGAATACATATTACATATTAAAATATTGCTATTTTTATAATACCTAACCAAATAAAGTTTTATTTTTCTCCTTACTTGCGGATCCCAACATGGTGTGACAATATCAAAATGGTGGATAACTAACTAGTTTAACCTATAAAACCATCCAATGCTATCGTGGCATCAAGTCATCAAAATGCTGTGACTTCTGTTTTATCATTTACATATGTTGTTACATGAAAAATATTGGATAAAAAAAATTATCATCATCATGTGAGCTCCAAGGAAAAAATAAAAACAGCAGTATTATTTTAGAGGCAATTTGGTAATAATGCTTACAATTTTTGTTTCTAAATTATCTTAGAAAAACAAAAAATAATATTTGTTTGAAATTCTTTATTTTAAAAAATAATTAAACTATCATTTTTTTAAATATTTTTTTGGTTTATATATATACGCAAATGAAAAAAAAACTAGTAAGCCAATAATAATTTTTAAACAACAATAACCTAACTGAAAAGACAATTAATTTTATAGTACTCAGGGAGTAACCAGTGGTATTATTTTTATTTACTATCTAGGATCCATTTAAAGATAGAGATAAGACATAAAGATCATTTTTATTTACTATCTAGGATCCATTTAAAGAAAGAGATAGACATAAAGATCAGAGAGAACATAAAATACATGAACTGCCAAAAATGATAAGAATATCTCCACTTAAAATTTTTCTCCTAATTTCTTTGACTTGTATCTCTCTCTTTTTTAAAGTAGATTAGGGTGTAATTAATGAGGTCTTTTTAGTTACTTCCTAAACACCCATAAAATTAATTGTTACGATATTGTTGCATTACAATACTGATCCCACTTAAAATGTCATTTTTAGTAGGGGTAAGCAAAAAAACCGACCAACCGATTAAACCGAGAAAACTGGAAAAAAAATTAACCGAGAAACCAAACCGAACCATTTCACAACTAAGCACTCTACTATAAATAAAACTTTCACTTTCAAAGTCTTTCCTAAACCTAGTCGTCGCCCCCTCCCTCCCTCTGCACTTTGCATTGTGCATTCAACGACCATGAATTAAACCAAGAAAAGCATCCTTACCAGTCATCCTCTACCTCTACAATTCACCAGCCTCTCTTATTTCTACTCGTCGCTCATCCCCTCGCTCTACAATTCACTAGCCTCTCTTTTTTAGTGTTTTTTTTTTTTTATTTTTTTCTTCTTTTCACTTGTCCTCCCAATCCAATGTTTTCTGGGTTTGCCACACCATTTGAGTTCGACCCCGCTTCTATTGTTCCTGAAATTCCTCTCTTGACCTATGGTGAAGAGGTAAATTTGATTGTTCTGATTCCACTTTTCAATTTGTATCTTCTTAATGTTAAAACTGTAATTTTTACTTATTTGGTGTTCACATGGTGAGATTGGGTTTTTGGTGTAGGATGTTGGATCTTGTAATTTTGCTTGTGTGTGCTTAAACTGTGAAGTTGAATTGGTAATGTCGATGGGAGAACTGGTTCATTCTGCGAAATCAACTCTTTAGGATCTCTATCCTATTTTTTCTGGGATTATAACCATTTTTGGCATTATTGTAGGTCGGTAACACTTTGAATTTGGCACAAGTACATATTCACAATGCCAGGGAAGAGAGAGAGAACTTTGATGAAGCTAGCAACCAGATTTTGATTCACTTGAAAGCCAAGGTATTGTTGATCTTCCCTCGTCAGAAGAACCATATTTTGTACATATTAGAACTTTTAAACTACTTGAATTTCCCAAAAGAAAATCACATAGCCTATGAGGAATCCTTATTATATCATGTTGAGCATTTTTTTTATAATCGTAGGAAGAAGAGTTAGCAAAGTCGATTACATCCTGTCAGGCAGAGGCATATGTTGTTAATTCTTGGATTAATTTTCTAGAGGCTACATGGGTTTTCCAGACTACAGACACAGAGCAAAAGTAGAATCAGGTCAAGGAGAAAAGGCAGTGATAAAGTTGTGGTCAAGCACCAAAGCTTAAAGCAAAGTGATAAGCCTTAAGCATTTTGTAATTTAAATTTTAAATTGTTCACGTGTAATTAAATTATTGTGATTCATGCTCAGTTAAATAAAACAAAAGAATGTTATTAGAAAGGCAAAAAGAACTTATTAAAAAACAATATTAACACTAATAATTTAATATAGCTAAATACTTGGTGGAAAAAAGCCCATCAAAAAACCCCAAAAATTCGGTTTTTCCAATTTTTTAATCATAAAAATCGAATCGAAAATGGTCGGTTTTTAATAAGTTCGGTTCGGTTTCGTTTTTTTTAAAAAAAAATTAAAAATTTCAGTTTGGTTACTTTTTTTGAAAAAAACCGAACCGAACCAAAAAAACTCACCCCTAATTTTCACATGTGAAAAAAGAAATCATTAAATCACGTAAAATAATAGAACTTGTCCAGATTTAAAAAAAAAAGTTAAAGAATGGATGACCTGCTTATCAGACTTTCAAAAGGAATTATCAATTTAATTTAAAAAATACAAAACACAAATTGAAGAGAGAAAACGAGAATAGAAATTTTCTAGCTACTAATTAAAACCATTATCAAACAAAAATTCAATTATAAAAATATATTGAAACCAAAATCAAATCATATAACTTTTTTTATAAATCAAGAGTTATTAGGATTTAAAATTTTTAGATTAAAAATTTTCATATTGAACTTTTGTTTTTATTGGTTATTAAAAATTTGTTTTTGATGTTATAATTAAATTTAGAAAAATTAGGAAAGTGTTTAAAGGTATTTTTTGGTAAAAAGTAAAAATAAATAAATGACAACTTTCCATGTTATCATCCAGCCTTTACCGAAATCCAACCTACTTGTTAAATTCCAACAATATCAAGGTAGAAGATGACTTGAACAGCTTGTCATCCACCTCTATGACAGGTCATCTGAGTTTTCATATGATAGTTAAAGCAGATTTAAGAGCACCCACTTCTAGGGAGAAAATGAAACAAGTCTTCGCCTCTAACCTGATTTTTTTATATATATAATTGCTTTTTAATTTTAAATCTTATCACATGAATAAAAACAATTACAGCAAAAACAATAAACTAAAAAAAAACCCTTCAACTGAGCACATTCTTATGAATAAATAACTCAATATTAAAAGATATAGTTAAAAGAAATAATTAAAAAAAGCAACAAAAACATATTCTCATTAAATCAGGTTAACTAGCACACTTTGCATCATTGGCATAAAATTGAGATACTTTAAGAAAACAGAAAAAAAAATATGACATCAATTCTTAAGAAATCAAATTAAATATTATAACTCCATAGAAAGCAAATAAAAAAAATAAAACTCAATTTCAAGCAAATGAAATGTTGAAGGTGAAAATAAAAAAAGGGTCAAGAAAAGGTAAGACATCCTAGATCCGAACCTACCCAAGTCTAAATGCAAAATTTCTAATTTAATCTTTATACTATAATAACCGTGTTCGAAAGAAAATTGAATAGAACCATAAAGCTTAATTATTAAATAACTTGGTGTTGAAGGAGAAAGAAAAAAACCCTTAGTCATCATCCCTAAACATTTGATCGAGATAAACCAATTAAAAAAACACAAAAATCATTTTTCAATAAATCAAATATTAATAAATAAAATATTAAATAATAAAATTGAGATAAACAAATGACTAAAAAGACAAAAGTCACCTGGCATTAGCCTCTAAAACTAGTGATTCTGATCATGAATATGAAACTAACTACACAAATAATAAATCGTAAAAAAAAAAACAAAGCAAAGTTTAGAAAAAAAAAATTAAACAAGTCATCTTTAAAAAAACCTCGGTTAAACCTTTTAAATCCGATCTAATTTCTAAAACTTGCAACCTGTAAAATTCTTGATTTGAGTTCAATTAAAAAGCTTATTTTTCAACTAATTTAATGTTAAAAGATGAAATCATTAAAAAATATCAATTTAAAATCTTGAAAGAGGAAAAAGATAGTAAAAAAAAAAAGAATAGATATCAAAATCTAAGGAATTATATAAAAGAAAAGAAATAGCAATCATATATATTTTGAAAAATCAAAAAATGACGGGTTAAACTAAAAACATTTTTTATTTTATAATTTATCTAAAATAAAAAATAGTAATAAAAAGAAACAATGACCAAATGTGAAGAAAAAAACAATTGAAGGGAATGGTCTGAAATTTCAAAGGATTGACACGAAATTCAAGGAGAAAATAAGAAGAAAAAGAAATGGTTGTGGGCATCAAACCAAAGGCCTGTTTGGCATACTCATTGGCCCGCCCATCTTGAAAGAGGCTCCAAGATCTTTCCAAACACAACTATAAAAGTTTATGTTTGATGACAGGATAGCCCCACGTGTTGCACACATGCCAACGTATTTTTTAAAATAATATTTATTATATGATCAAATCTAATTATATACCTGATTAACCTTCAATTTAATAATAAAACAAAGTAAAAGGATAAAAACAATTAGATAAAAGTTATGTTGATTTTATCTTTTAAAGCAACAAAAAAAAATTATTATTTCAAAAATATTGAAAAAAAACATAACATCATTGATTTAAAAGCCTTTTAGTTTTTATCAACCTGATCATCTTGCCCCACATACCTAGTTCATAGCTCAAGGGCAATTTCAGCATTATATTATTATTATAATAAATCATGTTGACCAATAATTTATCCTCCCTTTAGAGTTTTGTTAATATATAAAAGTAAGTCTTTAGATGCATCAATACAAAGACGACACAGTAATTAATGTTTTTTTATTCTCTTGAAACTAAAATATTTTTAATGAGTAGAGAAAATATATCTATTTAAACAATATTTATAAGGATATGTAAAAATCATGATTAAACCATGTATCAAGACAGCTCGAGAAACATATTAAAAGCATAATAAAGATTTGAGATACAAAATTTATTTGAACTCAATGAAATTATTAGTTTTTTAATTGTGTTGACTTTGAGAACATATATTTTTTTATGTTTTCATAATTTTATTTTTCACGTTTTTCATTGTTTTTAACATTAAAAAAACTAAATTAATAGATAATATAATATATAACTTTTTATCAATATAGAGCATTAAATTTTTCTTTTATATTTTTTAAATTTTTTTAATGAATTTGTTTTTAGTAAGGAGTATAAATCCAGTGTTTGTTTTTTGTGGGAACTATTATTCATGTAACCAACATTTCATGTGTTACTGATTATTTAGCATGCAAATGGATATTATCCTTTCACAAACAAGGTGTAGATAGCTAGATACTTCAGTGCACCATCCAAATTATTGCACGACAGGTGGCCTGCCTATGACCACTGCAAGGATCCGTTTTAGGTGATAGAGTCATATTTCATAGCCCGGAAAAAGAGAGAGAGAGACCACCTCACCACGGGACCCGTATAAAAATAAATATATATATATATATATATAGACGTGGCATGCAAGGAGACAATATCTATTATTTCCACCAAAGAAGAAACCTTGCTCTCCACACAGTGATATACTTGTGGGCTCCGCAGTTTTTTTTTATTTTTTTTTCTTAGAAGGTGTTTGTTATTGCGCTTTTCAAATATACTTTTGATAAAAAATTAAAAAAAAATAATTTTATTTTTTATTTTAAATTTTAAATTTTTAGTGTTTTTAAATTTTTTTCAGTATCAAAAATATTTCTTAAAAAATAAAAAATATCATTTTAATATATTTTTAGATTAATTACACAATCAGGCACTTAGTTAAAAAAAACAGCAAGGTGTGGAGGATTTTATCACCGAGAAAAAATTAGATAAATAAATCCATTTTTGAGCCTGTAATAATTAAAGAAAATTCACGCCATGCTTCTTCAAAAACCAATTTCCGCTTATCCATTATATAGCCTTCTTCCGTTCCCAAAAATGGAAAAATACATTGTTAACACTCATTTAAAAAATATATTAGCAAGATAATAAAAAACAAAAATCAGGCAAACTACAAATTTGATATATTTCATGATTTTAAGATATTACTAATGAATAATATAGTATTTAAAATAATTTGTTAATAAATATTAATAATGAAAATCACAGCATCATCATTATTATTAGAACCTCTTCTTGTTCAATCTATTCTTGAAATTCTTGATTGAATGGTGCATTCTCTATTTTTTTAAAAGAAAATATTAGGTCAAGAATATAAAAGAATTTTACTATGTTATTTTGACTTAAAAAAAAAAAAAAACAAAGTAGTGATTTAAAAAAAAAATAAAAAAACGAAAAAAATAACCCCCACGGGCACTGATGACGCAAGACACGCGTATTTTGATAACATCAAACGTCCATCGCTTCTAGATATGAGGACCACTCTAAAGAAGACGCGTGTCTTACCACGTCAAATCCCATTGAAATAAAAATGCTCCACAAAATTATATACCAAATTTAGAGCAATTTAATCCAAGTACTGTACTTTCTTATTTAATGAAAAACAAAATGCTTCCCGCCCCTTGTTTTATGATCGAGTAATTTCATTTCTGACAAAATTATATTACCAGGTATAAATAATCATATTGAAGATTCTAGTCTGTTTAGTATTTTACTAAGCGATTTCCTATGAAAGGTAAATATACTGTACTGTAGAGTATACGTACGTACCTGAGAGCCACCGTGACCATCATAGACACCAAAGAAATGGATAGCAGAGATATCAGAGGAAGTTCCAGAACCAGGAGCCGTACACCCTCCCACGTGATCGCACGTGCGCGACATAAAACTCGGGATAACGGCAACTGCATCTTCCATCTCCTTCCGCCTCCCAATTACTGACGTGCAACCCCAGCTCACTCCTTTATTATTCCTTCCCACACACTTCTCTCTCTCCGTCACTTTCTCCTTCACCGTTAACTCCTCCCTCGCAAAACCAACATCCCTCGGTACCGTTACGGAGATTGGAATCTCGCCGGAGCTCCCGCTTGTCGTGGAAATATCACCCGAGCTGATGTTATTTATAGAACCATCCCCGCTGCTTAGTATGGAGGAGATTCCTGAGCTTATTGAAGCCATGTCTGAGTCGTCTCTCTCGCGTTCGCCTGTATTTGAAGGGTCCATGTCGATCGGTGTGAGAGAAAGGAAGGAGAGAATTTGGGAGGGGAGGAGATAAAAAGAAGAGGAAAACTAAGACAGATAGGAGAGTGACACGTGTGTGGGGAGATCTGAATCGATTACACACGCATCTTAAGTGTACTTCTCGAAAAGAAAAGAAAGAGGGTCAAGTCAATCATATCAATGGTGTAAACGAGTCGTACTCACTGTCTTTTTAACGATGCACTGCCACGTGTATACTCGATCTGGCGGTGCCACGGTGGTAGACTTTGGAGATGATGCTATCTGAGAACGAGTTAAGGAAGAGGAAAGACTCTCTGCTTCCATATATATGTTTACGCACTGGACCTTCCAAACAATTCTTGACGTGTCAGGTAATGAGGAATCTAGGGTTTGGTAGGTGGACCCAAAAAGAGGTACGAAGTTCTACGTGGCAGGTTGAAAGGAAGGTGGGACACGGTGATTAGGTAGAATTTGACTTTTTGTTTTATTTTAATTATATATAGAAAAGTGCTAAATTATGTCGGATTTTGATGTAAGGAAAAGCTGTAGTAGCCTAGCCTAGACTAGCCTACCACTATAAATGATAATATGGAGGGATGAATTCCCACGTAAGAAGTTGTCATTAATTAGGCAATTAAAAAGTAAGATCTAACGGTCTCAAATTGCCAGCTCATTTGGGTTCATACCTCAACGTTTAGGGAAGAGACGGTGATGTACGAAATAGTGGACGGGACCCATAAATATAACTATTAGACCTTGTGAATGCTGGACCAGATAGGATAATTAGCCAGCTCATGTTTTGATGTGATTGTGATAACGAAGAGCACTCTGCCAGTTGCCAAACAGAGCGCAGCACGTGGGGATAGACCACCTTGGTATCTCCACAAGTCTAGGACACTTATGCAAGCAACCTTGAAAATGGGCAAACTGATATCTCCACAAGTCTATTTTTTTTTAAGGAATTGCAATTACATGGGCGTGAAAGTGTTCACCTTACAAACATACTCTTTTTATCCCATTTTATTTTTTTAATTCACCATTGGATTTCCAACATGAAGATGCTCTAGAATCCATCATACTAGGAAATTACGAGCGAGTTAGCCTCCGTATTGGGTTTTTTTCTGTGTAAAAAATTGATTAATTTTATACGTGTTGTAATTTATTATTTTAATATTTAATCAGCAAGCTTATAATTGATATAATCTATTAAAAATGAGTTTTTATTGCCTAAAAGTGATTGAATGTTACTACTATTAAAAATGTTTTGATAATTATTTAATAGGTAGATTGCACAATTGGAATTGAATTTTTTTTTGATTGTTGTGTATGTTTAATTTGTTTTATAAAGCAAACCATTTGATTGATTGTTTTGTTTTAACTACTTTGGTAATAATTTAATTAGTAGATAGCAAAACTACAATTGATCAAATTGACTAAAGATATATTATTTTTTGCCTGCAACATACTAATTGTTTGTTGGGCATATTTTAATTGCTTGTTGGGCATGTTTTAATAATTTATTTGACAGATAGAAAAAATACAACTACTAATTTTACTAAAAATTATTATTTCAGATTTTTTTTTCTTTATATTATATTAAAAAAAATTAGAACACTAAGATTAAATTAATGTGAGATTTTTAAAGAAAAATCATTTCAATTTTTTAAAAATATTTTAAGACGTTAATATAAAAAAAAATCACAATATATAACTAGTCTTTCCTATTTTTTAAGGAAAAAATCACAAAAATAATATATATAAAATTTAGGACCATTAACAATTTTGTTAAATGTTAAAAATTTTGGTGCCAACTGTGGCGAAATGCAGGGCAATTTTTTATTTATTATTGTAGATAATTTGGTATAATTTTACTACCTATCTTGTCTACGTGTGGTTTCGCATATTTTTTTCGTGATATGAGATATGAAATATCATACATAAAAACAGAAGCAAAAGTTTTTTTCACAAAATAACATTGACCAATGAATTTTTGTCACATTTATTATAGCTTTTATTATAAATATTATTATACATACATAATATTCTAATTATTATACTATCGATGACACCGTAATTATTGTTTCAAAATGAATTTTTATTTTATTTTTTAAGATTTATTCCTCATATTATTATATTAAAAATATTTTAGAATACTGATAGCAAATTATTAATTCTTGAAAATAATAAATAGGTCATTTATTTATTTATATATATATATATATATATATATATATATATATATATATATATATATATATATATATATATATATATATATATGGGGGTAAATTTGTATTTAGCTATTTAAAAACATATGTGCAATAACCTTAATGCCTTAGGTCGTTCCTGTGCATTTTTGTCTTATTCATGGGTATTGGGAAAAAAAGATCAAACAAAAAATATATATAAAAAAAGTGGGTCTTAGGATTATTCTTGGCGTGCGTAAATTGGCTTGGGCACCTTGGTTATAAGAAAAAATGTATATATGAAAAACAATTGTGGTGTTCGTAAGTTGACCCGTACACCTCAGTTATAAAAAAAACTAAAAAAAAAGAAAAATGGAAAAAAAAAGAAAAAAAAAGTGGATCCAGAGATTAATCGTGGTGCACGTAAGCTTCCCTAGACAGCCCGATTATTAAAAAAATGCAAGGGGAAAGCACCTTTTACTGCTCATTACAGTGATTTTCACTGTTCATTCCTGTTTGAAAGTAAGCGTAAGCTGATCCACGCCCCGGTTATTAAATAAAAGCAGGAAAAAATGTATAGGAAAAAAATTAGGAAAAAAACATGTTAAAATAAAAGGTGGATCCGAAGATTAGTCATGACGCATGTAAGTTGCCCCAGACACCCCGCTCATAAGAAGAAGAAAAAAACCCGGTTATAAGAAAAAAAATACAAGGGGAAACACATTCTCAAACAGTAATGAGAAAAAAAATATGATGCACGTAAACTGACCGGGACTTCCCGGTCATAAGACAATATATATAAGTGGCAAAAAAAAACAAGAAAAAAAAATGTAAAAACAAAATGGATCCGGAGATTAGTCGTGGTGCGTGTAAATTGCAATGAATACCCCGGTTATTATAGGCGTGTCTGCGTGACGCGCTGATTGTTTTGACACGTACATGCATTTCAAGTGGCGCATTCGGTGTCATGTGGCTAGTGAAAATGCATGACGCGTGTCTCCAACTGGTCGCCATGTCCTTTTCCACAAGGTGGGCGCATGTCGACGAACTATAATCTAGCTATTTATGGTGATCAGTTTTTTTTTTACATCTCTTTTCTCTCTTTTACATTGCCAAAAAACATCTCAGTCCTCTTGGTGTAAGAGTTTTTCATTTCAATCTCTTATCTTTTAATTTCATTTATCTTCCTAATTTCTTCTATATAAGTTTTTTTCTTTTTGTATATGTTTTTTTTCAATTGAAATTATTCATAATGTTGTTTTTCATTACAACTTTTATTCTTATTTTCTTGGTTCTTTTAATTTTTTGGTATGCAGGTTTTGAGTTGCTTCAATTTTATCCTCCAAAATTGATCATATATGCACATTTTCAGGGTTTTGGTTTGTTGCAATTTTGTCCTCCGATTGAAATTGATTGTATATTTTATTTTTTATTTTGGTCCTTATTCTTTTACGCAATAATAATGATAAGTTTAGTTATTGTTTTTTTAATTGTTTTCTTGCTTGCTCTTTTGTTAAAATGTTTTGCTTTTTTTTTTTCAGACCAATTTAATAATTTTTTTATTTGAGCAATAATGGTGATGATAAATTTAACTGTTATAGTCATAATGATAATACTGATGTAATAATAGATATTTTCAATAATGTTTTTTTCTTCTTTTTATAAGTAAAAAATCAATGACTTATTTTTGTTGTTTAGTTATTGTAGATATTTACATAATTTATATTTTATCATTTTGTTTGATTTACATTAAATTATTAAATAAGCTAATCCTAATACAGTGAATTCAATGATTTAGGTACCCAAATCTTATTACTTTTTTAATGGAGATAATAATTTTATGATAGTAATTTTGTTAAAACCTGTTAAACAAATAAATTTATATCAATTTAAAATTCATATATTTTATTAGAAACTCGTGTTTTACAAAAATTCTAAGCAGATTTATTATTTTGCTAAAATTTATAGCATTATAAAAAATCTCACTCTTACATTTTTTTTGTTGAAAAAAATGATTTTGACTGCTTTTATTTTGATTGTTTTTATTTTCTCTTTTGTTAAAAGTTTTGGGTTTTTTTAGTCTTCAAGATAGTTTTGTGATTTTTGTTGTTTACACAATAATAATAATAATAATAATAATAATAATAATAATAATAATAATAATAATAATAATAATAATTTCAAAGATTGTTTTTTATGTTTTTTTTTTATGTGCTCTTTTGTTACAATTTTGTTTTCTTGAGAATAATTTATAATTTTTATAATCATTTTAAAATTGATATTTTTTCCCGTTGTTCCGTTTTTGTTTGATTATTATTTTTATTTATTCTTCAAATCAAATGATTTTTTTATGCTAATAATATTATTTTGGTTGTTTTTATTTGCTCTTTTTTTATTTTGTTATTCTTATTTTATTCTTCAAGATAATTTTGTGGTTTTCATTAGTTACATAATAATAATAATAATAATAATAATAATAATAATAATAATAATAATAATAATAATAATAATAATAATAATAATAATAATAGTGATTGCTTTTATAAATGTTTCCTTGCTTGCTATTCTATTACAATTGTTTTTATTCTTTGAGATAATTTAATAATTTTATCATAATATAAATTATTATAATAATTATATTCATAATGATGATAATACTAATTTTGCTTTTGTCCTTTAATTTTGTCTTTTAATTATTTTCATTTATTCTTCCAATCAAATATTCTTTTTTTTATGCTACTAATGTTTTTTTTTTTTTTTTGTGTTTTGCCTTTAATCATAATAAGAATAATAATTCAAATAATTTATTGTTCAATGTTATATTTATTAAGAATTAAGTTTTGCAACATCATTATATGGAATGTTTCAAATCCAATATCCTTAATTAATGGTATTCTATTTTTTAAAAACAGTGTTGCTTAACATTAGTATCAAACAGAAACAAAATATCTTATAATTAATTTTTTTTAACGTTATTTAACAAAAAAAAATATGAATGTTGATTATTTTACCAAAATATATAACATTATAAAATCAAAACTCACATTGTTCAAATTTTTTTCATTTTAAAAATATTTATTTTTGACTGCGGCTAAATGCAATGCAAATAATTATGTGTGTGTGTGTGTATAAACAAAGGCGGCATGGAGTTGACATGAATAATTTGCTGCATGTAGCATGCACAATGCTGGACTTTCCGTATCCTCACTTGTTATCTTACTTAGAGTGGAGGCGTGCAGATGCAGCCTGCAAATCGCATGTTTTACCTTACTATTATATCAAGCGTGGCGCAGCACCATGATGTTGAGGTATTTTTCTATTTCAAACTTCAGCTATTATCGTTGCTGTTATTGTTGTGAATCTTATATTGATCAGAAGATTATCAAATGGTAGCTATCTTTTAATAGTTTTGGCCGTTTTGCTTATATATTTGATATTTTGATTTTAAAAATTAGAATTTATATCATATAATTTATAGGCTGTATAACAATACATTTTAAAAATAAAAATCTAGCCCTGATAGATAAACTAGCTCGAAAGTATTTTACTGAATAAATAAAAGAATTTAAGCTAATAATAACTTAGACTGTCGTTGTCGTTATCTGTAGTATCATCACAAGTTGCCAAGATCACATAATTATCCCCACACCTATCATCTCTTGGGACTGTTGACTTTCTGAATTCAAATAGTTTATCTACAGACGCCCCATAATTATTTGTCATTTGTTCCTGTGGAAGTTCTCCTTCCCCTGAATGTGCATGTCACTTCCCCTCTATAAATTTCACTGCAAAATCCTATCTGATTCGATATTTCTGTAATATGATCATGGCATCCAACCCCTTTTGGAGCTGTCTGATTGATACAGGCTTTGATCTCGAGGAGGCTCTAACCTTGCCTGGGAATTTAAGCCAACAAATCACAGACTCAAAAAACTCTACCATTGTAGCTGATATGCCCACGGTACTTACTCCAGTTGATGCTGTCTGTGCAGTTTGCATGGAGGAGGGTTTCCGATCAGGTAAAAAAGTCCCGTGCGGGCATGTCTACCATAAAGCTTGCATCTCCTCCTGGCTCTCCCACTCCCACTCTTGTCCTCTCTGCCGCTGTGACATCTCCAGCTAGCTATAAGAGAATTTTTAATTCGGTCTTGTCTTAGCTTCTAAGATTTATAGTTTTGATAAAGTACTTAGATTTATATGTTACTACCTTAATCTATAGACTTTGATGGTCAGCATTGAAGGGGTTGACAGGTGGAAAATGAAGTCTGACGTGGAGAAGTTGTTTTCAATTCTGTTATTTCAATTCTGTTTGTTATTTCATTTACTTTTCCAGTTGTATTTTCTGTTTTAAGTTTGTTCATCATGCACTGCGTGCATTTGTTGGTTTTAGTCCTGGGCAATGAATTGGCTGTATATGCCAGTTCTCTTATTCAATAAACTTTGAACTTCATGACCAAAGATTTATATCCCTGTTATTCATTCTTCCTCTTTCACATTCTGTCAAACACCTAATCTGCGAATTTAGCCACCTTACAAGTGGTATCAGAGCCTGAGATTAAACAAATGGCAGAGTCTAATCACTTCGCACAACCGTGCATACCAAAATTTGATGGAGATTATGAGCATTGGAGCATGCTCATGAATAATTTTCTAAGATCAAAGGAGTATTGGAGCGTGGTTGAAATTGGGTTCACGGAACCAGCCGCAGGAGAAGTTTTATCAACAACAGAGAAGAAAGTTCTGGAGGAACTGAAACTAAAAGACTTGAAGATCAAGAATTATTTGTTTCAATCAATAGACAAAACGATCCTGAAGACAATCACGCAGAAGGATACAACCAAGCAACTGTGGGACTCCATGAAAACTAAATATCAAGGAAATGCAAGAGTTCAGCGTGCACAACTCCAGATTCTTCGAAGGAATTTCGAGGTACTAGAGATGAAGTTTGGGGAATTGGTGACAGATTACATTGCCAGGGTACTATCAGTAGCAAACAACATGAGAAATCTGGGAGAAGACATGCCAGATATGAAGATTGTGGAGAAAATACTGAGAACCCTCACCGAAAATTTCAACTACATTGTTTGCTCAATCGAAGAATCCAAGGACATCAACACACTCACTGTGGATGAACTGCAAAGCTCCTTAACTGTCCACGAGCAGAAATTTCGAAGGCACAGAGAAGATGATCAAACTCCCAGAATATACGATGAAAGGTTTGGAAGAAGAGGCAGGGGAAGAGGCAACTTTAGAGGAAGAGGGAATGGAAGAACATCCCAAACATTCAACAGAGCCACAGTTGAATGTTTTCGATGCCATAAGCTTGGACATTTCCAATATGAATGTCCAAGCTCAAGCAAAGAAGTTAACTATGCAGAAATGGAGAATGAAGGTGAACTACTGCTGATGGCACATGTGGAGATACACAAGGGAAGACGCAGTGACCCTTGGTTCTTAGATTCTGGCTGCTCCAACCATATGTGTGGAGATCAAGGTATGTTTACACATCTTGATAAGAATTTTGAACATTCCGTGAAATTGGGGAACGATAATAGGATGCGTGTGGTAGGGAAAGGGACTGTGAAGTTGTTGATTAGTGGATTGTGTTTTGTGATAAAGGAGGTTTACTTTGTGTCTGAATTAAGTAATAATCTCTTGAGTCTCGGTCAATTGCAAGAGAATGGTCTTGCTATATTAATTCATAAAGGAATGTGCAAAATATACCATCCAGTGAGGGGCTGATTATTGAGACAAGGATGAGTGCAAACAGGATGTTTGTGCTGCAGACTCAAGCTCAAGAGGATGTTGGTGATTACAGGTGCAACCTCACAACCTTGTAGGAATTAGCTCAACTATGGCACAGACGTTATGACCATTTAAGTCATAAGGGTCTGCAGACTTTGGTGCACAAGAATATGGTGCATGGACTTCCCCAATTGCAAGCACCAAACACAACCTGCACATATTGTATCTCTAGGAAGCATCACAGGGATGCAATCCCAAAGGAGGCCACATGGAGAGTAGCTCGGCCACTGGAGCTTGTACACGCAGACATCTGTGGACCTATATCCCCCACTTCTAACAGTGGGAAAAGGTATGTTTTATGCTTTATTGATGATTTCACACGTAAAGCATGGGCATACTTATTGACTGAGAAGAGGGAAACATTCATGTGTTTCAAGCAATTCCAGAAATTAGTTGAAAAGGAGAAGGGGTTGGTTGTGAAATGTCTTAGAACAGATAGGGGAGGTGAGTTCACCTCTCATGAATTCACTGAGTATTGCAGCAACATTGGAATGAAGAGACAATTACCGGCAGCATATACACCCCAACAGATTGGGGTAGCCGAACGAAAGAACCGAACCGTAATGAACATGGTTCGCTGTATGTTGTCGAATAAAAGAGTCCCAAAGGTGTTTTGGGCAAAGGCGGTGAACTGGACATTTCATGTCCTCAACAGGTGTCCAACAGCTGCAATTGAAGGGATTACACCACAAGAGGCTTGGAGTGGGATGAAGCCTTCGGTGGAACATTTTTGAATTTTTGGTTGCCTTGCACATGCTCATATTCCATGTGCAAGGAGAGGGAAGTTGGACAGCAGAAGCACTCCTTGTGTTCTCTTGGGTGTGAGCAAAGAAACAAAGAGATACAAATTGTATGATCCTAAAACAAAGAGAATTACAGTCAGTAGAGACGTAATTTTTTAGGAAGAGAAAGAGTGGGATTGGGGCATAAACTACCAAGAACAAATTCTAGCTGATCTAGAATGGGGGAGATGATGGAATCAATGAAGAAGAAGACAGTGATGGAGGTGAAGGAGTGACGGTGAGTGAGGGTGCAAATGAAGAAAGAGTAATTGGCAGAAGTGGAAATAATTCTACAGGGGCAGAATTTGGGGTGAATTTGGGTGAAAGAGGAGAAACTGGAATAAATGCCAGTATGAATGAAGGGAGAGCTTTGACTGATGTGGATATTGAAGGGAGGACAAACAACAGTGGACATACAAATGTCAACACTGAGGAGTGTGAAGCTGAAGTTACACAGCAGAGTGGAAATACAAGTGAGTCGAGTAGAAATGAATAGCAGAGTGAAAATACAAGGGGGCAGAGTGAAAATGAGCTGATCAACTCAGAAGTCACTGGAAGAAGGACAAGACGCACCCCTGTCTGGATGAATGATTATGTGAATGGGGATGAATTAAGTGAAGATGAAGTATACATGGCTCAAGCAGTGGCAGCAGAAGATCCATTCACGTTTGAAGAAGTAGAAAATGAGGTGAAATGGAAACAAGCCATGGACAAAGAGATTGATGCAATTGAGAAGAACAAAACATGGACTTTGATTGAATTACCAGTTGAAGCAAAGAAGATTGGTGTCAAGTGGCTGTACAAGACAAAATTCAATGAACATGGAGAAATTGACAAACACAAGGCTCAGTTGGTAGCGAAGGGGTATACACAAGAATATGGCATAGACTACACCGAAGTGTTTGCACCAGTAGCACGTCTGGACACTGTGAGGATGATTATAGCATTTGCTGCACATAAGGGCTGGAAATTGTGCAATTGGATGTAAAGTCAGCCTTCTTGCATGGGGAATTGTGTGAGAACGTGTATGTAGAGCAACCGAAGGGCTATGTGAAGAGAGAGAAGGAACACATGGTCTACAAATTACACAAGGCGTTGTATGGATTAAAACAAGCCCTGAGGGCTTGGTTTAATCGGATTGAAACTCATTTTCTAAGTACTGGGTTCAAGAAGTGTGAAAGTGAGCAAACCTTGTTCACCAAGAGAGGCATTGCTGGTAAGATAATCATAGTGGGCATCTATGTTGATGATTTAATTCTTACAGGTAATGATGATGATATGCTACTTGAATTCAAGAAGTCAATGTTACTGGAATTTGACATGACAGATTTAGGAAAAATGCATTTTTTCCTTGGGATAGAAGTGATGCAGAAAGAAGATGGGATCTTCATTTGCCAACGCAGGTATGCCTTGGAAATTCTGCAGAGATTCGGCATGGTGGGAAGCAATGAAGTGAGTAGTCCAGTGGTGCCAGGGAACAAAATCAGTAAAGATAGAGATGAAATTCTTGTGGATGATACAATGTTTAAGCAACTAGTTGGGAGTCTCATATACCTCACAGCTACAAGGCTAGATATTATGTTCGCAACAAATCTCGTCAGTAGATACATGGCGAAACCCACAGAATTACATCTTCAAGCTGCGAAGAGAATTCTGCGATACTTGCGAGGAACTACAAACTATGGCATACATTATACACGGGGTGACAATGAAGGTTTATTGGCTTTCACCGACAGTGATTATGCCGGTGACATAGAAGACAGGAAAAGCACTAGCGGGTATGTATTTTTGCTGAGCTTGGGTGCAATATCGTGGGGATCGAAGAAGCAACCAATTGTTACTTTGTCAACCATGGAAGCTGAATTCGTGGCTGCAACAGTGTGCGCGTGTCAAGCAATTTGGATAAAACGAGTATTGGAAGAACTGGGACACAGTGAAGACAAATGCATAAGTATCAAGTGTGATAATAGCTCAACCATAAAACTTTCCAAAAATCCGGTAATGCATGGCCGAAGTAAGCACATCGATGTAAGGTATCACTTCTTGAGAAACCTTACAAAAGCAGGAGTTATTGAATTGGTCCAGTGCAGGAGTGAGGATCAATCAGCTGATATTATGACCAAGCCATTGAAAGTTGATGTCTTTCATAAGCTTCACAGAGCCTTAGGAGTTTGCGATGTTGCTGAGATAAGCTAATTGATTCTAGGATCAATTAGCTTAAGGGAGAGATTGAAGGGGTTGACAAGTGGAAAATGAAGTCTGACGTGGAGAAGTTGTTTTCAATTCTGTTATTTCAATTCTGTTTGTTATTTCATTTACTTTTCCAGTTGTATTTTCTGTTTTAAGTTTGTTCATCATGCACTGCGTGTATTTGTTGGTTTTAGTCCTGGGCAATGAATTGGCTATATATGCCAGTTCTCTTATTCAATAAACTTTGAACTTCATGACCAAAGATTTCTATCCCTGTTATTCATTCTTCCTCTTTCACATTCTGTCAAACACCTAATCTGCGAATTTAGCCACCTTACAAGCATGAAATATATTTCATTGTCTGTCTAAGATTTATTTATTTTGATTACCATCCAATGGGGTTGCCGCTGCTGCTCACTCCCACAAAATATTAAATAATCAACAGAATTTTACATCGATGATGATAACAAACTTCTTGAAAGTATACATTTCTAATTTTGGTATCCCTTCATTTCTCACCAACTTAACCCTTCATACTTTTATATATAAAAAAGGAGACTCTTTCATATTTTAATTTTATTGATTGCAACATTAAAGTAAACAGAGTGATTCATTTCAAGAAAATTACTATTGAAATCCAAAAATATTATTCCATGACAAGTATATATATATATACACACACACACAAATTAATAAGGAAAGATTCAAGATTGAAAATTAAATAAGAGTATAGAGATTCAAGTAAAATTAGAGAGATTGAATTTGATTTCTTAAAAAAAAACACTCAAATTTTGGGTTGATTTTGAAATATGTCAAAGGTGAAATTGCACCAAGTTAAAAGTTTGAAACCAATTAGAAGTGTAATTAAAGCAAATACAGGTTGAAACATCAAATTAAATTTTGGTCAAAATCCCTAAGTTAGAGTTCAAAATGGATTTTCTTTCAACACAACGAGGTTTACTCATACTCACTACCTTTCTTTAATGGATCATATTTTATTAATAATTAAACTCTAAACCTTATCCTCCCTCACCTATGTTAGATGCCAACAACTCATCAAATAGGTCATCTTTTCAATTTAGGTATATTGTTCAACCGTCTTCATTCTATCTTGCTTAATTGTTAGGAAGCTAGAGAATACCCTAATTGTTTTCCTATAGGAATTAATATTGGTGAGGGAAAATCAATATCATTATGACATAATTACTGTCTCCTAAATGGACAACTAACTACTAATACATTCCCTTCTAGAATCCTATCCTTTACAGGTTTGCACAAAAATGCAAAAGTCTCAGGTATCATTCATGAGAAGGCTAGAGATTGTCGAGTGTCTACCAAGCTCTTCTAGCCATCTGGAACTCCATACCTTACCAACTAATGATTCACTTGAAAGATCAGTATATGTGGACAAAATACACTATAGAGTCTGCATGAGAGATGATGAATGACAAAAGGGCTAATAACTTCCATGTACCACCTTCTTTGGTGCTATGGCCATATTCCTTGTCAATCTCATATTGTGGTTGCCTTCCAAGGAAGAATTCATACCATATGTGGCGACGATATTTTTCTTACTTCGCGCCCTACCATCCCTAGAGGATACGACGCGCGGTAAAAGAAAGGTTTATAGTCATAAAATTATGAATATAATTCTTAGGAGTCGCCACTTAGTATAAGATTACTAGGAAACCTATTTATTTTCTCCAATTTTGCCCCTCGTTTCGCACAATTGACTTGGAAAAATTCAATTCGGTCTCTGAAAATTCTAATTTTCTTAATTGAACCCGAATGAGCTCAAAAACTTGATTTATTTTATCAATTAAGCCCTTAATAAAATTAATTTGACCAATTTAAAGTATAATTAAGTCTTTGCACTTAATTAAATCCTTCAATTGGACACTAAATTATTATATAATAATAATAATATATATGGTATATTAGTTCCTTATATATTCATTGTATTAGTTCTATATTTTGATATTTTTTTATATTAACACCTTAATATATATATAAACAATTTTTTAAAATCTCAAATTAATTTAATTTTAGTGTTCTGAAATACTTCAAATATAATAATATGAAGAATAAATCTTAAAAAATAAAAATAAATAATTGAATTTCTTTTTATAACGATAATGATAGTGACAACAATAGTATTGTCAGAAATGATTACAATATTAATTATTTACAATAATGGTTATAATAATTATGATAATTTAACAATCATGATAACAACAATGATAATAAGAATCAAAATAATTCATTAGTCGATGTTGTTTTTGTTAAAAAATGACTTTTGTAGTTTTTTATATATGATATTTAGATCTAATATCATGTAAACAAAAAATATATGAAGCTACATGTAGACAAAGCAGGTGGAAAAATTGAGTCAAATTATCTGCAATGAAAAAATATACATGTCACTTTCCTTGCGCTTTGCTGCAGACAAAACTAATTTTTTTAACATGTAAAAATATGTTAATGGTTCTTGATTTTTTTTAAGATGTTATACATCTAAGCGAAATAATGAGCCTACAAAACTTTTGATTATTTAGTTTTTTTACATATTCATTTTATTATAGATAGTGCGTTTAAAATAATGGGAACGATTATTTTAGAGGTTTTTTCTCGTAAAAATAATTATATATTCTGATATTTGTTTAATATTAACGCTTATATATATATATATATATATATATATATATATATATATATATATATATATATATATATATATATATATATGAACTAAGTTTTTTTTTAAATCTCAAATTAATTTAATCTCAGTGTTATAAAATATTTTTACTATAATAACATGAAGAATAAATCTTAAAAAAATATTTTCATCTCTTTTTGACTAGAAATCACTTTAAAATAAAAATATATGAAGTCATACATAGACAAAAAAAAATACAAAGAAACACAAAGATAACAAATCATTAACAACAAAAGATTCATTATATATTCATAAGAGAGAGTTTTACTTTCATTTCGCACCACCAAAGCTAAACTTACTCAGTTTTTTTAACTCAATCTGCATTTAATATAAAGATAAATTGCAATGAAAATGAAAAGTCAAAACTAAGAGTATAGATATATAAAGATAAATAAATAATTAAAAATTATCCCAAAATGACAGAAAAATAAAAAGATTGAAACTAAATAAAAAAATAAAAACTGAGATGCAAATAAAAAAATTAAGAAGAAAAAAAAAGTTTTTTAATTACGGCGGCGGAGCGCATGCCGAGGGGTGGTTAAATAGTATTAGACGTGAAGATAACTAGAACTAAGGACACGGACAAGGATGGAAGACGTGTATAGCATTGAAACCCTTGGCGGCTTATCCAAGGTTCTGACTTTCCTAGGTAACCTCGCAGAGTTCACCGCTTGATTTTCTTATGCCACCTCGAATTCACACAGCAACGAGATATTGACCATGACTGTCTTCATTAAATTTCATTGACCGAATCAATGAAATATCAGCATATATGGGCAAGCGTAGCGCTGCTAACCTTTAAGGAAATTTGTATTAAGTGCTCGAGGAAGAGAGAATAATCGGAGGGGATAATGTTGGGGCTTGTTATTTTGGTATGGGGGGTGTGGAGCTCAACGATTGGGAGAGCACATGGTGCAATTTCAACATCTACAATGCAGGAGATTGAAAGAGTGAATGAGAAGGGTCCTTACTTAGGAATTGTAGTGCCAAATAGCTTTGAGATGAACCCTCTTCTCCAATCTCCAAGTTTTGTAGCTGATCTCCAAGTTCCATACTTGGACTGTTTCGGTAACTGTTTCTGCTCACCAATTCTGTAATGGTATCTATATATGTGTATTTTTCAGCTAAGGTTGCTTCTTTTAGCTAGTATATGATCATTTTAATCATCTTCCCGGTCTTGGGAATTCATTTCTTGCGAGTAATTTCGTTTATTCCCCCCCCTCGAATAAGAGATCAAAAGAGATTATCAAAACCTTTCTCGCGAGGATATGATTTTCTCCGAAAGTCGCATGAGGATTATTCTAAATAAAATGATAGGTTATAATTAAAAATACAAATACGAAAGCAGATGGGTTTTTCTTTGTCACTATTCAAGAGAAGTGAAATAGTTAACATTGGCGCGGGCGATCTAACTAGTGCGTAGCTAAAAGAAGTGGCTCTTCTTGATTTGTATTTCTTAATTATACTAATTATATATTTGTTTTCTCACTCTGGATCCCCACAGGAAGAAGATTTAGGTTTGGGAAGGTAGAAAACGAAGAGGTTATAGTAGTTTTGACTGGATTAAGCATGGTATGGCGTAATGATGATCCTATTTTCCTCTTCCATGCATGGCGGTTAGGTGTTTGTGTAGAAATTTATATAATTTTCGTATTTGTATAGCTGAATGCAGGTATCACCACGCAGTTACTGCTAACCCTATTTAAGGTGAAAGGTGTCCTACACTATGGAATTGCAGGAAATGCAAATCCTCAACTCCAAATCGGAGATGTGACGATCCCACAATATTGGGCACATACAGGCCTTTGGAATTGGCAGGTAGGAATACAGTAAAACCTTTTGTCCAGCCCCCCTTTTTGGTTGCTATTTTAGAGGACGAGAAAACTATTCCAGATTTTTACTGTCATCTTTCTTTCCATTTCCTATTCCTTCTTTTAGAGGCTTTCCCTTTCTTTTTTTCCTTTTATTTTCTGACTGGCTACTTCTCGTTTCGATCGGTCTAACATTCCAGCCTGCTAAATAATGAAAAGTACTGCTTAAGGATTGAAGTTTAGAACAGAAGCTGCAATCAATCCCAGGCAGCTATAATTCAAATTCCATGCTCTCATTTAAGTCTTTTGGCTAAGAGACATACAAGTATCTAAACCTTAATGATTTTTTTAGAATCTGTTAGCTTAGGCCCTGGTTTCTGCGTTTTAGTAATTGCCGAAACGCCCTGATTTTCTAGGCGATTGTCAAACAAGCAAACTATTATTAACATCACAAGACTTTTCCAGGCAACATATTCTGCAATTTCTTTGTTTTTTATTTTTATTTTTATTTTTATCATTGCAACGACATATTCTGCTTTGCTTTACTCCCGTTTAAAGTTTTGTTTAATTACTCCATCAAATCAATAACTCGTTTCTTCATTTGAAAATGAGTAGAGATATGAAGATGGGCCTGATGATGAACTGGCCTTAGAGTCTAATGGAGACTACACCCGGGAAATCGGTTATCTAAGACTTGCCAACTACCAAAATGGCTCAGAAAATGGGAAGCCTGTAGAGAACTTGTTAAACAATGTTTGGTACCAACCAGAAGAAGTATTTCCCGTAGATGGAATTCCAGAAGTTAGGCAGCACTCCTTCTGGGTTCCTGTCAACAAGCATTACTTTAAAGTCGCAAAGAGAATTGAGGTATCAGAGCTGAACCTTCTTTCTAGTTTTATAATCTGTTAAGTTGATTGATAATTTTGTTTTGCAACATGCACAGGGAATGACGTTTCAGAGATGTGTTAATTCAACCTGTTTACCAAGAGCACCTAAAGCGGTGAGAGTTAAGAGAGGGGCCAGTGCAAATGCTTTCGTTGACAACAGTGCTTATCGTGAATTCCTCTACTCTAAATTCAATATCACTCCAATCGACATGGAAAGTGCTGCGGTTGCCCTGGTTTGTCATCAACAGCAGATTCCATTCATCGCAATTAGGGCTCTGTCTGATTTAGCAGGTGGGGGTTCTGCAGTTTCCAACGAAGCAGACATCTTTGCATCCCTGGCTGCTCAAAATGCTGTCGATGCTTCTCTTAGATTCATTACCTTATTGTTTGCGTAGTTGGAACTACCGCCTAAGCCGCCTTCTCATTCCTTAAGATGCTACCCATCACTAGTTACGAATAAAACTCCAGTCTTCCTAAAAATTGAGCTGTACTTGACGTCTACATTTATTTCTTCCCCTGTGCCAACTTTCTTAATACTTCCCTTGTTCGTATTTACTACCTGTAAATTTCGTATAAAAAACCTTTATAAATTTAAAATTTTGGCAGGCCTCAGCGAAGGCATGACCCAAACAACAATTTCACGTAGCATGGTTTGAATGTTTGATAGTTTAGCTAGGATTGAAATATCATGCTGAAAATCATAATCAATAATGAAATTTGATCTTGGAGCTAATACAAGTGTGACATCATGAAAACATGTTTCAATGTCAATATTATTGGAATTCAATGCTCACAATCAATAATGAAATTGGATCCTGAAAAGATATCTAATATGAGTGATACCATGAAAACATGTCTCGATGCACAGATAGTGTTGAAATTAAATGGAATGATGTCATAAAACCAATTAATATTTTATAAGTCAATTTAGTTCTTATAAACACCTAATAACAAAATTGCTCTCACACAAAAGCAAAAATCTCAAAATGATATTATTCAACAACAATTGAATTTTAGACATAAAAATAATTTAAATACTCTTAGAAAATAACTCTAATGAATTTGTCCATATACAAAATGATGAGAACCTCGTGGTCACGCAAACCACAATCAAGACTGAGATCTAATCTCAAAAAACCGAAATAAGTCTGATAGGAGTGTGACAGTAAAAAAATGAAATATAACTTCTTTTTCTTTTGCTTAGATGACGTCGACACGAAGAACAAAGAGATGGACACAAACACTGAAAAACTTTAAAGAACAAACTAAAAAACAAAAATAACATAATGATATGATCTTGTTTCGGAGCCTAACTCTGATACCAACTGATGTGAACCTTGTGATCATGTGGTTATGCAATCCACAATCAAGACTGAGATCTGATCCCGGAAAGTCGAAATAGGTCGATAGGAGTGTGACATAATAAAAACCTGCTCCAAGGCACCTACACTATTGGAATGAGCCATTGATGAATATTATTTCTGATTTTTTAAGTTTTATGTGTGAGAGTGATTTAGTTCTTGAACGAACTGAATCTGATTTATTGAAGATTAGTTGATTTTACTCATTTCAATAGTATTGGTACCTTGAAACAGGTTTTCATTGTGTCACACTCCTGTCAGACCTATTTTGACTTTCCGGGATTAGATCCCAATCTTGATTGTGGATTGCGTGACCATGTGATCACGAGGTTCGCGTCACAAAAGTGAACCATAACCTATACTAATAAGCTGAAAACACTAATCCAAACAAGGCTCGAGATATAACTAAAATAATAAAAAAAATAAAAGTCATCACTTAATTTTCTATGTTGTAACTCAATAACATTTTTTTTTTGGTAATGATCGGGGCGTATGCCCTTCTAAATTAAACGAGGAATAGTAGACCCAATAAGGTCATAGTACAATAAGGGATAAATCCCCGACATTGGGTCAGTTATAGTATCTGCCCCCTATCTAATAAGTCTCTAGATAACCCAAAATTTGCCAACCAATCAGCCACACAATTGACCTCCCGATAAACATGTAAAATATTCACCTCCCAATCCCTACCCAATATATTTTTAATTTGCATAATCAAATTAAAATTTCCATCCACTCTCACACTCTCCCCATTAATTAGCCCAATTACAACCCTGGAATCTGACTCCAAAACTACCTTCCTAAACCCTTTATCCCACGTTAAATTTAACCCCACATAAATTACCCATAATTCTACAGTTACCGACTAACAAAAGCCAATATTTCTTGCAAATCCCCCGATCCAAGATCCAATATGATCTCGCATTACTCCTCCCGCACTGGCTCTCCCTAGGTTACCCTTGCTGCATCCATCCACGTTAAGTTTGATTCAACCTTCCGCTGGGTACTTCCATCCTATATTAGCAACCTCCGCTGTATCCTCATTCCCGTTCCGCTGGATCCTCTTATTATCTTCAACCATCCGTTTTATCGCCAAAACAGTCCCAAACCAATTAACTTGTTTCCTCCAAAAGTTGTATTGCATCTCTCCTTCCAAATATACCATAAGGTAACTCAATAACATTAATTATGTCTCTATTCAATTCATTAAGAAACATAACTATAATATTTTTTCTATCTTCAACCTTATTAGCTCTATTTCATCGCAGTCTTCATCTTCTTGTCAATCTTCCATTCTTTTTTAACCCTAATTTAAACTCTATAATTTCTTAAACAGCTCTCTCTAATAAAAGTTAGAAACAAATTGTTTCCTCATTATAGTTTCCATGTCATCCAATGACTCAATAGGTCTTTTATTTTTCCTTCTCTTACTAAAAACAAGTTGATCCCACTTCATTAGTGTGTAATCTATAAACTTAATGATAATGTGTTTTACCTTTTAATATTTTATATAATAATGATCGTAAAATAACCAATCAACCTTCTTTTTCCACTCTAGATATGTCTCCGAATTATTTTCTTTAGAAAGCATGTATATTCAACTTAATGGTGCCTAACTCTCCACCTAAATCATTACAATGCTCAAAATCTTAAAACTCTTTATTTGCCCAAAAACTCCCCCCCGATCAAAATTCAAATTCCTTGCTTTGTTCGGCCTCAATTTGTTTCCTTGGCCACAAATGCAAATTCATGTTCATCATCACTACCATCTACATTATCATCAACAAACTTTTCAACATTCCATAATTTGTATTCATACAAATATATAATTTAATTTATGTACCTAATATTTACTTAATTTATTTTAGATGGTTCAAAAATTAAAATTAATTATAATAATTTCAAAAATAAAGAAATATATTTGAATTTATTCATTTATAAAATCTCTAAGAATATATTAGAAATTATAAAAATATTTAATTAGATATGTATGCTGATATAAATACTTGTGCACATGAATCATTATTATTTGCTTAAAATTATTAAATTAGATTCATAAATAGGGTTTAGATAAGGATAACGATTTTATTTGAATCCCTAATCCAAACCAAATCAAATGAGTGGATTATTTGAGATAATTATTTTATCCAACGGGTACTAGATATGGTATGAAAATTGGCAAACTCAATCCAAACCTAACCTAAGATACATGCACATAGTCTCACACACATACACACTCATAGATATTATTATTTTATTTTACATTGAATAGTAAATTATGCTTACGTAATGGATGCGTCATTCTTTATGGATAAGGTATGAATATCTAAATTTCTTATTTATTAGATAATGGGTGAGTATGAATATCTAAATTTCTTATTTATTAGATAATGGGTAAATATGAATATAGTAGAATCTTGATCCTAGAATACATATTAAAATCTGTAATTGATTTAATCTTAGAGATTTTTCTTTATATAAAGAAGTAATCATGATTACCTTATTCCATTTATTAAATAATATTTGGTAAACTATATTATGAACTACATTTAAAAGTACAACATTCATCATTCTATGTTTTTCAATAATGATGTCCCACTCAACATTCCGACGATCAAATGCAATCTTTCCTCAAATCCAAAGGAAAATAGTTTTTTTTAATGTTTCGAGATGAGATAAAGGTATAACTTTTATAATAGAGTCATCACCTAGCATAATGATCATTAAAATCTTTAACTGGTCTTTAAAGATCTATAGTAAAGATTGATCATGCTAAAAAAAGATATTGTCACCCTAAAGTATCCTACTAAAATTAAATCAAAACCAAATAATTACGTCTCTGATAAATGTCTTGCAACCTAATCCATTATGGGGTGCTGATCTCCAACCTTATTTCACCATGAAAATAAATTTCTCAGGCGCATGGGTTGCCACACAATGATGTGGATCTGAACACTTAATCAATGAAATTTGTGTGTGTGTGTGTGTGTGTTTATAATTTAATG
Source organism: Salix viminalis (assembly GCA_029228465.1). NCBI lineage: Eukaryota > Viridiplantae > Streptophyta > Magnoliopsida > Malpighiales > Salicaceae > Salix > Salix viminalis. Next base: position 10,519,145 of record CM055431.1, read on the forward strand.
TATCTAATACTTTGAATAATAAGAATATAGATTTAAAATTATTCATGTATAATACTAGAGGAAAAAATATATAAAAAAATTAGTTAAATATAATTGTATAAATACTTATTTATTTAAAACATTAAATTAGGTTGGAAAATAAGGATGACAATTTCATTTGAACGCCTAATTCAAACCAATCTAAATGAGTGGGTTTTTTTAGATATTTATAGTAGAAATATAGTAGAAAGTTCACCTGTGTATACCCTCATTCCTAACTGCATGTTTAATAAATTGAATAGGTAATCAAGATCTTGTTTAGTTATTTACTAGTTAAATTGCCCGCACTACATTGCGGGCTGAGTAAATAATTTTTATAACTGTTGAGATTGAAACAATTAATAGATTTTGCTAGTTCAAAAGTAAATTGTAACATCTATACAAGCAAGGTTTAAAATAATTAAACACATCAACACACTCTATTATAACAGCAACAACATTGAATGCTTAACATCTAAAAATATCATTACTATTATTGCTAAAATAATAAAAAATTATTAAATTATCCCAAGGAATAAGAAACTTAAAAACATTAACAAAAGAGGAAGTAAGAAAAAAAACTAAAATTATTATTATTATTTCCCCCATTATTGCGTGGATAATGGGAAAATAAATTCATAAAAGAATACAAAAGGACCAAAACTTTAACAAAAGAGCATACAAAAAAATAAAAAAAATATTAGCTAAAAAAATCATTTGACGTGAAAATAAAAAAAAACTGCTAAGAAAAACCAAAAAAAATAACAAAGAAAAAAAAAAGAAATATCAATTTTCAAATGATTATAAATGTCGCGACAATGATTTTTTCACGCTTCGCTCCCCACCATCCCCCGGGATGGGGAGACAACGGCGCGCAGTGAAAATGTAGGGGTGTTATAGTCATAAAAATTATGATTATAATTATTAGGAGTCCTCACCTAGTATTACGGTTACTAGGAACCTATTTGTCTGCGAGAGTCTTGGGTAAGGGACTTGTTGTGTAAGGGGAAGACGCATCACCCCTAGTGCACCCTACCTAAAGTAAGCTGTATTGTTGCTTTGATTGTTCTTCTAAGTTAAACTTTTTTACACTGCATTTTCAAAAACTGTTTTTTGTCTACGGGTGTACTTTACAATGTAATTTTACACCGCGGTTACAAATCTTTTTATCTACGGATGTAGTTTACAAATGTAAATTTACACCGTATTAGAAAATCTTTTTTATTATCTACGAATATACTTTTCAATGTAAATTTATACTGTAGTTAAAAACCTCGTTTTTATTTATCCATGGATGTACTTTACAATGTAAACTTACACCCTAACTGATAAAACAAAAATAGTTATAATTATTTTTGATATTTTGGTCAAATTCCAATGGATAATCGTAAACCGGTTACGATATCCAAATTTCATTTTAAAACATGAGAAAGATGCAATATATTTTCTTACGAAAAAATGATGGAAGAAATCTTGGAATCCGGACGTATGCACGAAAACAAACACCTTTTTTTATTTTTTTATTTTGAATTTCTATAAATGTTTTTATATTTTTAAAATGAAATAAAAATTCGGCCATATGCACGAAAACAAACATCTTTTTTTATTTTTTATTTTTAATTTGTATAATTTTTTATATCTTTAAAATAAAATAAAGCACAATAAATAAATAAATAAATAATTAGTGAGCTGACTGTCCAGCTTTGATGGGCTAGGCTGACAGCCAACTCTTGAATGGGATGGTTGACAGGCCAGCCCTGATGGGATGGACTGACAGCCCACTATACATGGGCTGAAAACCCATCTCCTCTTTACATTTGGGTCGGGCACAAAGCCCACACACCTCACACCGACCCGACCTACTTACACAGTGGGACGTGAATTACGTCCCACTGCATGCAGGCGCCGAGAGGAAGAAGACGATGAACAGTTGATTTTTCGACTGTGATGAAAGATGTACCTATTAGTAATGTTGGGTAAAGGAGGTCGAGGTGGTTCTCCCTGTGGTGGTGGCGTCGTCAACGGTGGTCTGTGGTGGCCGGAGGAAGGTTTCAAAGTCGTCGGGGGCATACATTGCAGCTGCTTCAACCGTGGCCTTTGCTTCGCTTGAAAGTGTGACTTGATTGCTAGTGTGTAGGGGAAGCTCACAATGGTGATAAGGGTGGTAATGGGTGGTTGAATAGCCTCCAAGGATGGAGAGAGAGAGAGTGCTCAACGGGGCTATTTTTAGAGAGGGAAACGAGCTGTTGAAACAGGGGAGTGAGAAAGAAGGCTGGTGAAGGAGATAGGGACAACGACGTGATTTTTATGCTTGTTTTGTTGTTTTTATTTGCTAAAAAGCTCCATGAATTTCTAGAACTTCCCTTTTTTTCTCTCTATTTTCCTCCTTAGGTCTTTTTTCTCGTCTTTCTCCCTGTGCATGCTGCAAACAAGTACATTTATAGGGGGAAAATGCAACCGTTTGGCATGCACATTGCATGAGAGGTTGTTGCCCTCTGAATTTTGTAGAGGGTTGAGGGGCATGCCATGTTCCAGAGCTGTTCTTGCACTATTTAGGTGTCGGAACAGTGCAAGAACATGCAAAATTGATTTTTAGGAGGGTGTGAGAAAATACAATTTGGTCCCTCAATGTTTGATTGGTTCAATCACACCCTCAATTAGTTTTAAACTTTTAATTTTATGCAATTGTATCCCCGTCAAAATTTCAACAACAACCTTAAATTTGCGCACCTTTTTTATTTTGGTCATTGGCTTTTGATTTGTGCGATTCGACTCTCAATCGTTTTCAATTTGACCCCTGATTCGCGCAATTGGCTTTGAAAAATTCAATTGGGTCTCCAAAAATTCCAACCTTCTCAATTAAGCCTCAATTAAATTCAAGAACTTGATTTCTCATCGATTAAACCCTTAATAAAATTAATTTGACCAATTTAAAGTATAATTAAATCCTTGCACTTAATTAAATCCTTCAATTGGATCTTAAATTAATTCCCGATCATAATTAAAGTTTAAATTGGTCGACGATTAAATCAAATCAAACCACAAAAATATAATTATGTCGCTCAACTTAATTTTTAACAGATTTATCCAATGATAATTTATTTTTGTCTTAAATCTCTATTTTTCTCTATTTTTGGAACAAAAAAGATACGATTGGACTCGCGAAAACGACCAAAATTTCCACAATGATTTTTGTACCCACGCCGACCTTTTTTATTTTATTTTTGTTATTTTTTGGTGGATTTTGGCGAGTAACCCAAAAATTGGGTTATGACAATAAACACAAACTAAAATTTAAGAGCAAAAGTTTTGAAAAAAAATGTTATCTCAACAAAAGACAAAATAATAAAAATTAAAAATCAAAACTAAGAGCACATATATATAAATATGGACAAAAATAGGGACTATTTAAGAAATATAAAAATTTAAAGGAATTAAAATAAAAAATTAAGAGTATAAGGGCTAGACGAAAACCAAATATATTATCAATTTCAATCAAAGGACAAAATTGAAAAAATCAAATCAAATCAAATATAACATCTATACATGCAAGGTTTGGTCTAATGAAACATATCAAGACATTGTATTATAACAACAGCAACATCGAAGCCTTAACATCTAAAAATATCATTACTACTACTGCTAAAACAATAAAATTATTAAATTACCCCAAGAAAAAAAATTGAAAACATTAACAAAAGAGGAAGCAACACAAAAAACTAAATTTTTTATTATTATATTTATTATTATTATTGCGTTAATAATGAGAAAAAATTCAATCAAAGAATAAAAAAAGCCCAATAACTAACAAAAGAGCAAACAAAAAAAATAATCAAAAAATTATCAGCTAAAAAATTCATTTGACATGAAAATAAAATAAAAACTAATAAAAAAAACCAAAAGAAAGAATGGAAAAAAATAGAAATATCTATTTTCAAATGATAACACAAACATAAATTTAAGAACAAGATTTTTCAAAAAAATGGTACCTTAACAATAGAGAAAATAATAAAAATGAAAAATCAAAGCTAAGAGCACATGTATATAAACATGGACAAAAATAAGGACTATTTAAGAAATATAAAAAAATTAAAGGAATTAAAATAAAAAATTAAAAGTATAAGGGCTGAAATGAAAACCAAATATATTATCAATTTTAGTCAATTTGTTTTTTTGAAAAAATCAAAACTTCTGTACCGAATATATTAAGGGACTTAAAAGCAATTCGGAAATTAAAAGAATGATGACCAAATTGAAATATAAATATATAATCAATTTCAATCGAAGGACCCAATTGAAACAAATCAAAACTTATATAACAGAAATCAGCACCATGCAAAATAATTAAAAGATAAGGAATTAAAATGAAAACATCATAAAATTGGGGGCGTGCCTTGTACTTTGGCAGGCCGGAGAGAGAAAAGGGGGGAAAAACGTTCAACTGACCACCATCACGAATCCGACCACCGTGGGACACAACATGCTGCACTATGAGGAAGAGGACACGACAACACCTCTACGGAGACGACTGATGGACATTTTACGCCAGTGGACGATGATGCACACGCTGCCTGAAAAGAGGGAGTGAGGCCTAATACTGTCGGCCGTGTGTGTCACACAGACCCACAGTATTCAGAGGAAAATAATTAAAAAATATGGTAAATTACCGTAACATCCTACAGTCAACTCTTCATTTTTTTCTTATTGAGGCCAGATTAGTATTTAGCAATTTTCAAAAAATGTGCAATTACCATGGCACCCCTCATGACAACTGCTATTTTTTTTTTGTCTTTTGGTGACTCGATCGAACCAAACCGAAAATGTGCAATTACTGTGGCATCCCTCCTGGCAACATCTGTTTTTGTTTTTTTTCGAGGGACAAAATGATTATTTTATTGTAAAAAGAAATATAAAAAAATCAATAAACCGGCCACCCGACCGAACCGACAACTGAACTGACCGAGCAACACTATTGTAATCCATGGTAAAAGCATACACATGCTACATTAATTGACTCTGATCTCTTTTAGTATATGTTATAATAGGTAATGAGGAATCTCTAAAATTTAATGAAGATCTTGTCTAGATGTTTTTATGTAATGAAGAATCTCTGAAAATTATGCAAGATCTTGATTATCTTATTCAATTTATTAAAAACAATAACTACGATAAGAAAGAGAAAAAGAATGCTAACGACAATAACGAGAAATATATTAATACAAAAATTATATGTAAGATAAAAATATTTCTAAAGAATAAAAAATATTATTAATTCTAATTATTTTTGTATTTGAATATTTAATAAAAAATATAATGATAAAAATTAATTATTTCTAAAAATAATTTAATTTTTGTTACTAATTAATGTGAAAATTTATGATAGGTTCTAGATTATTATATCAAAAAATTTATATTTGTATGAAAAATATCACATCAACTGAAAGTTTTATTTGTTTGTGGTAAATAACTAGTATGAAAGTTAATTAATTTAAATTAAAACATGTGATTTTTGTATTTCTATGACTGTATTTTTCTGTAAGCATCATCCATAAGTTAAAAAATTACAAATATTTATATTCTATTTATAAAGTTTTGAATATCAATTATCCATTCGACATAAAAGGAAAAAAAGTAATATATATAGGTAAATATCTCAATTTTGAATCAACAATGCTCATAATCTATGTAATAACAAGGTAATTTTAACAAAACCAATTCATTGAAATGAAATCAGTATCCATTAAATTTGAGTCACGTTATCATCCTCGAATATATATCGCTACACACACACACACACACAACATAGTGAATAAAACCAGCAGTGGAGAGTGTATCGACAACAGAGAAGATGGCTAAAAATACGCAGCTTTTTCTCCTTGCATTAGTATTTGGTAGATAATAATATCTTCTAATATATATATATATATATATATATATATATATATACATATATTCTTAAATAACTCTGCTGTTTATCTTTCTCTTTAGTTTTTATTACATGTAAAACTCTGTTCTTCTCTGTACAGGGACAATCATGATGTCAGCAGTGGAAGGGAGATGCTCAGATCAGAATGTGGATGGATGCGCATCAAAACTGTCATCACCACAGCAATCCAATAAAACATGCATAGAGAGTTTTGGTTTTTATAGGAGCGGATGCGAAGATCAACGCTGTAATATAGCCTGTTATAACAGGCATCCTGGAGTTCAACAAGGCCATGGCTCTTGTGTCAGTGTTCCCCCCTATCAATTCTGTCGTTGCATTTATTACTGTTAGAAGTTAATGTCTCTTGTCATGTCTAAACTTATGTTGACATGGATTAATAATTCAAGAGTTTATTAAATCACCTTGTCTCTACACTAATTCATTAACACTTTATTTTGACAATTACAACTTTAAAAATGCTTAGAAAAAGCCAATGATTAATATATAAATAATAATAATAATAAAAAAATTCAAAAAGATATTGTTTGTTTTGTATTATATTTACACTTTTAGATAAAAAAAAAAACTCATAAGATGCATGTTGTTTTTATTTTTTTTTAATGATTCCTACTAATGTTAAAACAAGACTCCTTTAAGTTAAATAGTTCATAAAACTTATGTTCATGTCCACATTGTTCATTTTCATACATACCACGTATAATCAAAATTCAAAAGTAATACAATTATATCCAAATTCAATAAATTATTAAATTAGGCCTTTCTATTTTCTTTTTCTTGTATAATGGATGTTGTGAACCTCTTCATCATGTGGTCTAACAACCCACACGCAAAGACATCAATTCCCCGAAAACCAAGTAAATCAGATTTGATAATAATAGTGTGATACAAATATAACTTGTTCCTAGACACCAACACTATTGTATTTGAACCCACACTCAATGAATAACAATTCATGAATGAGAGGTATGAATTGACACCACAAAGTCAATTGAACCTCGATAAGTCATTTTTAGTCCTTTAGAGAACCAAGAAAGAGAGAATTCTCACTCTCACAAGAACATAAAGTTGCAGTCGTAATCTAAATAAAATTGAGCAAAAAAAATTATCTGAAACTTAGGTTACATGTGTTTTAACCTAAGTTAAACCCTAAAATACTAAAATATATGGACTTGTATAAATTCATTTACAATCAGACTCAAATCCCTAAATATATAAGCCTAATTTATGTTTATAAACCCTAAAACACAAAATATGAATTTACAATGAAAGGTTTAAGTTGTAGCCATATAAAAATAAGATAAAGAATATATATATATATATATATATATATATATATATATATATATATATATATATATATATATATATATATGATCTTAAATGTTACTGACTTTTAAGTTTTCTTCTTAGACTAGGAAACTTTTTCTTTTGAGTGCTAAAAATCCTTTATTCTTTTAGAACTTGAATGTGACCTCCTTGGACTTGGATTAGATGAATTAGAGGCTTTCCTTTAAGTTTCATAGGTTTTCTTTGTGCCTCTAGGTCTATCTTACTCCATGTGCTCTAAACTAACTCATTTAGTGCCTCTTTGAGTTTCTTTTCCATAGCTCTTGTATTGGGCTGGTCCTCATCATCCCCCTCTCTTCAAAAAGATTCGACCTCGAATCATCATTAACTCATCTACTTGCCATTGAAGCTATTTTGTCTCACCGGGCTTACTTATATAGGGTGGACAATTAGGAATCAATGCTTTAGGTACAAGGTCAATATGATGCTCAACTCCTCTTATTGGCGATCAACTTGTTAGTGAAAAACACAAATATGATTTGAGCTCTTTTTGCATAAATTTTTTGTTGTTTCTTTAGTTTTTTCACACCATTATCGTCACACAAGCTTACTTTCTTCACTCCTTAAGTTTTACCTCCACTTTCAACTAGTTTAATTAATGATTTAGATTTAATCTAATTTGATGGTCTTTTCTCATCATTGTCCTTACAAATTTTTTCACTCTTCTCATCATCATATTCACTTTTTAATTACATTTAATCATCATACACTTTTTTTGAGACGAAGGCACAAGAGTGATGATTTTACCATCCTTTACAATAGTGAACCTATTTTGAAATCTATCATGAATCACCTTCCGATCAAATTGTCATAGATGTTCTAATAGTAAGTGAAGTGACTAGCATGAATTAGGACTACATAACACATAACTTTATCATAATACTTTCCAATAGAAAATGCAATTGACACTTGCTTAGTAACCTTCACTTCACCACATCAACCATTGCAATATCTAAAGCTTAAGATGCTTAATGCAAACCAGATTCAATTTCTTCACGAGAGTATCACCAACTACATAGCATAGCTACCATAAAAGGCTTTAGTTAGATGACCCCCTTTTATCTTCAGATTTGGCCTCCATGCTGAGGAAAATGAAATCAAAGTTGTCTAAAAATGTGTGTTGTCTCATCTCTTTATATGCCTCTCCACTTTTGTTGTCATATGGACCATGTCCTCCAACTTTACATAATGTTGTAATTCTACAACATTTACAATGTTTATATTCAGCCCATTCAGAAATCTAGTCATTGTAGCTTCCTTATCCTCAATCATATAGACTCAAATCATTGCGATCTTCATGTCCTTGCAATACTCATATATGAACTTAGAACCCTAACTCAAACTCTACAATTTCAAATATAAATCTCTATAATAGTGGTTAGACACAAATTGTCTTCTCATCAACACTTTCATTTCCTCCCATGATGCTACCGACATTTCTCCATTCCTCCTTCTACTAATTACATTCTAAATTCTAATCCCACCAAATTATTGTGTGCTTCGCAAGTTAAATAACTAGCAATTTCACCTTTTTCACCTTTGAATAATTATAGCACTAAAAATTTCAATCCAAATTTTTATCCCACTCCAAATACACTTCGAGATCATTTTTACCTATAAAAGTAGATATTTTCAGTTTGATAGCATCCAAACTACCATCTACATCATCATGTCCCCTTTGGCCAAATTGACCCATAGTTTTATTCTCAAAGTGCGTTTGGTTTATAAGTTGCTGAAAACCTTTCCTATGGCCTATGGTCTCATCCTCAAAACCACGATCAATAATATGATCAACGTCCTCCTCAAAAGCCTCTAATTAGCATAATTTGGCCTTTCAACCTACTCTCATTGTTTGATTTTTTGGTTCAAAACAAACCTTCCTTGCATCATGTGTAATTATAGCAGCTTTATTACCATATTTCTCCACCCTATCACTATCACAAACATTTCCATCATAAAATACATCATCTTCATTATATTTCTCATGGCTTGCATTTATAACTTAAGTTCACCCCCGAGAGGAGATGGTGTGTTATCCTAATCTGAAATGATAACACCTGTACAAATTAGTTAGCAATAAAAAAAGCAAAAATCCTCATATTTTGCTTAACCACTATTAGTGCCCTCACACGCTCATACCTCTTGTTTCACCTTTTTAGAGTTCTTGCAGAACTGAAAGCAACACCAAATTCAATTAACTTTGCAGCATAATACAAATAAGTGTATATGACTTAAGAAACAATAAAAAAACACAGAAAACTAGCAAAATGAAACTGCAATGATTATCTCACGAGTAGCAAACGAATCTATCTGAAATATGGATAAAATTAAAGAGACAAAAATAAACACAAACAAAGTATACAAAATAATAAATTAATACCCAAATATGTTAGATATTTTATAAATATGTTGCAAGAAATGAAAGCAATATGAATAAAATAAATTTCAAAGGTGATGAAAAAACTAAAAAAAATCAAAGTCATTTGCGACAAGTGAAGTCTAAGGTAAATGATGCCTAATTGAGCTACAATTTGTGATGAAGTGTGATTTCAATCCAAAAAGACAAAATATTCAATTTAAATAATTAACGATAAGGTTTGATATGTTGATGTAAAAACATTATGAATTACATCTGATTAGACCTAAAATTTGAAACCTACACAAATGATATCCAATGAACCCCAAAATTGATATTTGGTGCGATTAGGACCCCAGTAACCAGAATTTCAAATTTGAGCTAATTACAAATTGATTTGACACAATTTTCCTTTGTTGAGTGTTCTGCGATAGAAACCAATAAATATATTTGAATGAGGCTTTTTTATTATTCTTTTGTATTTTTTATGATACTATTATATTTTGGACAGTAAGAAAATAAAATACCATTTTTTTTTCTTTTTGATATGTTGCAAATTCAAGGAAAAGAAGAAATTGGACACTAACATAATTTTTTGTTTTGTAGAATATAAGAATTTTTTTTATGATACTATTATACAAAACAAAAATTTCGTAAGGATATAACCTAATTAATTGAGCTAAGCTCTGATACCAAATGATGTGAACCTTTTGATCACACAATCAAGTAACCCACACGTAAAGACATTAATTCCTGGAATGCCAAGTAAATTAGATTTGATAGGAGTGTGATACAAAGATAACTTGTACTTAGGCACCAATATTATTGGATTCAAACCCTCACCTAAAAAATAGCAATTCGTGAATGTAACCTAGTTTTCTTTAATTCTCATGAAACATGGTTTCCAGTACCATGTGTCTCTTATTCTCAACATCTCTATTCTTATTCATTTTTTCTAGGATTTCCCGTGTCAAATAATCTTAAATACCTATTTTTTGTTTTAACTCTTTAAAATGTTAAGTTTTTTTTTTGGTATTTTGATATTATAAATGTAATTTGTTTATGCGTTTAATTGTTTTATAGCTTTTTCTATAGAAATTTATTGTATGAATATATGATTTGTACATATTAGGGTTTGTTTTAAATTTCAAAAAATTATATTTGTGTTGTAATTTGATGAAATTGATTATGAATTTAAGACTTACATCTTGTGTAATGAAAAAAATAATGTATTATGTATTGAGTTGTGTAAGCCCGTAAATAGAATATACACAGATATTTAGAAATCTAATATGTTAAATGAATAAAATAAAATTTTATTATGTGGGGAATATGATATGTAAACCCTTGGAGTAATATTTGGATATCAATGTAAACCTACAAGGATAGTGATTAAAATGTTATGTAGAGTACATAAAATTTATTTTTACCTTAAAATGGTATTAGGTCAAGAAATTCAGAAGGAAAAGTTTATTTACTAATTTAAAAAAGTGGAGACACAAAAAATAATTGGAAAATAAAAAAGATTGAAATGAGAATAATAACTAGATGAAAGAAGAAAAAAATGAAACAAATATGGTACAATGTAATTTAATGAAATTTAAATTCACTCAACTTCGTTTGAGTATAAACAAATGTTGGAAACTTGGAGAAATTTACTCTAAAATTGAAAGGTACTAAGCAGGGATGTGATAAGTATTTTTGGAATTGTTGGGTTTAAACACCTGGCTTATCGCCGACCATTTAAGAGGGAAAAATTGTATAATTATATGAAGTTGGTGGATATTGTGTATATAGCCGTGAAGGTGGAGAAACAACTTAAATAAAAGGATATCATTTACCAAAGCAAACCATTAGACCTTTCAAAACCTTGGAAACCTAGTGAAAAGGCTAACACTTGGGATGTTTCTTCATAGTTGGATGAGAAAGGTAATGTTGAAAACTCTAATGAGAATTCAGACACCTCAGTCATTGTTAAAGCTAACATACTCCTATATTTGCTACCATGACATTAAATGCTTTTATTCTTCGGATTTTGGTCATGTTGTTTCATAATGTCCAAACAAAATACTCATGGTTATGTAAACTAATGATGACGTTGAGATCGATAAAGGAGGATGAAAAGGAGAAGATGTTTCATTAGAGGATGTTGATAGAGTTTGTGATAAGTATGCATGTCAAGGTGGATTCTTTGGAAGGTCAAGAGGAGAACATATTCCATTCAAGATGTCATGTTGAAGATGGTTGAAAAAAATAGATTTTATATTAGTAGGAAATTTTTTTCTAACAAGGTTCTTCTTGGTTTTGATGATGATGTTATTAGTTTGTCTTGGTAGTGATTGTTTTATTTTAAATATGTTTTTCATGATACAAATTTGATATTAAATCTCTTTTAAAAAAGGGAGGATAATAGAACAACGTCAAGTTCTAATTTGGCCTTAAAATATTTACATACTAGTTTTACGAGATCAAGCATAACTCAAACCATAACTTTTATAAGAATATGCTAGACATATTAAGATATATTATGGTCAAATAGAGTTCACGAACATAATATTTCAAGCTTTCATTTTAACTAGATGAATTATTATCAAATCTATAAGACTAGACCTTGGTTTACTATTTGGGTTATATCTAGAGATATAAATGAAAGTTTGTTGCATTTCAAGTTATTTTAGAAACTAAACATCTCAAGATTGTAAATCATATATATATATTAGGCTTAGTAATTCTTCTATATAAACCAAAACTAAAATCTATAAAGAATATGTGAAAATTAGAGATTTTGGCAAAGATTTATAAGTTTGTTAACTTTAATAAGAGACTTTTTACCTTTCTTGTATAAAGATTATCTTAAAAACGTTGTTAGGATTTTTATGGTCAAGTATGGTTTACCTTAATTAAAATAGAGTTTTTTTAAAAAGAGAAAATGGTTGTGTGCATTCAATGCACTATTTGATTAGGTTTTAGAAGATTTATGATGACATCAAGAGTTATTCGTCCAACAATAAGGATGAAAAATGAATTCTTTTATAAACACTAGTCACTCTTACTTCTATTCATTTTTTTCTTGCTTTTATTCTTATAGCTTCTTTACTAAAAATGAATTACTGAAAAAGTTTTGAGTGATACCTGTTCTTATTTGCAAAAAGAAACTTTACAACTTGATTTTAGGTAATCTTCACCTTAAATATTTTCTTTCTTTCTTTTGTTATTTAGTCATAGAAAACATGGACTAAAAGGCTTGATATGATCCAAAGAGTAAAGATTCTACTTATTGTGATGGTGGATGTAGCTTCCAATAAAAACTAGTAGAAGCAGTAGAGTACAAGGTTCTATTTAATTGGATCCTAGGGCTAAAGGGGTTGGAACTTCAAAAACATCCAACTCTAAATAGGGGGAAGGTAGTTCCTAAACCTAGAAAAGTCACTTCTCTACAATTTCTAGAGAACCCCGATAAAGAAAAGGCTACCTCAAACCTCTAAAGACATCAATCCCAACACCTTATCCATAAACAAGTGGCTAATATAAAAGGTTGATAACTAGAAGATTATATGAATAAATTTCATGCTTGAACTAAAAGGATTAGTCAAACACAAAAGGCTATGTTTTTCTCCTTTGATTTTAATATGTTTTTTATCATATTTTTTTTTACATTTTCTTGTTTTTGAAAGTGTCTTCATAAATTATTTTAATACCTTTTTTATGAGGTTATCATAGTTCTAAACAAATATTCCAATAATTTATATGTTCTTGGATTTTTAGTAGTTATCCGGGTTGTTTTTGACCCCTCCAAGTCAATTATTATATCAAAGCAACACCCACATGATTTAATTTTAAACTCAAGCAGGTCAATGAATTGAATTAGGAGATTTTAAACTTAGCCCATTGAGAAAAAATTAATAACAATACCAAATAGTTTCTTTAATTTTAATATTTTCTTATGTTAAAAAACTACAACGTAACATGACCTTGTTGTAACAACCCGATATTTTATATATATATATATATATATATATATATATATATATATATATATATATATATATATATCTAACACATATGGTACCGGAAATCAGCAAACCTGATACCTCATATCATCAGAATACCATCCATACAATCAACATTTCATTAAAAGTGGATCTTACATAAACATGTAGTATCATGGTTGCATAATTAGAAATTCATATTAAAATTATACATATTGCATTCCTATACTACTAATAGCCATTACGAATTTACACAAAAGGGTCTAATAAAAGTTATGTGTTTTGTACATTGATTCACACAAAATACATTGTGATTTAGAATGCATCTACATGGTTCCTTGCAAAAGTTGGTTCCCGTGTATCAGGTTCCTTAGACATCTCGTGGATGTGACGTCCCTACAGCAATACAAAACATTTAAGACAATGTAATTACTTAATGACAATTATGATGGTAACTAAACAGTACAGGAGGCATTAACATTTATAATTTCTTCATGTACTTGGTACAATAGCATGTAATGCATATAAATGCATCAATTTCACAGTAACATGTCCCGAAACAATAACATGTCTCAAGCACTAACAGTAACAAGTCGACCATTAATAGTTCCAAACAGTAACAGATCGACCAGTAACAGATTAAACAGTAACAGGTATGGAGACAGTAATAGAACCCTTAAAATCAATTCGATCCAATCCTCCTGGGTCTACAAAATCTTAAACATCGTTCTCAATCACAACTATAATTAATAACCCGTCTATCCTCTTAAGGCACATTTACTGAGGTCAATCGTTCGTTCACCCCGATCATCCTTTTCAAATACCATTAGCCAAAGGTAGTCAATCATTTATTACTGGTCATCCATTCGAATGCCATTAGCCGAAGCTAATCAATCATTCATACCGGTCATCCATTGGGATGCCATTAGCCGAAGCTAATCAATCATTCATACCGGCCATCCATTCGGATGCCATTAGCCGAAGCTAATCAATCATTCATGCCGGCCATCCATTCGGATGCCATTAGTCGAAGCTAATCAATCATTCATGCCGCCATCCATTCGATGCCATTAGCCGAAGCTAATCAATCATTCATGCCGGCCATCCATTAGGATGCCATTAGCCGAAGCTAATCAATCATTCATGCCGGTCATCCATTGAGATGCCATTAGCCGAAGCTAATCAATCATTCATGTCGGTCATCCATTGGGATGCCATTAGCCGAAGCTAATCAATCTTTTATCGACATTCAATATTTTTCCCGTTTATTATTTACTCCAACACAGTATAGCAATATTCACACCACGGTTATTCATTATGCAACGAAAGAAAAAGAATGTAAGGGTCACCTACCTGTTCCGCTAGTGGGTTGTGCTTGTCGTGACAATGATCCTATCCCAGCCGCACCACCAAGAGGGGTTCAAGATCCTAATAGCTTGTGGAATCAAGATATCCTCCTCTCCTCTCTTTCTTCCTTCAAGTATCGGCCAAAACACTCCTTCTTTTCTTCCACTTTCTTTTTCCAATAATGCTCTCAATCCTTGGTTTTTTTATGTTTGAAGGTTGTAGTAACTCTCAATCTCACTTTATTTCGAAATTATTCCTTAATTTGCAAGAAAATCCCTCAATCTCCTTCTCTTTCTCCCTCCCATTGCTGGAAATGAGAAAAAGAGGGGTATTTATACTCCTCAATTTCTCTTATTGCACTAAGGCCCCCCAAAATCTTTAAATGTTTTCTTTTTACCCCACCCCTTCTCTTCTTATCATTTAAATCATAAACATTTCATTTATTCAATTTCACCCCTCTCCCAACTTGTTTATTCATCTTTTAATTTAACACTTACATTTATTTCCCGGGGTTTACATTCTCCCCTCCTATTAGAAATTTTGTCCTCGAAATTAAATTTAAGTACTTGTTTCAGGTAGTAAATGCAAATACTTATTCTTTATCTCAGACTCTCTCTTTTCCACGTTTCTTCCTCTATTAGTGAGCTTCTCCATAATACTCTCACCAATGTAACTCTCTTATTCCTTAGTATCATTACATCCCAATTTAAAATGTGGATGGCTTAACTTTCATGGTTAAATCCTCTTTCTAATCACCTGTACCCGGTCAATTGCCTGTTGTACCATTTCGGGTCCTCACAGCTTCCTTTGCCCTATTTCATCCCAACAAATTGAGGTACGACACTTCCGCCCATACAATGCTTCACATGGAGCCATACCAATAGTAGTTTGATAAATACTATTACAAGTAAATTCTACCAATGGGAAGTGATCTTCCCAATTTCCATTTTGGAAACTGATAACAGATGCAACTTCCCTGTAGGTTTCTGGTGTTCTATCTTGGCTTGTTGACATATCCCACACTCTGACACATATTCAGCTATTTCTCTTTTCATACCTGGCCACCAACAGAGGAGTTTCAGGTCTCGATACCTCTTAGTGCTGCTAGGATGTAACAAAATTCTCTCCCTCGTCATTAGATGACAATACCACTTTCTGGACCATGCCCCTTTTCCGTGTGCTTCAGCTTTACACTGTGATCTGTCCCAGATTCTGCACACTTCCCTATCACAATATCACCACTTTGTATATTAGCACCAATAAAAGGAAATCCATCATTATCAAGGCTGTCAACCCGTCCAATTTTGCTTTGTATTTTCCCAAAAGTAATAGAATCCTCAGACTTCCGCCTCTTGTCAGTTAGCTCCTTGTTGTCCACCCCGCCTTGTAGCTTCTAATGTGCTCAGAGTGAAACATACCACGCTCTAAAGAAGCACGATTCTTTACCAATGAATCTTCTTGGTTGTAACCCATATGAACATTAACTACCACTATAGCATTCTGACCACTAACACAACTCTGGCTTTGGCAGCACTGCATTATGACCAAATGGGTATCCAGATTTACCGAGACATTCAGAAATCATTGTCCGAAATAAAGGCCTTTGGGGGTAATGCAATTGGTGAGACAAGGTGTCAACTCTAATGTTGGGATTTGTTGTGGAAAACCCAACAGCCTGTTGAGAAGTTTTTTTTTTTTTTTTTTTAAGCTTTGTACAGGACCCTTCGTGCATGATCATGATTGGCAAAGGAAATAATTCCACAACTCAACCTAACAAAAGGACATGTCAAGTTCACAGTGTGTATACTTCATAGATTGCTTCCCGCAATATCCTCTAAAAGAAAATTTGATGCCCCATGCAGTACAACAGTCCTTTTCCTCTTCAGTTCCAATAAACTCAATAATCCCCTTGTCCAGAAGAGATGCGAAGATGTAATTTCCCTCCCTAAATGCTTTAATTTTATCCAATTTCTCAACAACTATACGAGGGCGTAAGATTCTTCCAGCATCAGAAAATGTGTGTACTTCTCTCTGTTGTTCATCCCTTTTGATTTCCACCTGATAGGGCAATTGTCTCCTGCGTCGCATGCTTCTTAGCTTACCAACAAACAAACAAGAATCTTTGCAAACTCCAACCCATTCGCCATTTAGAAACACCTTATGCTTCCCATCCAGTTTAGTGTAAGTATCATCAACCAGTTTCTCCATCTCACTATCAAACAATTCATCAATTAGAGACTCTGATATATTGGTACTGACAATTCCAGTGACAGCCAATTTTTTTTTTTAACAAGGTCGTAGTTTTCACCATCTGGAGTAGAGAGAAAACATACTCTACCCCTAATGAGAAGGGTGTGGGTATTTGGCATCTCCAACCTTTCCCGTGTACAGAACCTGCTGCCTTGTTTTCCACAGATCTATCATTGTTTGCAGTGGATTTGCACACCCAAGATTTCCCACAACTCCGTAAACCCTTTCCATCCACTTGAAAGAATGACACCATGCCCCAGTTGAGAATACTCTCGTCAAACCATTGGTCACTATTGAAGCATCTAAATAGTGTTCAATTGGGGGCACATCACGGTCTCCCTAAAGGTCTCTCTGCAAGGCCTTGGTCATGCGCCTCAGTGCATGTGAAACCTGCACTTTTAGCTCTCGTTCAAGCAACTCGCTAGCCAACTCGATCCTCTTGTTTCTAAAACTATCCTTATTGTCACATTCCCTGTGGCCAGTATAGGCCTTCAAAGGACACTTCACCATATATCCAGGAAAACAAGCCTTGTGCCTGCGGCTATTAAGCCTAGGAAACAGATACGTACTAATGGCGTCTTCAATAGATTCTTTTGGTGGGGATCTGGTCTTTCTTAACATTTTATCCACAAAATCAAATGCTTTGTCCTCCCTACGAAAATGCTCGCATTTCTCATCAGCATCATGAATTGAGGCAAAGAAAATATTCACAATGCTGGCATCATTGGTGGCATAATCAATCAAATCTATCACTTCTTTGTCTGACCTTACACCAAGGGCAAAAATAATATCCATATAGGGATCTCTATCGACAAGAAGTACACACAAAGGCCTTTCTTTTCTCCTTTAATGTATTACAATTTAGAGAGTTCCACTAGTCTAACAAGCAACCTGTTCCTCCTAACTTCAGATTTGTATGAAACAGTCCAGCCCTGACTATTTGAAATCCAAAGTCTCTTCATACAAATTTGCTCTTGTGCAATGAACACCTTTTCTGCGCCTTTGATCAAAAATACCCTCTTTGATCAAAATCACAATCCCCCTTTTCAACTGTTGTTAGCCCGCAAAGGTAAGACTTCACCATAACAGGCATCCTTCCAATAATGATTTCCCTGTTTTCAGTATGTACAACATTCTTTTGAACAACTTTGTCTATCCTTGGTTTGAACTTGACCCTTTTACCAACAATTTGTGTGTAAACCTGAACATTGACATGAATTTTCATTCTCGTTGAATATGTCATATTCTAAAGCCTAGCATGCCTGGGAAACATATTTTGCTCGGCATCACTTGAAGTACCACCCCAAAAGCTTGGTCGATCAAGGGTGACCTTTCGAAGCCTAACTGATACACGTCTCCATTCACCATCCTTCTGCTTGGATGTATCGTTTCCAGGCTCAAGAGCAACCTCACCAAATGAATCAAGGACCCTCTGGAGTCCTCTGTTGATGAAAGTATTATATGAGTTGATTTGGTGACTGATAAGACCATACTCGTCAAAGAAAAGAAGAAAAAAAAACAAAGATGCTGCCTTCTTACAGAAACTTTGCAAAGTTTCGTTCCCTAATTCATTTAAGTTAGTTGTGTCCATCAAATCCTCATCCATATCCATGTCATCAACTTCACCCTTACTACTTGGTCCCACCTTCTCCATGAAATCTGATGATGCACCCATCTAATTCAAAATATTGAACCCTAAAAAAAAACTTCTTTTCTTGATCAAAATTTGAACCTTTTGGCCTTAGAATGAGTAAAAATATATCCTTTACACAATGCCAGTGTTGGAATTTCTAATGGTTTTCGGGTTTTGATCAAGCATGAGTTCACAGAGAGAAATGTTTCTTCTTTTTTTTTAGCTCTACTCTGTGGACAGAAAGCAGAATTCGGACCTACTCTGCTGCAACTGGAGGTACTCCCTCTGTCTGGTTAGGCCTCCCGTCTTCCCCTGATACCCCAGCTTCCCCCTGCAAGATTTCGGATAATATCATCGGGGCATAAGATGTCATATCATCCAAGAGATCTTCGTCTTGCCAACCTTGGGCACCTTGGTTCCCGCCCCTCCTTTCGAAGGAGGGCGGTTCCATTCGTGTCCCTTGTTGGTTGCGTACCATCCTGAAATTCACTATATCAATGTAATCATCATTGATCCCCAGGATCAAGACCAGGTGCTCTGATACCAACTGTAACAACCCGGTAATTTTATATATATATATATATATATATATATCTAACACATATGGTACCGGAAATCAGCAAACCTGATACCTCATATCATCAGAATACCATCCATACAATCAACATTTCATTAAAAGTGGATCTTACATAAACATGTAGTATCATGGTTGCATAATTAGAAATTCATATTAAAATTATACATATTGCATTCCTATACTACTAATAGCCATTACGAATTTACACAAAAGGGTCTAATAAAAGTTATGTGTTTTGTACATTGATTCACACAAAATACATTGTGATTTAGAATGCATCTACATGGTTCCTCGCAAAAGTTGGTTCCCGTGTATCAGGTTCCTTAGACATCTCGTGGATGTGACGTCCCTACAGCAATACAAAACATTTAAGACAATGTAATTACTTAATGACAATTATGATGGTAACTAAACAGTACAGGAGGCATTAACATTTATAATTTCTTCATGTACTTGGTACAATAGCATGTAATGCATATAAATGCATCAATTTCACAGTAACATGTCCCGAAACAATAACATGTCTCAAGCACTAACAGTAACAAGTCGACCATTAATAGTTCCAAACAGTAACAGATCGACCAGTAACAGATTAAACAGTAACAGGTATGGAGACAGTAATAGAACCCTTAAAATCAATTCGATCCAATCCTCCTGGGTCTACAAAATCTTAAACATCGTTCTCAATCACAACTATAATTAATAACCCGTCTATCCTCTTAAGGCACATTTACTAAGGTCAATCGTTCGTTCACCCCGGTCATCCTTTTCAAATGCCATTAGCCAAAGGTAGTCAATCATTTATTCTGGTCATCCATTCGGATGCCATTAGCCGAAGCTAATCAATCATTCATACCGGTCATCCATTGGGATGCCATTAGCCGAAGCTAATCAATCATTCATACCGGCCATCCATTCGGATGCCATTAGCCGAAGCTAATCAATCATTCATGCCGGCCATCCATTCGGATGCCATTAGCCGAAGCTAATCAATCATTCATGCCGGCCATCCATTCGGATGCCATTAGCCGAAGCTAATCAATCATTCATGCCGGCCATCCATTGGGATGCCATTAGCCGAAGCTAATCAATCTTTTATCGACATTCAATATTTTTCCCGTTTATTATTTACTCCAACACAGTATAGCAATATTCACACCACGGTTATTCATTATGCAACGAAAGAAAAAGAATGTAAGGGTCACCTACCTGTTGCGCTAGTGGGTTGTGCTTGTCGTGACAATGATCCTATCCCAGCCGCACCACCAAGAGGGGTTCAAGATCCTAATAGCTTGTGGAATCAAGATATCCTCCTCTCCTCTCTTTCTTCCTTCAAGTATCGGCCAAAACACTCCTTCTTTTCTTCCACTTTCTTTTTCCAATAATGCTCTCAATCCTTGGGTTTTTGATGTTTGAAGGTTGTAGTAACTCTCAATCTCACTTTATTTCGAAATTATTCCTTAATTTAGCAAGAAAATCCCTCAATCTCCTTCTCTTTCTCCCTCCCATTGCTGGAAATGAGAAAAAGAGGAGTATTTATACTCCTCAATTTCTCTTATTGCACTAAGACCCCCCAAAATCTTTAAATGTTTTCTTTTTACCCCACCCCTTCTCTTCTTATCATTTAAATCATAAACATTTCATTTACTCAATTTCACCCCTCTCCCAACTTGTTTATTCATCTTTTAATTTAACACTTACATTTATTTCCCGGGGTTTACACTTGTAAACTAATATATACCTAATATCCATCAAGGATTCCTATTTCTTTTATGAAAAGAGAAAGATCTCCAACAATTGTTTTCTTAAAATAAGAGAATACATTTTAAATTAGAAAAACTAAGAGAGAAGGGTTTTGTTCACCTCCTTATAAAAAAAACACCATTAATTGGAATAGTACATTGTTTTCTTTTCTTTTCTTTTTTCAATCAATGCTTTTTTTTAATTTTATTATTTAATATTAATTTTATTTTTTATTGAATTATCCAACTCTTATGATATAAATTGTAGGTTTGGCGGGTTAACCTGGTTGACTCGGTTTTTTCTTTTCTTTTCCTTAATTAAGTTTTTATTTTATCATTTGATATGGAGTTGATTGATAATCAAACATCATTTTTGTTGTTTACTTTTTATATTAGGTTATTATGGTCTTAATATTGAGGAATGATGCTTAGGTTAACCCGAGTGACTTAGGTCATTTTTTGTGCCTTTTTTAATATTTTTTTCCAATTTCATCATCCAATTTGAGTGAGTTGAAAATTGACTTTTATAATATGTTTGTTTTGCTTTATATAGAGATATCTTGGACTTATAATAAAGGTTGCAAGTTTTGACATTTTAACCTTGATTAAATCTGTCATTTTTTAATAGTTTTTTATAAGGTTGTTTCAGTTTCACGATCCAAGTCGCAAGTCCTCCAGCGCTGAATTTATTTTTTATTGGGCTATCCTCATCTCATAACTTGGGTTGTGGGGTTGAAGTTAACCTAATTGATTAAGTCTTTTTATTAACTATTTTTCTCAATTTTTATTATTTAATATTGTGTTTAATTAAGAGTTGTGTTTTATGATTTATTTTAATTCACTTTTTATTAGGTTATCCTAATCTCATGACTAAAAAATAATGATTAAGGGTTAATCCGGGTTGACTCGACTAATTTTTAAAGTCAATTGTTTTTAATTAAAATCTATATAAGTTATATTGTTCAACATTGGGTCTATTAGGGTTGATTGAGAATTGAGTTTCAGTATATTTTGATTTGTGTCTCTATAAGGATATCTCAATCTCATAACTATTATCACCCATTTGACAACTTAACCCAAATTAAATCTAATAATTTTTTTTTATATTTTTTTATGAGATTATCTCGATATCATGAACCAAGTCATGAGTTAGATGGATTAACTCAAGTTTTTGTTTTATATATATATATATATATATATATATATATATATATATATATATACTTTGTAATTTGTTTCAGTTAACCCTCACACAATTGTTTTTAACTAAAAAAATAATATTAAAAGTATCTAAATATTTTCTTACATTAAAAAAAATCAAACTCATAAGCATGCCACATTTCAATCAGTTCAATAATATAGAGTTGAAAGTGTCGCGTAGCTAAGACATGGAGAGCACAAAGTGAAGAAAGGAAGAAGAGACGTGAGGTCTATGTTCAATAATTAATTGAATTAGGTCCTTCCATAATCAAATATGTCTCGCATTTGTTGAAACAAGGACCCAATTGAAATACTTTAGGATATAACACCGGCTTGGATCCAATTGATAAAAACATAGTTCCAGGACCTAATTGAAATGTAGCTGTACGATGGGCGGTCACCGACCCTCTCTGCCTTTCCTCTCCATGGCCAACCTTTTTATAACTCGGACCATTCTCTCTTCTTTTCCTCATTTTTCTATTATAAGCAGCATTTTTTTTTAATTCTTTTCGACACTAAAAAAAGTCTTCAGCCACCCATAAAAAGATTAAAAAAATAAATCTAAATAATTGGATTGTGGGAATTCGTTAATCGTTACCATTTCAAGTCTTGGAGAACCAATATTTTATAGTTTTTTCAATCTAAAAGCAAAGAAATTTTGTTCCAGTGACACCTGGACATTTATAAGCGCCAAGCAAAAAAACAAATAAAAAAAACGACACACCTGCCATAACTGGCAACCATGTTTGTATACAAAATCAGCTTTGGACAACATAATTTGTAATACAATAAGATAAGAAAAACCAGATTTCAAATATTTATAATAAAAATCCGCATTGGTAATGATAAATATTTTTCTTCTTCAAAATCTTCATTAGAATTTAATTAATTAAAATAGGAAAATGCAAAAATATGTAGAAAGAACGAGTTCATGTGTGTTCTCGTGGGGGTGGCTTTTGTTGCAGTTAGTGATAGGCACGCCTGGCAACTCATTATTCCCTCAACTCCCTTCTCCCTCCCTCCCATTCCCTATTCTTTCTCTTCGTCTTTTCTTTAGCCTCCCGTCTCTCTCTCCGTTTTTCTTCTTAAGCCTGCCCAGCGTTTCTCCTCTTCTCTCTCTCTTTGCAGCTAAAACAAGATTTTTTTTTAATCTTCTCTTATTTTTTTCATTGGATTGGATCTGGGGCTCCTTCTTTATTGGATTGTCAGCTTCATACACCAGGTATTTTCATATCAAGATTGTGAATTCACTTTTTTTTAGCATTTGGTTTTTTTTTTATTGTCATCCTTTTTGCCGAATCCATCAAAGTAGACCACAATTTTGGCTCCTCTTTGGCTGTTTGACATGTGGGATTTTCTTATTTTTGTTGAAAGTAGCAAAACTTTGTTGTTTACATTTTTTTTAGTGCTTTCGGTTTGATCTGATGTTTTTCGATTTGTCCATTTATTGATCTTGGTTACGTTAGCTTATGTTGGCAATGGTAGGCTAGTTGATCAAGCCAAAATTGCATCTTTTGATGCGCGGTTTAGTAAAACATTTTTTTTTAATATCGATATTTGGGAACGTTTATTTTGTTGGATTTCATGTGAGATTGGCCCGATATCGTTTTTCAATGATTTGTTATTGTGTTTCTCGTCAAACTCTTCTCTTCTGGGAGTAGTTTTGCTTTGATCATTGGTTGGTGTGCCAAAAGTTTTCTGGTTGTGATTCCATGTTTTGCGCACGTATTCCGGGGTTATTGATTTCATATAATGGCATTGTCTTTGTTTTTGTGTTATTTTTATAATATTATTTTGTCTGGATTTTGCCATTTATTGGTTAGTTCCCCACAATACCACCATGCGAGTATACCAAAACATTGTACTGTTTGATGTACGGTTCTACTTAGATGGACAGAAAAGGGATAATGATTGAATTTGCGTTACTAACTTGCATTTTAAATCATCTAGTATTTTTGGATGATTTTGTTGTTTTAATATTAAAAATTAAAAAGTATTTTTAAAAAGTATTCTGTACAAGAATATAAAACACGCACTAATGGGATTGGCTGAAGTAAATGGGAGATATAACCAATCGGCTGACATACCTTTGAGTTTGAGGCTAATTTCACATTTCAGCTGAATTAGTGGATAAGCTGAATGGCATTGGCGTGTTGTGTATTATTACTCTAAATACAAGTCTTGGGAAATTTTAGACTTCCTGAGCTTCTGCCATTGACACACATCCTTGAAGGCATTTGTTTCCACTGTTTAAGAGGTTCCTGCAAAGTGTTATTAAACAGTTTCCTGTTATTGTCCTCCTTTTCTAGAGACAAGTTTTCTGTATTGATGCTCATTGTTGAAGATTAGATATGTTGAGCAGTTAAAATCTGGAAATGATTCAGATCTTTCATACTTGGTAAAATTAAGTCACACAAGCATGTACAGATGTATTATGATCCTTTACCTGATATGCATGGTCTTGCTTTAAATTGTACTAATAGGCATGGAGTCTGATTTTTTTTTGACTTTGTTCTATTTTAATTGCAAAATTATTTTGTTTACCTCATTGCAAGAAGTTTCTGAGTCCCAACTCCTCTCCATTCTATAGAGTATAAAGAGTTGTTGCCTGAAATTATTTCATTACTTTTGCCTTTTCAAGTAGTGTATATCTTTTCTTTTCCATTCCATTATCTAACATAAATGATGCCAATTCATATCAGGGTAATCCTTTCTTTATATTCAGCCTCTGAAGTTTTGGCCATCCAAAATAATTAAGAGCAGAAACAGTATGGCTGTTTCCATGAGAGATTTAGACTCAGCCTTTCAGGGAGCTGGACAAAAGGCGTATCCTTTGTTTGACAGAATATGAAGCATATTTGAGTTATATTCGTTCACTTATGAAATTCTTTTTCACAAGTTGCACTTTCTGAAGTTCTTATTTCCTTTAAATGTGGCGTATATTTTAGTTGCATAGTAACTCAAGGGGTGTGAACCATGACAACCCCTGTGTGTTAATCTTAGATAGATATAGTTTTCAATTGATCTATTTCTTCAAAGACCATGTCCTTGACAAATATAGTGGACTTGAAATTTGGCGGATTGAAAACTTTCATCCTGTTCCTGCGCCGAAGTCCTCTAATGGAAACTTTTTTATGGGGGACTCCTATGTAATTTTGAAGGTTGGTTTCTATTTCCTATTCATTGTGCTTCTTGTATGTGTTTGTTCTATAATTGATTGCAAAAGGGGTGGGTTCATATGATCATATGGCTGGGTAAGTTGTTGGTTGTTGGTTATATGATTTCGGATGTTTGGAGCTCTCCTCTAGCTTTATAAGGGGGGTGAGGGGGGTGTTCTCTAAGATGATTTATCCATGTGCATTGATGTCCTTTTTAAATGTGTGGTACTAATTAGTAAGTTGACTTAGTGAATAGGGAAGAAAGGGAAAAAAAGTAGTAAACAAATTGATTCATTAAGAAGTAATAAAGTGAGCAGAAATATATAGCTTTTGATAGACAGAGAAATGGGGAAAAACAAGCTTTGAGTTTTCTCTGTTTGCTATCAATTATCCATTCTGTTTTAGAGGATTCACTTATTATTCCTGTCATTGGTGTAGATTGTTCTTTTACCGAGTGATATGGTTATTTTTTATTCTCTCTCTGTGTGTTTTTTTTTGGACCATCAATTTTCTGTGATATATCAGAGTAAAGCTTTTCATGAATTTGCATTGTATGATGCAATGTTTGTTTTCTCTCTGCAGACAACTGCACTAAAAAGCGGTTCCTTGTGTCATGATATTCATTATTGGCTAGGTAAAGATACCTCTCAGGTCAGTCACAGTTTCATATTCTAGATGCTTTGCACCAACAGATTTGTGTCTATGATTTTGGTCTTGTGACCACTCTTTTAAAATAGGATGAAGCAGGTGCGGCTGCCATTAAAACAGTTGAACTAGATGCTGCTCTTGGAGGCCGAGCTGTGCAGTATCGTGAAGCACAGGGCCATGAAACAGAAAAGTTCTTATCATATTTTAAACCATGTATTATACCACAAAAAGGTGGAGTTGCGTCTGGCTTCAAACATCCTGAGGCTGAGGAACACCAGACATGCTTGTTTGTTTGCACAGGAAAACATGTTGTCCATGTGAACGAGGCAAGTCTTTGAAATTAGATTTTGTAATTTATGAGGTCTAAGTATTAATATTATTAATCATTATGTCTCTATATTAAGCTTCGAACTTTGGCAGGTTCCTTTTGCCCGATCTTCACTCAACCATGATGATATTTTTATTCTTGATACGAAGTCAAAAATTTTTCAATTTAATGGTTCCAACTCATCCATTCAAGAGAGAGCTAAAGCTTTAGAAGTGGTCCAGTACATCAAAGATACTTATCATGATGGAAAATGTGAGGTAGCTGCTGTCGGTGAGTGGGGAATTAGACTGGAGGCTCTATATTTGATTTTTGAACACCTATTGCTTGTCGAGTCTTAATTATTTGTCCTTTTCACATAGAGGATGGAAAATTGATGGCTGATGCTGAAGCTGGAGAATTCTGGGGTTTTTTTGGTGGCTTTGCTCCACTTCCAAGGAAAACAGTTAGTGATGAGGATAAGACTGATGTTTCTCTGTCTACTAAGCTGTTTTGGTAATTTCTTGTTACGTCTCAAATATCTTTCCCCAATGACAGTCTTTAAATGCCATAATTCTTCTCTACTCTACAAATTGTTATCATTTAGTGGAAATACATATATCCTTGAATAGTTGCTTTCTGCTTTTCATCATCTCTGAAGTGTTTGAGGATTTTCTTTGAAAAATAACATAACAGCTAGCGTGAATCACATTTCTGTCCCGCAAAAATATTACCAAAACTGTATAATTAGATACTGAAACCTTTGCTTTGGTCTCTTGTGCTAAAAATAAGATTTAGTGAATTGCTGATTATTGAACCCCATAAAAATATCTATAGTTTTAGCAGAATTTCTTTATTCTAATTAACATATTTGTTGCCTTTCAAGTCTTAAAAGGGAGAAAAAAATGTTGGGGTTGATTATTTGGAGCTAATGAGAAAATTACATGGCAATCAATACCTATTATTTGATTTTCTCCATTAAGATAGATCTTTAAAGACGTGGTGGATGAACTATCACGCGTACAATAATGATGTAGCTCTGACATAAAAAAATATGTTTTCAATGAAAGTGTGGAGAAGGGGCAGGCAGAACCTGTTGAAGCTGATTCTTTAACAAGGGAATTTCTAGACACCAATAAGTGTTATATTCTAGATTGTGGAGCGGAAGTGTTTGTATGGATGGGGAGAAACACTCCTCTTGATGAAAGGAAAAGTGCCAGTGGAGCAGCAGAAGTAATACTTCATCCCTTCTTCAGTGTGGAGATTATAAAATGTCTGCACTGATATATCTTCTCAATTTTCTTTGCTTATTGTTGATCCCACTGATCAGGAGTTAGTCCGAGCTGTTGAACGACCAAAATCCCGCGTTGTTCGTGTAATTGAGGGGTTTGAGACGGTGATGTTTAGATCAAAATTTGAATCATGGCCCCAAACGACTGTTGTTACTGTGTCTGAGGATGGTAGAGGCAAAGTTGCAGGTCAGCAGTTGAATTATCTCATAGATTTTATTCTTGTATCTTGTTTTCATTCCTGAAGCAATGATGATTATCATTAGTTTTAAGTACCATTTATTCTTGTCACCATTTTCCAATGTTCATGGATCTTCTTTTCAATGAATCTGCAGCACTTTTAAGACGCCAGGGGGTTAATGTCAAGGGTCTGTTAAAAACTGCTCCTGCAAAAGAAGAACCTCAACCGTACATTGATGTTACTGGAAATTTGCAGGTGCTGTATTATTGTCCTTGTTTGTCAATCTATGAGGTGTGGACTTTGTATTCTAGGACTAGGATGAGACCCATTGTTTATAATTCTGTTATTTAAAAGAAAGAAAAGCTCATCCTTAGTTGAACACGAATTGGAGCTCTCCTACTGCTTTTCTGGGATCCCTTACCTGCATGCCTTCAGAAGCAGTACGGTAAAAGATATATGGGATGCATGAAAGAGTAGCTCTAAAATTAATCTTGGAATCTGTAAATTAAGTAGCGAAACTAGAGGATATATTTTCAGATATATGCAAGCTATCTCAAACAAGAAATGCATGATAAATATAATTTTAAGAGATGCATTTTGTTTGCACTTCAGAATGATTAGAGATCAAGTCTTTTGTATATTGTTCACTAGGAAAACAAAGGTTTCAAGTATTTCTGAAATGCTTTTTAAGCATTTTAGATATGTATGTTTGAATGCAGTTCCTCTCCAATATCAAATTTATTCTCTCTCAACTAACCAGGCTTCGTAATCCACAGAAACTGCTTTATGATTAAGTTATAATTATAACTCCATTGTGAATGCACAGGTTTGGAGTGTGAATGGTAAGGAGAAGGTTCTCATTCCTGCTTCAGATCAGTCAAAATTTTACAGTGGAGGTTGCTACATTTTTCAGTATTCGTATCCAGGAGAAGACAGGGAGGAATATCTTATAGGAACATGGTTTGGGAAGAAGAGTGTGGAGGTAAATTTCAAGCATCCTATACTAACTTGTCCCCCCATTTCATTTTGAGTTTGTGGTGCTGTCATTAATACCTTAGGAACATGTCACAAAATAGGAGTGGGACATTCTAGGGTCCACCATGGAATGCTATCATGGCTTCATTTGTTTTGTTTCCATTTCACACATTAATCTTTGAGATCTCATGCTTCTTTGGGAAAGTGAAAGTGTTTGAGCATAAAATATTGCTTGTTTATATGAAATTCTCTTAGCACAAATACAGCTTGTTCTTACTGCTCACCCATGATTTTGTTCAAGCCAGACAGTTAAACAATGCTCTGTCTGGACTTTTAATACAAATCTCACTGCATTAATGTGCTTGATTAATAGTGGTATTGTCATTGTAGAGACAAACATCTGGTAATTGGTAACATCCATATGTGCATCCTTCCACAAGGCTTCATGGCTTTGCTTTCCTATCTTTTTAACTTCCACTAGCTTAAGAACTTCTGTTTTGTTTTTCCTCAGCTGCTTGTGAACTTTATGTTTTTCTCACTTTTTTCCTGCATATAGCATTCTGCTGAAAGCAGGAGGCTACTCTTTGCAGGCTGGAATTCATTATTTATGTGCAAAACTCAGATTTTTATATACTTTGGTACACATGAAGTAGAAGCCTTGTCTTGCCTTCTTTGCCCTGTCTAGATGTTTTGTAATGCTATTAGTTTACCCTAATATAATATATCTCACATTGAAAAATAGGAGGAAAGAACTTCTGCTATTTCACTGGCGGGCAAGATGGTTGAATCATTAAAGTTTCTAGTTGCCCAGGTGGTATTCTTTTTCCTGTAATTATTGCTGTCGTTGTAACAAGGGGATTTCTGCACAAATTTGTTACCTTTCTGATTCTGTTTTGGTATTAATTCTTAGGCTCGAATCTATGAAGAAAATGAACCAATTCAGTTCTTTTCAATCTTCCAGAGCTTCATTGTCTTCAAGGTTTGTGATAAAGTCGATGAAACCTCAATCAAGAATTTATAGTGACATTAGTTTTTCACTTTTTTTTCAACTTCCAACCAAATCAGCTAATTGTAAACTTTATCAGGGAGGTCATAGCTCTGGATACAAGAATTATATTGAAGAGAATGAACTCCCAGAGGAGACATACAAGGAGGAAGGCATTGCATTATTCAGGGTTCAGGGTTCTGGACCTGATAATATGCAAGCTCTACAAGTTGAACCAGTATGTCATGTCTTTATCATTGTTGTTGCTACAACTTGTTGTCTAGTGTACTACTGAATGTCTTGATATTTTTAATCTTTACTCTATTTTATCCTGACTCTTGATTGCCTTTTTCATCCCTAGCCAATTTATGCTTACGGGATACAGATATCCATAATCTTTTTTGTAAATTGCTTTTGAGTTGTGGAAGAGGCCATGAATGTAACAACACATTTCCTGAATTGAATTGCATGGGCAGGCTGAGTTGCACAAGTCTTCTCATTAGGAAAAGGGAAATGAAGAAAAAAATAAAGAAAAACGATTCAAAATTAAATTGACTTGTGAAATTAGTCTAAAATTATTTTCCAAATTTACTCAAATTTTTATTAGACTAGGTTATAGTCTAATCTGTCTTGTACATTTCAAAGTGAGCCGTTTATATAACTACTAACAGATTCTAGTAATATGGTATTACCAAATATATTCCCCTAAATGCCTGTTGGTCTTATTTATTTTTATTTTTTTACTTCTTGACATTATCAAGCGTCTCAGGTACAATTTGGAGTTTGATCATGAGCTACATGTTGGTTATGGATCTAATTCCTGGCCGAGTATTTTGATTTTCAGGTTTTGTATTGCTGTGTATATAAGATCTTTACTTTTCTTCATCCGTTCATTGAATCCATTCAGGTCGCATCATCACTGAATTCATCATACTGTTACATATTACATAATGACTCCTCTGTTTTTACGTGGACTGGAAACCTTACCACCTCAGAGGACCAGGAACTTATGGAAAGGCAGCTGGATTTGATAAAGGTTTGATATTTCTTCCTAATAAGTTCTTTAAGTAAATTAATACAGCATATCATATTTCTTTTTATTTGCTTAACTAATTATTTGGAATGGATGTTACAATTACTTGGAGATGCATCATTTTTATGGGCGAATGTGCTCATCAACTCTTAAAGAATTATTTATATAAAATTAGATTCTTGTATTACTTCATTTTTTAAAATTGTATGTTTTATGCATAAAGTTCATTTTAGTTCTCATATTATTTGGTGTAATATGGCCTCTTTTAATAGTCATCTATTGTTTCTGCAGCCAAACATACAGTCGAAACCACAAAAGGAGGGTTCAGAAGCTGAACACTTTTGGGATTTGTTAGGAGGAAAATCTGAATATCCCAGTCAAAAACTTGCAAGGGAAGTTGAAAGCGATCCACACCTATTCTCATGCATATTCTCAAAAGGTAGGGAAAATGACCGTTCTGTTTTGAGATTTGTTAAGCTGCTTTTCACGTATTGTAAAAGTCTAATTCTCTCCTTTTTCTCCCATGGTTTTGTACTGCCAAAATTTGCGCTCATCTGCAGGAAACCTGAAGGTATATTTTCTTTCTAGTCAATCGATTCCAGGGCTATACAACTCTAGGTGTTATCCAAACTCCTGATTATTTTAAAGTTGTGGTCATGTTTAATATTTTACTTTATGCATTTATGTGTTCTGGACCTGGAAGGGTAGTCAGTTTTCAGATATTTTCTAACGTGTACATTTTCACAAGACTTTTATGTACTTTAGTTCTATGCCTTGGCTATTATAAAAGCTCTTGTTGTTGCAGGTGTCTGAGATATACAACTTCACGCAGGATGATTTGATGACTGAAGATATTTTCATCTTGGATTCTCACTCTGGGATCTTTGTCTGGGTGGGACAACTGGTTGACTCCAAGAGAAAACTGCAAGCCTTAACTATTGGAGAGGTATCGTTGATCAGAGTTTAGTTAGATGCAGTAATTATGCACTACTTTGACAGTTGAAGCTTGCACGTTTTTCAAGTTTTTGGTCTGATGGCCATTCTTGACTGCCAGTCAACCAGTCAAATCATTTATAGCTCTAAAACTAAATTAAGTGTGATGTGGCTTGAGCCTTGCTTCAGTTGTTATGCAACCAGTTAACAATCATTTACTTCTCATATCAGCCATGTTTTAATTTCGTTTTTGTTCCACTTTCTACAGAAATTTCTTGAGCATGATTTTCTGTTAGAGAAGTTATCAAGTAAAACTCCAATATATATTGTTATGGAAGGGAGTGAGCCACCATTCTTCACACGTTTCTTCACATGGGATTCTGCAAAATCTTTAGTGAGTTAAATTACAATTCTTTTTAAGCAATCGACATATATTTTAGGTTTCTGTGTGAGATCTTAGTGATTTTATTTTGATGCAGATGCAAGGGAACTCATTCCAAAGGAAACTTGCGATTGTCAAACATGGGGGTGCTCCCCTATTAGATGTAAGATATTTACAGTACTGTTATACTGCGAACAAGTGTATCTTAGAATATCATGTAGTTACTTTTCCTAGTTGCATATTTGCTTCATGCATATTTAACCTATGTTGGTAGTATGTTGATTTTTCTTCACATCTTTGATTAAGAATCTCATTTTTTTTATATCTCAAACATGGATCTTTTGTTGCTAAAAGCAATAGTTTGCAGGTAATCTTAAATCTTTGCTGTTATTGATTTGGAAACTTACTCTTGTGGTTTTAATTGAAAACAAAATTATTGGTAAGAATATGCCTTTTCTAGGTATGGAAAAGAATACACAGATGAAGGCTGGTGCAATTGTTCTATCTTGATTTATGTTAGGTTTATATCAATGTAAGTTCACATGTTAGCTCCATTGGTTACTGATCTTCAGAAATCTAAGTTAGCATTTTTTTGCCACCCGCAAGAATAAATAGATAACCATTGAATGAGAAAAGAAAAAGATCGCTGTGAAATTTCTGAAGAGCTCATAAATTCTACTTTCTGAGCCTATCAAGTTTGCAATATCTTGTGACTCTTCGTTGAATCCAACAATCCATTGACATGTTTGCTGATTTTAGTTCATATACTGTTGTTGCCACCATTCAATTTAGAATTGATTTCTGATAACATATACTGTATTATTAGAAACCCAAACGCAGAACACCTGTATCACATGGAGGCAGGTCCAGTGTACCTGACAAATCACAGCGTTCCAGAAGCATGTCTTTCAGCCCTGACAGAGTTCGTGTGAGGGGAAGGTCTCCAGCTTTTAGCGCTCTAGCTGCTAACTTTGAGAACCCTAGTGCTAGAAACCTTTCAACTCCACCACCAGTTGTTAGAAAGGTATATCCAAGGTCTGTGAGCCCTGATTCAGCAAAACTGGCTTCCAAATCTGCAGCTATAGCAGCACTTACTACAACTTTTGAACAACCACCACCAGCACGACAAGTTATTATGCCTCGGTCTGTCAAAGGTATCTTTGAGCTTCTTGAAAGCTATTTACTCCTGAATCTCAAATCTGTAACTGGTATGTAATTTTGATATAACTACTTGCATTGTCTGAAGCGAGCCTTGAGGCACCAAAATCGACACCTGAGTCAAACTCCAAAGAGAACTCTATGAGCAGCAGAATAGAATCCCTAACCATACAGGAGGATGTGAAAGAAGATGAAGCTGAAGATGAGGAAGGTCTCCCAATTTATCCATATGAACGCCTTAAAGTTATCTCGTCAGATCCTGCAACTGAAATTGATGTGACCAAGCGAGAGGTAAAATATGAACAGCTGATGATATTATATTTCTTAAGCTTTCTTTATTGTCTTTTTTCTGAGATAATTCTGTTCAATTGCATGCAGACTTACCTGTCAGCAGTTGAGTTTAGGGAGAAATTTGGGATGGCAAAAGATGCCTTCTATAAGTTGCCCAAATGGAAGCAGAATAAGCTTAAAATGGCCCTTCAACTGTTTTGAGTCTCCCTCGTACCTCAGCTTTTCCTTCAGCTCCCTGCTGTTGAGATTGCAGGTTGAAAAGGCTTGCTTGTGAATCTGTGAAAATTCTTCTTGTGCAAAAGTTATATGGCATTGTCAGTTACTTCCATCAATTTTCTAAATGTCGAACTTTTTGTTTCTGGCTGCAGTGGACGAACTTGGTTTCTCAAGAATTTAAAAGGGACAGGCATCAGTGCATTTTTAGCTGCTTCTGCCCCCAGGAAGCTTGTTTTCTCGATTGATTAAACAAAATCAGAGATTTTCCCCGTTTCCCCTTCCTTTTCCTCCCCCTATACGGTGGTTTGAATGTCTAGTTTGTATTTACTTTTGTTTCTTTTTTGGGTTGAGTTAGTTCTTTGTTATTTTTTTATGGCCGCAGGTTGATTGAGAGCTTGAATTTTTGTTTTTCATTTTCGGATTAAATCAAATTGTTTTTTCATTGGAGAGTAGGGGCTTGAAAATGAAGGAAAATTAGGAGCATTGTACAACTGAGGATGTGAAAGTGTACAGCAGTGTAAGACTTGTCAACTCATTTATTTTCAATAAAAGTGTGTTTTTTCACTTTTCTTGAGCAATTTCTCACCATGTCTGGATATGATTTCTCTTAAGAGTGTAACGAGTGCATTATCTGCTACCTCTGTGAATAGGCGCTGGATATGTGTTTTGCCACATATCCGAGAGATGGAAACTCAAGAACACCACTTGATTGTAATACTTAAAACAATATAATTTAATATTAATCATCCTGAATTTTTTTTGTGAAAGATCATGTTATTTAAAATTACTATTTCATATTTGTTGTTCCAGGCATTATTTCATTAGTATTGTCAATTCCTTCAATAATATATACCAACGATTGGCCTGTCCTCCGTTGCAGCGATACTTTTTGCCTTGTTTCAATACATGAAATTTTTAATTTTGGTTTTTAATTTTTGGTCTTTTGGCATAATTCTTAATTTTTTGTTTGTATTTAATTATCTATACTTTTACTTGTCTTTTAATTTTTATTGGAATTTATCTTTATAAAAAGCAAAGTAGGTTTAACTTTGGAGGCGTGAAATTAGAGTGAAACTCTCTTATACATGTATAGTGAAATTTATGTTGTTAGTGTTTGTTATCTTTGTGTTGTTTTGCATGTATTTTTGTATATATGTGACTTTGTATATTTTTAGTTTAAATTGATTTTTATTAAATTATTTTTTATTTTTTAAGATTTATTATTCATATTATTATATTAACAATATTTCAGAATACTGAGATTAAATTAATTTGAATTTTTTTTAAAAACAAAACAACTTAGTTCATATATATATATATATCAAAATATATAATTATTTTTAAGAGAAAAACCTTAAAAATAATTGTTATCATTTTTTTAAACGTCTTATCTATAATAAAATGAATATATAAAAAACTAAATAATTAAGAGTTTTGTAGGCCGATTATTTCACTTAGATCTATATCATAAAAAAAAATCTAAGACCATTAATATTTTTTTGACATGTTAAAAAATTGGTTATGGTTGCGGTGAAACGCAAGGTAAGTGACTCGTATATTTTTTTTTATTATAGATAATTTGGCCCAATTTTTCCACCCGTTTTGTCTACATGTGAATTCTTATATTTTTTGTTTACATGATATTAGATCTGAAATATCATACATAAAAAAGTCGTAAAAGTTATTTTTTTTAACAAAACCAACATCTATTAATGAATTATTTTGATTATTATTCTCATTGTTATTATCATGACTGTTGAATTATCACAATTATTATAGTTGTCATTATAAACATTATAACCATTATTGAAAATAATTAATATTCTAATTATTATTGACAATATCATAGTTGTCACTATCATTATTGTTATAAAAAAAGTTTTTATTTTTATTTTTAAATATTTATTCTTCATATTATTATATTAAAAGTATTTTAGAACACTAAGATTAAATTAATTTGAGATTTTTAAAAAAAGAGTTCATTTTTTATATATTTATCTTAAAACGTTATTATTAAACAAATATCAAAATATATAATTAGCCTCACATATTTTTTTTAAAAAAATACTTTTAAAATAATCGTTATCATTATTTAAACGTCTTATCCATAATAAAATGAATATCTAAAAAAACTAAATAATCAAAAGGTTTGTAGGTTGATAATTTCTCTCAGATGTACAACATCATAAAAAAAGATCTAGGACCTTTAACATATTTTTATATGTTAAAACATTTGGTTCTAATTATAATAAAGCGCAGGGCAAGTCACTCTTATATTTTTTTCACTATGGATAATTTGTCCCAATTTTTCCACCTGTTTTGTCTAAGTGTGACTTTTTATATTTTTTGTTTACCTAATAAAAAAGACGCAAAAGTCAATTTTTAACAAAAATAACATTAAAAACAACAAAAATAAAATAAATGAAAAAACAAAAATAAATATTATTAACTTAAAAAAATCATTTGACTTGAAAATAAATAAAAATAATAACAAAAAAAGAGCAAATGGAAAAAAAATAGAAAATATCATTTTCAAATGATCACCAACACAAATTAAAATTTAAGGATTAAATTAAAAAAAGAAACATACAACCTCAACAAAATAGAAAATAATAAAAATTAAAACTTAAAACTAAGAGTATATCCGTATAAACATGGATAAAAATAAAAACTATTTTATAAATATATAAAAAAATAAAGGAATTAGAGTAAAAGTGGGCTGAGTATCCCTTATTTTAATTGAACAACTTTGCCATCTTGTTCACACACCTTTATTTAGTATAATACCACCAACCACTTTTGAAAAAATATTTACACAGCCGACAAAAAAAATAACAGTCAATCTTTCATATTATCAATTTTTCACCTATCAAATGGTAGCTTTCACATTTCACACCTGAGCACACTAATTCATGGTGCATGCATTTGTTTTTTGTTTTTTGTTTTTTTTTTTGCACAACAAGTCACAAATGCCTTTGGTTTCTTGTCAGTTAAAAATTATGTAACATGAAAAGGTGGTATGTGTGCATGTCAAAGTATTATATAGATCAAATTAAAAAAAAATGTTAAATTACTTATACACCTTTACAGTTAACTCTTGAATTTTATCTTTTTTGAGAATATATATATATATATATATATATATATATATATATACTATTTCAAAAAAAAAATTGAAATTCCATAAACACCTCCACGGGCACCTCTTGGTGTTTGTTTTATATTAGGCTAATATGGCTATTTTATTGTGTAAAAAAATATAAAAAATAAAAAATATCCTAAGTCTAAGGCTACAATTCAGGCACACTAAGGGGTAAAATATTAATTTTACTATTATAATTCACATTAATCTGTGTCTACAACTACATTATTTTTGCTATAGTATTTTATCAATCTCATTTAGCTTATTTCTTAATATATTATTAAAGATCAATTCCTGATGGTATATTATATAATTGACTAATTATTAAGAATTAAGTAAGTAAATTTGTTTTTAAACTTCACTATCTTTTTTATGATAAAATTTATTGCACATGATTATAGAAATTTGCATATGCAATAGTAGAATTCATTTAAAATGTTTGATTATTATAAGAAAATCACTAAATTTACTCTCAGTTAGAAACTGTAATAATAATATATAGATTTTTTTAGCAATCAAAGATATTAAATTGTGAAAGAGAAATTACTAAAGCACAAGAGACAATACACTATTTATTGGAATAGTGAAATGACTCAATTGCCCCTTACCAAAAAAAAATTGAACAAGACATTTTTGTACCAATCAATTTTTTTTTTTTACATTTTCACTCTTTAACATTAGATTGTATGATAATTTGAGTGATATCAAGTTTGGTTATTTTATTGTTAATTTGTTTTATCAATTTATTTATTGTTGTTGCATTTTTATCATATTATTTAATTACCAATTGAGCCAATGACTTAGGTCCAAGACTATTTTTACCCTACTATTCTAATCTCAAATTAAAAAAAAAAATTGCTTAGCCTGTCATATCTCTTTTTTAAGTCTCCTTTTCACTTTACCTTTTTCATTGAAAATAAGAAAAAATATAAATAAAATAACAACAAACTAGCAACTTGGAAAAAATAGTTTGAGAAAAGTCTCAAATGTATTAAGGAATCAAGTTGGAGTTTTGGATAAAATTATAGGCCTAATCATACTTCATTGTACCTAAGACTAAGGAGACAATGTGAATTCAAGGTCAAATTAAATTATTATTCTATAAATTTACATAGAAATTTAGTCTAGAAACTTAATCAGATTTTTAATAAGTCAATTTGATTTAATCATTGCCAAATTAAAGGTTTAATTATGTTTAAGAGTTGATTGAGGTCAAATTAAAAGATTTAATTAGGTATAAGGACCTAAGTACACTTTTAGTGGGTCAAATTAGTTTTATTAGAGACTCCATTAGCAAATAGATTAGGTTTGGAAGCATAATTTGGGTATAATTAAGAAGATTGAAATTTTAGATACCAAATTTAATTTTTTTACAAGTCAATTGGGTGAAATCAAGAATAAATTTGCAAAAAAATCAAAGTTTATGATCCAATTGAGGACCAAATTGAAGAGATTCATAACCAAAAACCTTTTTTTAGTAAGATTTAAATTTTGATGTATTAATTCAGTTGAGAACAGGGGTGAAATTGAAAAGAATCAAAGTTTATGAGCCAATTGAGGGTCAGATTAAAGAAATTCACTATAAAAAACCTTTTAGATTAAAATGATAAACTTTGAGAACTCAATTTAGTTGAAACTTAGGTGATATTAAAGAAAAATGAAAGTTAAATGATTAATTCAGGATCAATTTGCATAAATCTAAAACCAATTATCGAATGAGAAGGCGTTTAACTTCAAGGTTGATTTTTTAGTTTGGAAAGTGTAAAATCACATAAAATTAAAATTTTGAAGAAAATTAGGGTGAAATCAAAAGAAATTAAAAGACAAATGACTAAATTTAATTGTATTAAAATCCTAATTTAAAACTGTAAGAATGTCTAATTTTGTTTAAAAAAAAAATTTGTATTTTGACCTAAATAGTTTGTTTTGGCGAAACAATGCCATTTTGACCAAAGCAAAAAAACAAAGAGATGCCATGTCATTGTACTACACCTTTTTCAAGGGCTTTAATATCTTATATGTCCACAAAATAAGACAAACAAGACATTACTCTCATGCCTTGTCATTAGGTGGTCACTTTTGTAGTCGCGACCCTAAAGAAATTGACCTGATCAGCCTTTGCAATTCAATGTCACAACTTATGATAATGACTTTTCACAATATTGTTTAGTTGATTAACCATCCACCTTTCTTTTACTTTAGAGACAACTATGATCACCCATCAATATTGATAACATCATAAAAAACAAGCCAAGACCAACCTTTCCTCCAAAGGACACGGTTGAATTTAATGTAAAAAGGGAGAAGAAATCCAAATGAAGAGCAAGCAAACAAAAACTTCCTTTGCACAACGCTTTTTCAAGCTACCTAAACCAACCACCTTTTCCCTCCTTTAGAGACCACCATGGATTAGCAATAACATCGACGACACCATCATCTGACAATCAACAACCACTTCTAGTTGAATGAATAACGATAATGGGAAATTATTTTACATGTTCAAATTAATCACAATGAGGAAATAAAATCTTAATTATCTGAAATATATGTGTTTGAAATAAGGTAAAACTATCTTTGATATAATCATTTTGTAACACTAAAAACTATCCTTTGTGGTCCCCATTACACCTAAATTACGATCACATCCTACACTAGAAAAAAGTGAAAAGATTAAAAAAATAATCCAACTGTAAGAATATATAAAATTATCTTCAATGACAAAAGGCGTCCAAACAAAGTTAGGAGTAAGATAAAATTCAAAGAATCCAAAAAGTTTGAATGTAAAATGAAAAATAGTAAATATGATGATAATACTTAAACCCAAATGGAAAAAACAAAGAAAAAAAAGTCCCAAGCCCAATATTAGGGAGTATGATAGACCATTTTGCAAGTTAATCATAAGGTCTAAGAATCCCAGAACCAAAAGAAGGTATGAGAATGAGCAGTAGTGATTCTTAGTCTAGAAATCTCTTAAGAACTTTTTTTGATCCTACATATACCTTTTTCTTTTATAATCAAGAGCCAAAGCCTATATTATGTGTCCAATCAAGCCCTCTCTAACCAAATATAAATAATTTTGATTGGTAGATAATGTTTCCCATACAAGACAATATTTTAAGAAACTTGGATTATGATTTATTATTCATACAAGTAAAATGAATGATTTAAAAACTTATCTTTACTCTAAAACCTTCAAGTCAAAACTTACACTTCTTCACCAACAAAACATAAAACAAATGGTCAATTCACATTTTCACCAAAAAAACAAAATTTTCAGCTCTCACGAAAACATGTCCATAACAATTACGTGAATTCCTTTCTATTATAAGTTTGCTTTAAACCAATATCAAAATGGTTTTTGCATTTGAAAATGAATTTAAAATTCCATTGATATGAAAGCAACTCTTTATAAATAGCCAAATCCTTTTCCACATGACATCACCTTTTAAAAAAACTCAAAATAAACAAAACTTGATAAAGTACCTAGGGGCATGATCAAGCTAAAAGCAATTCAAGAAACATAATAAGGGTGACTTCACAATTTCTCTTCTAAGGAAATAAAGGATAGGATACAAAGATTCTTATATTATCCAATAACTTTTGAGCAAAGTCATCACATAGGAGGTTATAGTCTTTGTGATAAGGATCTTCAAAAAATAGGATATGCTAATATCGTTCAAGCTTATTAACACCATCCCTTCATAGAGGTCAAGCCTATAAGTGGTAACTCGAGTAAGTGAAATCAAAAAAGTCATGAAAGCTTGCTACGATTATCAAAACTTTAAAAAGAGAAGTCCATGAAGAAAGGGGACTTATATTTTTTTTAGTTAAGTATATATGGATATTAATCACAAGCATTGCTATTTGGTCCTTTGTAAAGCTTTTTTATCCCATGAACTTTATCCTTACTTAAGGTTCATAAATCAAATATTAGATTTATTAATTTATTATTATATGAATAGTAAAGATTATATACCCTAGTCTTATCCAAAAAATGATATTAAGGTTCATTGGAACCTTAATATGCATATAAGTCCCCTTAAAGACATAATAAGGCGTTGTAAAGCAAATATTGCAAGTGAATCTTGAGTGTGATAAATGAACCTTTAAAGGCATCATTCATAGAACCTTTCTTTGATTTGAGCTAGGTTCAATGAGCCTACCATAAACTCATTGGCTATTCATTGGCATTAATTGATAGACTATTGGTCACAAGTCATGAGTAAGAGTCACCGGTTTTAAACATGTCAAGTCACCAAGTATTATTAAAAGATAATAACAAAGAGTGATAAAGATAGACCGGACCTTATAATGATTATGTTTAAACCAACCACCAAGAGTTTAACTCATTACAATAGACTCACTATTGCCCACATATATAGACAATTAGTAAATTAATTATAGTAAATTGTTATGAATAGAAGACAAGGTTAAAAATATAACTTACCTCATGTAAGATACTTTAAGGTGATGATATCTTTCCTTTCACATACTCAATCCTTTATTATAGATCTGTATAGACCAACTAAGATTTTCTATTGGCTATAATACTAGTAAATTTTTTATAAAGTTTAGACCCTTACCCCTCACCACACAAAATAGTTTTTTTTTCTAGAAAAGAGAACGGGTCACCACAATATAAAATACGAGAATGTTCACAATAATCAATCATCAAATTAATTTTAGACCAATTGTTTTTTAATAAAAGAAAAAAGATTGCCTCTAAACAAACAAAACAAATTTGTATTTAAAATAGTGCAAATTAGGCATTGCACAAAATTATTACACGATTTAACCCAACTAGCAACTCATCGAACCTTCATTAGTATGCTAAGAATGCAAATAGTCGAAAGTGTTTAAGCTTAAGTACATTATTTTTATCCCTGCTTTTTGAAAGAGATTATAATTTAATAATTTATGTTTATAAACTTGCAACTTAAAACTCAATCCTTTAATTCTTTTTAACTGTGAACTTAATAGAAAATTAAAGAAGATTTGCTTATACCAAAGATCTATATTAATACTTTTATTGGTTCTTTTTATATTCTTAATATGTTATGTTTTACAAAGTATCTAAATGACCGAATGATACTCTTTGGATATAAAAACTAGGTAAAGAGGCTCTATTGTGAGTTGAAATAAGTTTTTTCTTAATATTAAAAAAATAAACTACATACATTAATAACATGTTTTCTAATAGTAATTTTTTTAATAAAATGAAAAAGTAATATGATCAAGGAAGAACAAATAACTCTAAAGATAAAAAAGAATACCATCGCAATCCATAACTAATTTATATATGCTTTGTTGTGGGTCGGGTTAAAGGATAATTTTGAAAAACAAAATCCTAAAGGTGTTCTGAATGTATTAGTAAATTTGTATTACAATTATAGACTTTTTGGGTTGAGCTTTTTTTATTTTTTTATCAAGTTTTAAATTCAATCAAATTGAAGTCAAAACTAAAAAGCTGAAGCAGATCAGGGTTTTGCACAGTTAAATTCAATATGCATTTAGACACAGTTTACTGTGGATTTTAACAATAAAATTATTATTTTACCCCCTGGTGCACAATGATTTTAGCATAGGGTCTAAGGGTATTTTTGATTTTTTACATTTCTGGGCACATAAAATAGCCATAATACGCTCTAATAAGACAGAAATCAATTGTTGACTACAGGGGTATTAAGGATATTGCACATTTGTTTTCAATGTATAAATACAAATATACCACCATATAAGACAAAACGACACAGTTACTGCGCGGGGGTATTAAGGAAACTACACAGTTTTTTGAAAATGTACAAATACGAATATACCCCCATATAAGACAAAATTCAAGAGTTTGTTGTAGGGGTGTTTTGGTAATACACCATTTTAATTATATTTTATGTCACGATACTGTGTGCGCGTCGTCGAACGTGATGTCATTTCCGAGCCCACACCCATTTAGGATGGCGCGTGCGATATATTCTGACGTGTAAAAATATCCATCCGGCATCTAGAATGATTCTCCACCATTTTCTCTTTCTCCTCGTGCGGCGCGTGGCATTCCAAGGTGGCTAGAGATGAGAAGGTGGTCAGTTGGATTTGTTTTCCCCCTTTTCTCTTTCCTACATGCAAAATTATATGTCAAACCCCTTAGTTTATTGAGTTTTCATTGTAGTCCCTGATCTTTTGATTGTTTTGTATGATCCTTATTTCTATTATATAAGTTTTGATTTATTTCAATTTTGTTCTTCAATTGAAAATGATTATATATTTTAGTTTTATTTCGGTCCTCAATCTTTTAATTTCCGGATTGGTTTTAAATCCTTTAATATTTTTGGTATCAAAGTTTAGATTTTTTTTTCAATTTTTTCCTTTAAATGAAATTTATGATATATTTTTTTTTCATTTTGGTCCTTATACTTTTAATCTTTGATTTTATTTTCATTTCTTTATTTTTTATACATATTTCTGAAATGGTTTCTATTTTTGTCCATGTTTATATGTATATGCTCTTTGTTTTTATTTTTAATTTTTATTATTTCCGTTGTAGTTAGGGTTGTATTTTTTTTTTAATTTTGTTCTTAAATTTTAATTTGTGTTGGTGATCATTTAAAAATTGATATTTATTATATTTTCCTTTTGTTTTTTCTTTTGTATTATTTGTATTTATTTTTAAAGTCAAATAATCTTTTTAAGCTAATAATATTTATTTTTGTTTTCTCATTTGTTTTATATTTTAATTGTTTTTTGTTAATATGTTTAACTGTTAAAATTTCTAATTATTATCAACAAGGCATTCAAAATAATGATAATGATTATTTGTAAGGTTTTGTTTCTTATAAATATGTTAGACTAATTATATATTTTGATATTTGTTTAATATTAACACCTTAAAATATATATAAATAAATGACCTAAGTTTTTTTGAAAAAGAAAACTCAAATTAATTTAATGTTAGTGTTCTAAAATAATTTTAATATAATAATATTAAGAATAAAGTTTATAAAATAAAAAGTTAATTTAATTTTTTCTCTAACAATAATGATAGTGTCAACGATAATATGACTAATAATAATTAAGATATTATTTATTTATAATAATGATTATAATGACAACTATAATAATTGTGACAATTTAACAATCATGATAATAACAATGAGAATAATAATCAAATCAATTAATGTTATTTTTCTTAAAAGTAAACTTTTGCGATTTTTTTGTACATGATATTTTAGATTTAATATCACATAAACAAAAAATATATGAAGTCACACATAGAGAAAATAAGTGTAAAAATTGGGCTAAATTATCTAGAATTAAAAAATATACGAGTTACTCGCTACTTAGAAGATACAAATTTTCGTGTTGTAGTCAGAAACCAAATTTTCAACTAGCATAGGTGTATAGA
Organism: Salix viminalis; assembly: GCA_029228465.1. Lineage (NCBI taxonomy): Eukaryota > Viridiplantae > Streptophyta > Magnoliopsida > Malpighiales > Salicaceae > Salix > Salix viminalis. The sequence continues at coordinate 10,563,642 of CM055431.1, forward strand.
TACAAACAAAATTAAGAATTATCTCAAAAGGACAAAAAAAATCAAGGGATCAAAACTAAACCAAAAAAATAAAAGAATAAAAACTAAAATACAAAACAAGAAATTATATATGTTGAAACTAGACAAAAATATTTTTTATCACAACGAACGAGCGCGAGTTTATAGCTCGTATAATCTATATATGCTCTGTCGCGGGTCCAGTTAAAAGATAATTTTGATAAAAAAAAAAACTTGAAGGTGATGTTAATGTATTAGTAAATTTGAATTAAAATTATAGACTTCTAGGGTTGAGCTATTTTTTTTATCAAGTTTTAAATTAAATCAAATTGAAGTCAATACTTATATAATCTGGTCAACCAGCGGTTCAAAACATGATCTAATTGACATAGAAAAATTTGATTTGATTTAAAAATTCAGATGATTTTTTAATATATAGAAATAATAAATAAATAAACAACTGTATTTTTAACAAGTGAATGACAAAAACGATTCAAAACACTATGGACTAATACAGAAGTATATTGAAACTCGAGCGATACTTAACCTTTTTTAATAAATAAATAAATAAATAAGAAGTAACGGAAATCTCACGAAAAAAAGAAGAAGGGAAAATACAGAGAGAGGGGTTTGGTGTATATATAAAAAAACAAATTCAAGAAAGAACGAGAAAACAGAAGAAGAGGAAGAAAAATAAAGAAAAGAAGAGAGAGATAGAAGGAGAGGGAGGTTGAAAATGGCGGCGAGTGGTAGCGAGAGAGTAGCGGTGGAGAAGTGTAAAGGCATCAACGGCCTTGATAAGGTTGTGCTCCGCGAGCCACGTGGCTCTACTGCTGAGGTATTATTCACGATAACAACCCCTTTGATGATTTCTTTCGTTTATTTCTTTCTTTTTTTCCTGTTTTTGATCTGATCTGAAATTGCTAATATATATATTTCTTATGCTGAAAGATTTAATTCAAGATTGGATTCTCCTAATCTTTTGTTGATCTTTTGGATAATAATAAGAAATGCATTAGGTTTTAGGATAATTCTCAAATTAAAATTAAGTTTAGGTTGCTTGTTTTTCCTTACTTTTTGAAACTGTGTTTGCGTATCAACTTTCCTCCTTGGATTTCCAATGCAACTGTTTCTTTATTTAATATTTACTTTCTTTAGTTGTTTTTGGATGATTTATCAAGTGAAGCGACTGAAAGATTTCCTACTTGGATTTTCTTACTAATCAGGAAGGATATGTGCTGAATGTGTCTGGGGATATAAGTGATGGCTTCCATTTGAATTTTGATGAAACTAAGATCTGTGGTGCTTAGGGCATCTTTGGCATATGCTCTTTTACTCAAGAAAACCATAGATTGGATGGGGTGCTTTCCATCCAAAACAATATTTTGATGGAGAAAATTTTAATGACGTTGAACCATGCATATTCATTGTTTTATCGTTCAGTTTTGGTCAAGAAAAACTAGCATTCAAGTTTTGTTTTCTGTTTACTGATATCAATGATGATATATTTCTTGTTTCTCCAGGTGTATTTATATGGGGCTCACGTGACATCTTGGACGAATGACCACGGGGAGGAGTTGCTTTTTGTTAGCAGTAAGGTGCATGCAATATTATAATTACTCTCTCTCTCCCTTCATTGTTCTGCATGTTTCATTTTGGGATTCATGAAATTGTTTCCCGTTATTAATCCTAAAGCAAATGTTTTTAATATTTCTGTTCTGTAATATTTGTTCTAAACCATTAATTAGATGTAAATTGTGGTTCAGAAATAAAAGAAGCTATATTGTTCCATCCTTTAAACTAGAATAGTGGTGGACACTCTTGCACTATGGGGGTCTCCTCTACTAATTTATCACTTATCACTTACAAAAATATGCTCGAAGAAAACTTAGAATAGGGAAATTTAAATTGTTTCACAAGATGACAGGGTATCTAATTACCTCTTTCACATTCACCAGGCTGTATTGAGCTTTATTGTTTTGGTAGAAAATAAACCTCTGATTGCTAAGAAATCATTAGAATCAGTTACAGGCTTTGGCTCTCCTTTGTACTGTAGTGAATTGTATTGTTTGGAGTAAGTTAAGTCTACTGTTCAGACATTGGATATCTTGCCATATTTTGCTGCTGTGGATTTTTGTATTTCTTATGCTGTTATCACAATACTGTCATGCTCTTAGTCACCACTGTGCTTAAGATGATATGAGAAAGGTTAACTGACCTGTGAAATATTCCTGTGGTACTTTGATCTCAGTCCTCCCCTCCTAAATACTATATGAAAAAATCAAATTGACAATAATTGATGTCTTGTCCAGGCAATGTTCAAACCTCCAAAGGCAATTCGTGGAGGCATTCCAGTATGCTTTCCTCAGGTATATGCTTTGAAACTTTTCTTTTTTTATTTTTTCAGTTGGATTCATCTTTGCTGAGAAAGCTTTCTCTGAATTTGCAGTTTGGAAGCCATGGTTCCCTTGAGCAGCATGGATTTGCCAGGAATAGGTTTTGGAGCATTGACACTGACCCACCTCCATTTCCCACAAATTCGAAGTCCTTTATTGACTTGATCCTTAAGCCATCTGAAGAGGATATGCAGAAATGGCCTCACAGGTGAAGTCATTTAATCTTTTATCCCTTGGTTCTTTATATGGCAACATAGGTTCTAGAATCTTTATTATCCTTCTCCTATTCCTCATTCGCTATAGACAAATTATTTATTAGATCATCTTTCTCTTTGCTGTTAGTTATGAGTTCCGTTTGAGGGTAGCTTTGGGAACCGGGGGAGATCTGATGCTGACATCTCGTATTAGGAATACCAATGCTGATGGAAAGCCATTCTCATTCACATTTGCCTATCACACTTATTTCTCTGTTTCAGACATCAGGTATTAATTAACTTATATTACTAAAATTGCATTTTATTGCTATACACATTTGCGGATAGCTTTAATTTCTAGAAGTTGCAATTTTCTGCATTATCACATTATCTATCTTCTATGTTATAGTTGTTGCTTGTTTTCAGTGAAGTGCGGGTTGAAGGTTTAGAGACACTGGATTATCTTGACAACTTGCAGAACAAGGAACGATCTACTGAACAAGGGGATGCCCTAACATTTGAATCAGAAGTAGGTCACGGATGCATGTTTCCCTTATGGCTGTGTTTTTCTGATTGTAATGTTTTAACCTGTGCATTTACAAATATATAGGTTGACAAAATATACCTTGGCACTCCTACTAAGATTGCGATTCTGGATCATGAAAAGAAGAGAACCTTTGTATTACGCAAAGATGGACTTCCTGATGCTGGTAAACTTGACATTCTTGTTAACCTTGTTAAATTAGAGGGTTCTTCAAAAGAGCAGGGATCATTTTTTTTCCCCTTGGTGTGAATAAAATAGTATAGCCAATGGAGTTATTAAAAACTCGGATACAAATGCTCTCATGTTTATTTATCCTGATTGACCTTCTAAACATGTTTTTAGTTATAATCCATGTGTCCTCATAATCTTATATCCTTCGTTCCAATGTCCAAGTTACTTCTCCTTAGACTGATGCTTCATCTTACTCCCCAATGTAGCAGCCAGCAGTTAAAGAGTTGTTTCTACTCTGGCATGTTAGCATAATGTTTTCTCTCTCTTGCATTTAGTGGTATGGAATCCATGGGATAAGAAGGCAAAGACTATGGCTGATTTTGGAGATGACGAGTACAAGCATATGCTGTGTGTGGAGGCTGCTGTGGTTGGAAAGCCCATCACGCTAAAACCTGGTGAGGAGTGGAAAGGAAGACTGGAACTTTCTGCTGTTCCTTCCAGTTATTGTAGCGGGCAACTTGACCCACAGAAAGTTCTTCAGAACAGCTAAAAAAGGATCCAAGGTTTTTGATATACATATTTTGTACAGTTGAAAGTTTAAACACGCTGCTCTGAATTTCCCTCACTTTCATGTTGTTGATGGATCCAGTTACTGTATGGTTTGCTGTTGAAGCTTCGATGTAGAAATTTCCATAAAAGAGAGAGTCCTCCCCTTTTATTTCTTATTTGCATGGATCGATTATACTATCCCAAGTGATGTGTATCAAATTCATAATGAGATCCAAAAATGATACGTAGATTATGTTGAATGCTTCAATTTAATTCTTAATCCTTTCTTAATCCTTTGATCCAAAAATTCTTAATCTTTTTCAAATCTTATTTCATCTCTACCAAGAATTTGTTATTCAATAATATTTGAAAACAAATGAAACATTTTTCCTATTTCATACAGGGTAATAAATTCTCTTTTAATCACTAAAATACCCTCATATAGTTCATGCTATATACTCAATATATGCTCTATGATTACCTCAATTAAGATAACTTGTAATATGATCAAAACATAACATTTTCTATATAAGATAACTTAGTGATTTAAAGTCTAAGAGTCATTTATACAATTATCATGTGAGCTTTTCTATAAATATAAGTGATATCTTCATATGAAATTCTCATATAGGTCAGTTCAATATATATGTCTTATGACAAGCACCTACATATTAGTTATAGATATCTTTTATATCTCAACTTATGAGAACAGTTACTTCATTTCATAAGACAAAATAACACAATAAGTATTGGTCTTTAAGGTTATAGTAAATATTCAATATTTAAGAGCGTATTGAATATAATTAGGATACGTTGAGGCAATAAGAACTCTATAATTATAACAACTTTATAATTTTCTTTGTAAAATATTTTTGTCTCGAGAATTTTATCTTTACTCTAAATTCATAAGTCAATTATTAGATTCATTAATCTAATACTATAGAATATTAAAGATAATTTAAGCCTTTATTGGTAATAAATATCTATTTACTAAATATAATAATGTCACTTGTAACCAACCGATTAATTATATTGCATATTCTACTATCTCCTATTTGCACTAAAGTCAATCATTTGTATATCTAATACCATATTGTTCCATGTAGTATTAATGCTTCTACATGAATAAAGATTTAGTAAGAGGAACTTCTATATTCTTTTTGGTGGACATTGCTCTATCTTTACATATTTTATTTCATAGATTTTTTGTGTTAATTTTTAAAATTTATTTTGTTCTTCCCATTATATTATTATCATATTTGAGATATTTGGCTATTGTTCAAGTCATTTTCATCACTTTCATATCTGTTTGTTTTCAATCAGTTATGATCCTAACAAAAGTCAGATTTGCAATTTTGGAGTCTAAATCAATGTTCTTTCTATCGTAAACTATATTCTTGTGCATGTGTTTTTTTATTCCTATTTGGGTCATTTATTCAATATTGGAGAGGGAACACAAGAGGATTCAAGCTAAAAAATGTGAAAAACTAAGTCATAGTTTGATGATTTTAAAACGAGAAGTTGATAAGAGTAAAAGAATATTCTATGAACTTCAAGATTTATGGGAAAAGGAAGCACAACGCCAAGAGAATGGAAGACAAAGAAGAGTCATTGTGGCTATCATTCAAAAATTTAAATGCAATTGGTTAGTATGACGTTCTTATTTAAAACTTTTATCAGTCATTACTTCCGTACAATGTTGTTGAAGAAAAGTGTTAGCAATAAAGGAATTTTGAAGGCTTAAACAAAAGTCTAATTAAATCTCAAATGATGTTATTAAAGATTTGAGGGCGAATCTTCTTGATGATAAAGGGAATGATACAATCCAAACATGGTCAATATCCGACTTTGACGTAAAGTTTCATATTGTCCGGTTATACATTATTGAGCATGTCGCCATATCTAACCATTGATTGAGTTGAAACTTTACCAAATGATTCTAGAGCTATACTTCTATGTAGGGATGAAATTTCAGATTAATCGAAGTTCAAGAAGGTCTTGCGATGTAGGTCACAATAGGGTTAACAAATTTTATTGTTCAAATCCTTTTGGACAAGAAAGCTTATTTGAAGTGTATGTTAGGTCTTATTTAGTTCATTTTAATAGTTATGGGTCTAGGTCACATGGGGTCCAAAATTAGCTTGAGTTAATTAAAATATAGGGATAGGATTATATTTCCTAGTCTATTTAAAACTTCTTAGAAATGACAAATCTAATACTAGCTTATCTAGAATATTAATTTTGGATTTTTATTTTTTGGATTATTATTATATATTTGGGTCAATTTTGTAAGTGAACTCAAAGCAGGCCGTATATGGGGGTCCTTTAGAGTTATTTAAAATATTATATAAGTTAACTGTATGTTGCAAACCTAGAGAGCATAAATTAGTGAAATAAACTTGTGTTTACATGATACAACACGTTTGCTTTGCTGGGAAAAATATCAAATCTGACTTATCAATGTATAATTGACCTTGTGACATTATTTGATTCAATTTCAATGACGTTGGTATCTTAAAACAGGTTTTCATTGTGTCATACTTTTCAAACCTTATTTTTGGCTCTCTTGGGGAAGTATCATCTTCGTTGAGGGTTGTTTGACCATATGAAAAGTTTCGCATAAGATATTATGGCCAGATATAGGATATTATTTTCACCATATCTCTCTTAATTTGTGTCTCAGAACACATCTCTTTAGATAAAGGTATTCCATGAAAAATTGATAAGAATCTATTCTTAAATTCTTCTATACCTCAAGCATGGATTGAGATAATTTAAGTAACCTTCTAGATCTATATCTATACATCTTTATATCCAATATATATGTTGTTTCTCCCAGTTTTTTTATGGAGGAATTCTTAGAAAACCAAAACTTTACTAATTAAAGCAAAGATCTTTTGTTAACATAATTTTTCATCTATATATTATATTAGAAAATCGACACCACTCCCACTAACCTTTTGTAAACACAAGGTTTATCTATATTTTTTTATGAAATCAAATATGTTGATTCTACCATAAAAAATGGGTATTCCTACTCTTTAAAGCTTTCATTGTATATTTATACATTGTTTTTCCTATCAATATTTCTTTTAAAGACCCAATTAAATCTATTGGGTTTTATCCTTGTAGGTGTATTATCCAAGTTCCAAACTTGATTAGTATATGAAGTCCATATCCTTAAGTTTTTTCTTGGAATAAATATCATATATTATTTTCAAGTAATTGATAGACTCATCAATTATAAGCAACATGTCATTCATAACTTTCACTAGAGATCCTTATCTCATTGATGAATAATATGTTCTACCAAATTTATAGAGATTTTGTGTTTCTAAAGGTTAAGACTAAACATCCAATATTTTAGCCTTAATAATATATTTTATCTAGATGTATTTTTCTAGGAGGTGTAGATAGTCTCATTTTTCTTTTAGATAACCCTCAAAATACTTGGTCAAATATTAACCATTATAATCCAATTGAAGTTTATAATACTTATTACAATTTGTATTTCATATTTACTACAATTTGTATTAAACATGAGCATTTTAAATTCAGTTATATACAAACTATTTGTATAATTATTGGATCTATAAAAATATCATTATTTTAAAAGAACAATATTTATCTTCAATAATAAATTTAAAAATCCATTTAATACTAAATAAAATGAAAGGAATGTTTTAAAATACTGAAACCAAATAATAATTATAAAGTACTCTTGCTTCATTACTAAGTCGTAGATCCACTTTGTCTTCAACAAATCTTTTACTTTTTTTTTTTAATTTCTGCATGCAATTGCAAATATGAAAATCAAATTCAGTATCCAATCCCCAAGAACTACAATGCAAACTAGTAAGATAGCTATTCAATTATATACATACATGAAATAAGAGATTCATTATGCTTATTTGTCTACATAGTTGCAAGGTACTCCTTTCAATTTCTTTTCTTATAAACTTTCTTGTCATAAATGTCCTTGTTTTACTTAATGCCCCTACTGGTATGTTTGTTTTAGAGATAACACTGTTAATATTCCATTTATCCTTGTTCTTATACATTGTAAAAGACTAAAGTAGAAGAACTTGTCTCTTTCCTTCTTGAAGACCCTTTCATAAGTCTTAAGCATATTAAGCAATTCTGGCAATGTACTATTAAACTTATTAATGTGATAGTTCATAATGAATTCCAAAATGCTTTGAGGTAATTACTGCAAGACCGAGTCAACATTTAACTCATTGTCCACAACCTAATTTCTCGATAGAGCCAATCATTTTGAAAATATGGTTATTCATTAAAGAACCTTATGTTATCTATTAGTGGAATAATTCCTTAGAGGTCTCATAACTCTTGTTTTTTCACTAGCCCCATCAAACAATTCATAATATAGACATCTATATTCTCATGTTGTCTTTGAAATTTTATGTGACATATTAACTAACATCAGCCTATTCATCATCACCAACATTGTCACACGTTGCCACACGATGTCTCAGTAGGAGTTATCGTTGGTGTTGAGAAGTCTCCACCTATTTGATCAGGATTGATAGGAAAACCCGGTCGTACTGACCTGATAATAGATTCACACGTAGGGATCTGATTATGTAAAGCGAAAATATTAACACCCTTAATATGACTTACCTAAGGTAAGTTGCATTGTGCATTTTGATATGATTTTAAACGTTTTGATGAGTAATATTTATTCATATGAATAAATCTAATTTTTTTTGAAATTTTATTATGGGCTCGTGTACCCCTATAGAATATCAGGGGGAAAATCCATGTGGATGTCTTGAAAAATATCATCTATCCTGGAGAGGGGATGAGTTTTTCACAATTATGCATCGTAAAATTATTCTAATAAAAAAATCGATCATCGCTCGGAATAACTCCGGGAATTTTTTGGTTGTTTCTATATATTTAAATACTAGCCTGATTATAGATCCAACATTTATTATCTGAATTTAACAATTAATTCTTGTTAATTAATTTCATGAATTATTTAAATATATACTAAATTCTCGAAATATTTAATAAGTCGGTTAATAAATCTTAAAGCTGATGCATACATGTGTTGTTTTGATTTTCATACAGAAATATTAAATAAAGTTTATGTTTGTATTTTTTTTAAGAATTTTTGCGGTATGCAAATAAAACTTATTTATTTTTGTATATTTTATGAAATAAAAATCAAATATACGATACACACACATTCTTTTATTATTTTTTTCATTTATATTTTACAAATTACATAACATTTTCAAATAATAATAATATAATAAGAACACAATAACAATTTCAATAACACATATAAACATATAAAATTACAAAAAAAAATAATCTCGGGAACAGTGGTGGTACTGCAAATCACCGGCAGCGCGTTGTTCCACGCGCCTTCGCCGGTGGAGCGGCAAAATAGGGGCGTGTGGATATTCGCTCTTCCTCTCTTTTCTTCTCCCGCTGGTGGTGACATTCACAGTGACCTGCATAAAAAGAGGAAGACAACAAACACAACAGCACAACCAAATCAAATCCTACCTCTTCTCACGGATCTTATTTTATTTCGGGATTTTACATTCTCCCTCGTTGCAGGAGGCTGAGGCTACGGGTTGAAGACGTGGACGGTGAGTGGAGGAACTCTGTCATTGCTGGTGGAAGACAGCTGTAGGCAGTGGCTGCTTGTGCCGTTGGTGTGGAGGTTGGTGGCTTTGGCTGTTGCTGGCGGAGGCAGAGGAAGAGGGCTGTTGCAGGAGGTGGGTCTGCTATTGGTATGTTGGGGAAGGACTGGTTGTCGTGGGTTTAACTGAGATGGAGGGGAAGGGAGGCTGACGATCGGTAGTGAGACTGTGAGAGTGAGGGAGGCGGGGTAAAACTATATTTTTCTGGTCTCAAACAGAAAAATATCAACGTAAAATTAAAGATAAAAACCAGATATTTTTAAAAATAACATGTTAAAAATTTAACACTAAAACAAACATTAATATTCAAAAACTTTTGAGACCACAGTAAAAAATATCAAAAATGATGTAACTACATCAAAAATATTTTTCTAGTTATTTTTTTTCCAAAAATACTTAAATAAAAAATTAGGTAGCAACAAACGATGCAAATATTCATTCCTAATTTTTCTAGTTATTTTGGTCCCCAGTCTTTCAATTTCTGGTTTTGTGTCAAATTCTTTATTTTTTTTCAGTATCAAAGTTTTCAATTTTATCCTTTACATGAAATTTATTATATATGTGTTTTCCATTTCGGCCCTTATACCTTTAATATTGAATTTTATTTTAATTCCTTTATTTTTATATATATATTTCTTAAATGGTTCTTATTTTTATCTATGTTTATATGTATGTGCTCTTAGTTCTTGTTTCTAATTTTTATTATTTCCACTGTTATTAAAGTTTTTTTTTATGTGATGTTTAAATTTTAATTTTTAGTGGTGATCATTTGAAAATTGATAATAATAATAATTATTATTTTATTTTTATATATTCTTCAAGTCAAATAATTTTTTAAAATCTAATAATAATGATTTTGTTTGTCATTTTTTTTGTTTTAATTGCTTTTTTGTTAATATTGTTAGGTGTTGAAATTTCTAATTATTATAGATAAGGCATTCAAAATAATGATAATGATTATTTGCAAGTTTTTTGTCTTATAAATATGTGAGACTAATTATAGATTTTTATATTTATTTAATATTAACACCTTAAAATATCATGATAATAAAAATGACAATAATAATCTAAATAATTCATCGGTTGATGTTATTTTTCTTAGAGGTTGACTTTTGTAACTTTTTTATGTATGATATTTCATATCTAATATCAATAAACAAAAAATATATAAAATCAACGTAGACAAAATATGTGGAAAAATTTGGGCAAATTATCTACAATGAAAAAATATACGAGCCAATTGCCCTCTACTTCGCCGTAGCCAGAAATAATTTTTTTAAAATGCAAAAAAATATTCATGGTCTTAGATTTTTTTTAATAATACTATATATCTGAGCCAAATAATCAGTCTACAAAATTTTTGGTTCTTACTATAGCAAAAATATTTACAATAATAATAAAAAATATTATTATATATTAGGTTTTTATATATTCATTTTATTATGGAAAATGCATTTAAAATAATAATTATTAAACAATATTTCGAATATTTTAGATATGAAATATTCTACATAAACAATATTTACAATCCTTAGATTTTAGGTTGTTTTAGTTAAAAAATTACTTTTACAACATTTATATGTATAATATTCAGATCTAATATTAAGTAAACAAAAAAATACGAGGTAACATATAAACAAAATGCGTGGACAAATTTGCCCAAGTTATCTACAATTAAAAAAAACTATATGAACTAGTTCTCCTGTATTTCGATTACAATGTTTCTTTTAGGAGGAAAAAAAACTCATCTATAAGATTTTATCTATTATAATTTTACTAATTAAATATTAAGATAACCAATTACAACATGTAAAAAATCAATCAATTTTCTATATAGAAAAAAATCCAGCATAGCACGTGGGCAAGTTACCTTGTGACTACTAAGCCGTGCAAAAAGAGTTTAATAATCTTGGAAACTAGTGTTAAAGTTTTTGGATGGAAGGATAGAATCACTATTAGTCTTATTTTCTTAAGGATACTTAACTTCTTTTAATTCTTTAAATCTATATTCATCGAGTGCTTCCATCCAATATATCTAAATAAGTCTTGAAACTATTTTAAAAGATAATCTTAACATCAAATAGCGCTCCAATTTCCCCTCTTCATTTTACTAATTTATATTGAAATAATTTGCTGCTAATATTATTCCTTAAGACAAATTGGAGTTTATTTTAGGACTTTGGTTAGAAACACATGGCTACTCTTTGCAAATTATAGAAAACAAACACTAGCAAGCATAGATAAAAGGGCGACATTGTCTGATGTCAATTATATTTAGAAAAATAAAATTTAAATGTTTGGGATCTCGATCAATAATGGAATAAATGTTTGGGATCTACAAAAATATCCACTCATTCGTAGTGGGGTTTAATCGACATTCGTGGTTAATAGCCTTAACGTCTGTCTCATGTGCTCTTAAAATTTGATTGATGTTTGTAAAACCCTGATCTTATAATTCTCCGACAACGATATCCTTGTACTAGCTTGCATGTAAAGCAGATTGAATTTCTTCGAAGGTGATCTTATGGATATCCCCTAGCTCGATGTATTTAGAAAAAGTTTTTTGAATATAAATCTCCAAACATTAAAATGTCAAGGAACGGAGCAAAACGCCATGGATTATTGAAGTTATATCCATGGTTATCAAACCCAACCTGAGCTGGGGTGAAACTGGAACTTGAAGTTCATGTTTTTCTTAAGAAAAAAAACATTCCTGCAAACCAATAAACACTCTGCCTTCCTCTCTCACATAAACACCTATACTGGCAACAGTAAAAGCAAATACACTGCAAGGTAAATGATAACAAGTATTTGGTGCCCCCATTCCAAAATAGGAAACATGACGGATTTAATAGCAAGTTTTTTGCAATAAGTTCTTCTCTTCTACTCTTGAATAAAAATAAAAAAAGAGAAGATGCAAACTCTCGTCAGTTCATTTTCCATGAGAATCCAACGATATGAGGAGATAGATGGTCGGTCATTGATGATACATGCAGATGTTATTGTTGCCTGTAACTTGTAAATGTTAGTCCACTCACACGGCCTAGACGATTATATGTATTGTATTCCCAAGTACAATCGATGGTGAGTTCAGATTTCCATGGAAAAATGATGTTCAAGCGTACAAATATTGCTTTTGCAACCTCGTTTGGTTAGTGATTCAGGGGAGCAAATGCTGGAGCTCTCAGTCTGTGTTGTTTCGCTCACTACCGACTAGGATCTGAAATTGGACAAGTTTGCAAACTAAGATTGGCGCAAAACAACTAAAAAACAATCCCTGTAGATCGAAATTACAAATATTGAACTGGTGGACATGAAAAGAAAAAGGAAGCTAGACTGATGTACAGTGGATGTCCTATTCACAACTAATGTAATACCCCCATATAAGGGCTCCTCAAAATCCATTTATGTATTAGGTTGAGGTTGAAACTGAATCAATAGTCTCAATTCAAAGACCATAGATTTTTGCTGGTCCGAGTCAAGTGGAGTTTTAGAAGAACACACACATTCATATGGTCAAGTCCTATTTATACTTAAACTTTGGAAAAGCCAATGCGGCCTCTTTTTTATTTCCTGATCGCATGTTGCACTAGAGCTGCTCATTGGGGTTGTTGGAGTGCTGCAATCCTCTGCTCGTTCAGATTTAAACGAGGCAGGAGAATCAAGCTCGGGTGTCTGGTAGTTTTCCGATATCTTCTTGCAGTGCTACCTCCGATGCTTAATGTCAGCTCCACTTCATTATCTTCATCAGATCCATCAATGCTCGTTTTTCCTTTTTGGGGTGCACAAGTGCTTGGCCCAGCTTGGTTTACGTTCACGGCACCAAATCCAGTTGATATATCTTCCTCAGCAAGCCTTTCAAGATCGATTCCCCTTGTCAATCTCACCATCTCATCTGAGCAGCTACCACTTCTTTGTCTTGAACTTGGATCATCCCTCTGGCTTTGAACATGGAAACTATAACCACAAGTGGTTTGCGCTGTTGATTTAGGCCGGTTAGCGAATTGAGAGTAGTTAATATACGAGCTAGTCATTGGAGTCCAGTGCTTCGTGTTTTGTATCATTTCATTCTTGGTCATCTCGTCCATCAACATCTTTTGAACACTGTACAGCCTATGGAGTTCCCTTACCTGCAAGCTCCCGTTGTCAGCTTTTTTTCAAGTTCCTTGCCATGGACAGTAATCAGTAATTTATGCCTGTGGGGCTAGACAATGGAAAGAAAAGGGAAATGCTTCTGTAATTAAGGTTATATATATATTGCTCAGAGGGTTCTACGTCTGAATTGGAGTGATGAAAACATAACAGTACCCTGATGAAGTCAAAATGTCTGAATTAGAGTGATGAAAACATAATTAGTTTCAGCAGGAAATTCTCCGTGGAAAGTAGTGATGTCAAAATGTCCAACTATGGGGGAAAATATTCTTCTTGTAAAAAGGTTTCAGCTAACATATTGATCTCAACAAAACATGTATGTTAAACTAGACTTGAAAATCACCTGTTGTTTGAAGATATCATCATGCAACTGCATTGTCTTCTTGATGAAGTCAGTGTTGTGTTTCTCCGGCATCCTGTCTATAGAGCTGCAAAACCTGTCTATCCCACTAGCTTTACTCAGACCCCCGGTCTGCAAATATTCCATGTCATCCACACAACGTGCACTAACGCTAACGCTATTTTGTGAAGTTGCTGGAAGATTGATGGCATGTTCAAGTTTGGTTCCCATCCCTGAAATTATACGATAATCAAACTTCAAACTAATATAAGAGACAACAGAGAATCTAGCAACTCCAATTTCATCAAGAAAAAAGAAAACAGCAAGAAGATTATAGCAGAAAAAAGAGACCAGTCATGGAGATGGATGTGATCCATCATACACTTTGCCGCTTATCTGTTTCCATTATTTACTCTATAAACTGTGGTGGATTTATAAAAGGCCACTGCATAGGGGTGGAGACAAAGGGCAGTTGACCCAAAGTTTTGATGGGATATATATCTGGGATCCAAAGTGATCCAGAAAAGAGTTGGTAAATTTTGAATCTTCAAGTTTTGATGAAGTAAAATTCAAATGCAAGAAACATTAAAACAAGATCTTCTTCAATCTTACCCCTCGTTTTAACTCTGCCAACAGATTTTATATGATCCCCCTTTCCTTGCTCCAGATGCAAGCAATTATTACAAAGATGAAATTGCCTTGCTAAATTTCAAATCATGCTACCTAATTTTGTCTTCGAAAATGTAAAGCGTGGATTTCTGCTGAAATGGAGAGACCAAACATTGGCTGTGGGTCTTGCTCTCTCTCACTGGTGGGGCAATCACTAGCCAAAACGGTGGTCTTCATCTTCAGGAAATTTGTTCTACAAAAGTGTTCACGTCTTCCAAAACCAACCCTTTTCGATATCCACATGATGAAATCACACGAGTTAAAAATCCTTCTTTCAATACAGAAGCGTATTTTAAAGCAACAAAGAGACAAAAAATGTACAGCAAACTGGATAACTATGAAATGGGAGAATGACAAGACTTCTGCAGACCCATTTTTTCACTTTGTATTCTTAATTATATGGAAGAAAATTTTCACATACAATAATATTCGCGACCATGAAAATCACAAATAACCAATTCAGCTAGTAAACACAAAAAAGAAGAAGAAGAAAAAACTCAAGTTTCATGACCATCGCAGTACAAGAACAAGAAAACCACTCTATAATTATTCATCACCTGAAATATAAAGTGACCAGATCGCTTTACTTTCCTAAAAGGCTCATTGAACATCTTCCTCCTTCATGCCACCAGCTTGTCTACTGTAGACAAAGAAAAGTTGAAAAACCATCTAGCCCTTAAACCACTCATGAGCTTCCATAACTCATGTTTTTTTTACAATATGGACGGAGCAACCTATGGAGTGCAGCTGTGCTGAATTCGGGAGAAGAGTAATTGATCAATTAGTCCAGCCAGGCCCCCCTTGCTTAGAACAACGACAAAGCAAACCTAAGTTAATATATAAATGTGTGTGTGTTCATGCTGTTAATAATTCAAAGCTTGACAGGCTGTGAATTAAGGAAGGAGGCAAGAAAAAAGCTGGGCTAACTTGCAAAGTGCTTGCGAGTAGTATTTGATATTGAGAGAGATCTAGAGAGAGGAGCGTGGAAGGTAGGTTTAGTGTTTTATGTATTAATAATGTAATGTGAATATTGGTTTCGCAAACTGTAGCCAAGCGTGGAGGGAGGGATCAAAAGAGGTCGGGTCCCACAGAGTTACATATATAATAAAAACAAATGGGCATTCGTGACCATGAAGCCGAAGTAGGCCATTGAGCAAGATATTTCACCCTAAGTCTATGCAAGAAATCAACATCATATACACTATCCAATGCCCTATGCCCGTCGCGGATGATATCATATTTTTTTCAATATATTTTTTTTTAAATATTTGAGTTTTTTTATTATAATATAAATTTAGGTAAAATAATAAATTTATATAGAATTCTTGTTAAGATAAAAAAAACATTTAAAAAAAATAATAAAAAATAATCATTAAAATTATCATTATTATGGCACAAACAATAACATCATAAAATCATCTGATCCGATTAACAGATAAAAATAATAGAAAACACAAAAAAAGAACAAAGAGAAAAAAGGAGCAATATTAATTTTAAAATAATCACCAACATAAATTAAAATTTCAGGACTAAACCAAATAAAAATAAATTCCCTAATAAAAAATAAAATGACAAAAATTACAAGAAAAAACCAAAAGCATAGATGCATAAACACGAATGAAAATAAATATTGTACAAGAATGACAGAAAAAACCAAATAAATTAATAGCAAATAAAAAATTCAAAGAATAAGGACCAAAATGAAAAATAAAATAAATAAAATTGAAGGAAAAAATTGAAACAAATAAAATCTTGGGACCAAAACAAATAAAGATATTTTAAAAAAATTGAAGTGTAATTTTGTTAAAAGAAATTAAAAGTATAAGGATTGAAATGAAAATTAGCATACATGACTAATTTCAATTAGAGGACACAATCAAAACAAATTAAAACAAACTATATAATTAATTCCAATTGAAGGAAAAAATTGAAATAAATAAAGACATTTTAAAAAAGTGTTGTGTAATGTTTTTTAAAAATTAAAAGAATAAGGACCGAAATGAAAGATGAAATATATGACAAATTTCAATTAGAGGACCCAATTAGAAGCAATTAAAACCTGCATACTGAAATAATTAAAGTAACCAAAAGCAAACTAAAATCAAAAGAATAAGGACTAAATTGATAATCAGTTTTAATTTAAGGGCACAATTGCAACAAATCAACAACTACATTGAAAAAAGTAGTAATAAAAGCAAAATCAAAAGATCATGGACTATAATAAAACTTGCGCAAACTGTAAGGATCAAAGTGTATTTCTAGGCGGTAGGAGAGAGAAAAGGGAGAAATAACTTAAACCGTCCACTGGAGCTTCATCGACAACCGTACCTAGACAGACGCCACACAAGGAGGAAGAGGACATGTTGGCACACCATGTGACAAGGCAAAAGTCTGTTTTTGACCACTAGAATGTTGCACATGCCCCACATGAATGGCACGTGAACGTGAAGCACTGCAGTCGCATCTATACTACGCGTCTGCAGTGTTTCCCAAAACAAATAATCAAATAATTGACAATTACCTTTACATCTCTAGACACAGCAATAACTATGAAAAAACCATAGTGGAAATACAACAATACCATTGGATACGGGGCTTATTTAGTAGTTTTACTGAGCAATAAAATAAGAAATACCATCCATGTCCCTTGAAAATTTCCAAAATACCCCCTCCCCTGTCCGGGGTTTTTTTGTCGGTTTTGGGGGTTATTTTTGTAGTTTTATTGTTTAAAGAATTTGGAAATACTATCCATGTCCCCTGGAAATTGCTAAAATACCCTTGGTCCCAAGGATAATTTTTTTTCAGCCATAGGGCAAAATGGTAATTTAAATATAGCAATCTGCAGTGAACTGTATCTAGGTGAACAATGAAGAAATGCACAGTAAAAACGCCACAAGATTTATATTTTAGTTAATATACTAGCCATTTCCCCGCCCTTCCTCGTGAACAAAACTATATTTTTTTCAACACAAAAAAATTATATTAAGAGTATGAGATATTAAGATTGTGAGATTTTTTTGTATAATACTATCAATTTGTGCAGAATTTCTACGAAGCACAGCTTTCTAATAAAATATATAAATTTTAAATTGATATAAATTTATCTGTTTAACAGATTTCAATAAAATCACAAACATAAAATTATCATTGTTATTAAAAAAGCAAGATTCAGATACCTGAATCATCGAATTCACTTATTTAGGATTACTTCATTTCATAATCTAATTTAAAAATAAACAATGTCCAAGGACCAAAAAAATCAAAGAAATTAATACTAAATAAAGAAAATAAAAGAATAACTCCAAAATGAAAAATAAAATATATAATTAATTCCAATTGAATGACAAAACTACAACAAATCAAAATCTTGAGACCAAAAAACAATAAAGGGATATATAAAAACAAAATGCAGTGTAACCAACATAAATTGAAATTTTTAGAACGGAATCAAATAAAAATAAAACTCCAACAAAAAATAAAACTAAAAAAATTAAAAAAAAAATTAAAAGCATAAATGTATAAATAAGGACAAAAAATTAACATTGTCCAAGAAAGATAAAAAAACCAAAGGAATTAATACCAAGGTACTTTAGGAAATACCATGGACCGAAATGAAGAAACAAACAATATGAAGGACTGTAATGTTCTTTCTGGCAGCAAGAGAGAGAGAAGGGAGAAGAAAAACCATTCACCGACGACTCCACGACCACTTTCATATGACAAACACCGCACCTGGAGGAAAAGGACATGGTGGCACACTGCATGACACATATATTGGACATTTTCCACCACCTAATTCCATGACATGCGCCACCTGAGTAGCTTGTTGACGTGCAAAATCGATGGCGCGTTCATATGACGCCCCTGCAGTAAATTTGAAAAAATATTAAAAAATTATAGAATCACCTAAATACCCCTGAACCAGGTGTGAATGTACCACCATGCCCCCGACCACATAAATTCTTTTTTTTTCGTTTTCTAAGGATATGGAAGTAATTGTACGATGCAAAAATATGTGAAAAATCCTAAATACCCTCCACCAGTCTTCTTCTTCTTGTCAACTCACAAGGGTAAATACGTAGTTTTACTGTGCAATAATTATTGAAAATACTAGAACACCCCCAGTACCAGGGCTAATTTTTTGGCGATTCTAGGAGAATAATAATAATTTTACTGTTTAAATCCACAATAAATGGTGTACAAAGAAACCTTGACGTGTTATATTTATATATATACATACATACTAGTCAATGCCCCAGTGCCTCATCACGGGCGACACCATATTTTTTTCAAAGTAAAAAATATTAATTGTGTATTTTTTTTTATCAAGCCCAGAGAACCAGCTGTCGCACCTCTATGCCAACCTTCACCTGACCACCCACCATTCTCAGCCGTCACCCACAAATCCATTCTCTACTTCTCAGTCCGTCATTGAAATTTCAACGCACAATCACCACCACAAATCCACCATCACACTGTCCACTCCATCTTAGCCACAAAATGAATCCTACACTACAGACTACAAACTCAGCCGCCCCCCAAAAACCACTGGTCACAAACCATGGGACAAGAAACAACAACACAAGGAAAGGGATTCAAGGCATTCAGCAAAATGCAATTGGTGAGCACGCTGCCGCCATATAGTAGGCTGACAGAGTTAGGGTTACTAACTCTTCCACAAGGCATGAACTGGACCCCCTACCCCAACAACCAGCGGGAAGTAGCCTCACAATACCCTCTAATATGAAGATGCACAACTCGGACCAGTAGGCTAGGTGCATGATTGGATTTTTCTCAGGTTACAAGCTGCCATACCATGCCATCAACACACTGGCGAAAAAAGCCTGGGGTTCACATGGGCTGGAACAGGTCTTGTCCATGTATGATGGCTTCTTGGTATTCTGTTTTACCGAAGAGAGTGCAATTGCAGATATCATGGAGAAGGGGCCATGGATGTTCGGTGGGAAGAACATCATCTTGCAAAAATGGACCCCTAGCTTTCAGTTTGACCGAAAGAAGATAGCAGCTGTGTTTGTTTGGGTTAGATTAAGAGGCTTGCCTCTACCACTATGGACTAAGCAAGGGCTTAGATTGGCTGCAAGCATGATAGGCAAGCCATTATCTTGTGATGAACAAACCATGCAGTGCAGTCGTCTAGACTATGCCCGTCTGTGTGTAGAGCTCAATGCCAGCTTTCCGTTTGTTCACCACTTCGATGTCATCAGCCCTTTAACGAAGGAGCCACAACATGTCTCGGTTGACTATGAGTGGAAGCCCCCACGCTGCGAGAGTTGCCAAAGTTGTGGTCATAGTTGTCGACAGC
Organism: Salix viminalis; assembly: GCA_029228465.1. Classification (NCBI taxonomy): domain Eukaryota; kingdom Viridiplantae; phylum Streptophyta; class Magnoliopsida; order Malpighiales; family Salicaceae; genus Salix; species Salix viminalis. The sequence continues at coordinate 10,583,655 of CM055431.1, forward strand.
GAGAGGAGCAAGAGGCTAGGGCTACAAGGGAAAAAGAGAACGAGAGCTGGCGTACAGTTTCCAAGGATCCAGTCCCAGAAGCTAAGGGCAAGGGAGGGATGGAACAAGGAACCAACTTGCACGCGCAAGGGATTTCGAAGGCTAGTGCAACATCCATCGCCGTCAATATATCCCACCACCAACAACCCCTAGAGCCAAAAGAGGTAAGCCCCGAAACCTTAATTTGTGTGCCAAACCGAGTTGTGACTCAACTGAGTCAGGATGGGTCACCAACCCTCCTGAGTAGAAATGAACCTGTTAACCCATCCAAGTTAGCCTGAAGACATTGGGGGGAAGGGCAAAGGCCACGTATTGGAAGAAGATGAATCCTCTCACTATGAGGAAGGGGAAGTGTCCTTGGGTCCTCAGACTGAGGAAGGTACCTCGAGGGCAAAGAACACCAGTACCAACTCCCCAAAGCAATCTCCCCCGAGGAAGAAGAAAGGGGGAAGACGTAGGAGAGGCCAGAGGCCTCTAAGCATTGGTCCGTCTTTTTCTATCAATAAATGATGATTACCATGGGCACATGGAACGTCAGGGGGCTCATGGAACCTCTAAGCAAATGGTCCATCAATGGATCAACAAAAACAATATTCATCTCATGGGGCTTACAGAGCCTCGAATTCTCGAAGCTAACATGGGGACAGTAGAAGAAGGCCTGGGGCTTCCTTAATGGCAATTCTTATCTAATATTCAGTACCACTCTCCTTGTCGTATCTTGCTCTACTGGAACTCCCAAATTGTCACAGTTACAGAAGTCAACATGGGATCCCAATGGATTACGTGTGATATGCTTGCTAGGGATGGGAGTGGGGCTATTAGGGTCACGATGGTATATGGGCTCAACACTCCGGCTGAGAGACGCTCCCTGTGGAATTACATGGTTCAGCAGCATAATGACAATAACACTCTCCCGTGGGTGGTAGCGGGGGATTTTAATGCTATTCTGAACAGGTCTGATCGGTGTGGAGGAGATAATAATTGGCCAAGCCATATGGACGAATTCCCTAATTGTGTTGCCCAATCAGAGTTGATTCAGTTGACGGCAAGAGGGCTTCGCTATACTTGGGACAACGGTCGACAGGGTGAGGGCACAATTCTGAAGAAGCTGGACTGGGCCTTTGGAACCAAGCATCTTCTTACAAAATGGCCTTTGACCCAGACTACTATCCATCCCAGGCTCTCTTCGGATCACAGCCCAATTCAAATTAACTTCTCCCCTAGGGCCCAGCATCCTAAAGCTCGGTTCAAATTTCTGAATTTCTGGACGAAGCTTGAAGGTTATGAAAGAGCAGTTCAGGCAGCGTGGATGACAGAGACTTATGGCAATCCCTTTAGCAAGCTGACTTCCAAATTGAGGATTTTGAAAGGAGTCCTTAGCAACCTGCACAACACCCAAACAAATCACATTTCGTACCGAGTGAGGAAGGCGAAGACTGCTTGGCAGGAGACTCAACAAATTCTTGATAAGAATCCCCATGATCGAGTCATTCGGACAAGGGAGAGAGATGCTTATCAGGTGTATACTCAATTACGGGAGAGTGAGGAGTCTTTTTATAAGCAACGGTCGAGGGTGCGATGGCTCAATCTCGGGGACAAAAATACTTCATTCTTCCACCGTTCATTACTGCATCGTAGGCACAGGAATGGGATCCACAGCCTTCGCACTGAGGAGGGAGAAGAGGTTAGCGAGGCTAAGGATATGGGGCTTCTGGCCTCTAATTATTTTCACAATCTGCTGGGTCCAACAATTACAGCCCAACAGGAATCTCTAGCCCTCATCTACCCAAATCTAGTCACGAATGAAGAATGGGAGAAAACGCAAGGGATTATCACAGGAGAAGAGATCAAAGCTGCTTTATTTGCAATTCCAGATGATAAGGCCCCTGGGCCTGATGGGTTTAACAGTTTCTTTAAGAACAGTTGGGATTTAGTGGGGAGGGATTTCACCGAAGCAATTCGCTATTTCTTCAGGACCTCCAGGCTGCCAAGATGCATCAATGCAACCAGACTAATCCTAGTTCCCAAAGTGGAACACCCTGCTTCTCTTAATGATTTCTGTCCCATTTCCTGTTGTATAGTGATTTATAAATGCATTTTGAAGATTATTGCTAACACGTTGAAAAATAGCCTTGCAGGGATAATCTCTAGGGCTCAATCAGCTTTTCTACCGGGTAGAAATATTTCGGAGGCTATAATGCTTGTGCAGGAAATTATGCATAATTATCACAGGAGGGAGGCCCCCCCTAGATGTGCAGTCAAGGTTGACTTGCGGAAGACATTTGACACTGTTCGGTGGGATTTTGTTTTGGAAGCCCTCAAGCAGATTGGCATTCCTCAATTGGTAGTTGGGTGGATTGAGGCTTGCATCACAACCCCATGGTTTACTGTCAGCCTAAATGGCGCAGATCACGGGTTTTTTCAGGCTGGGAGAGGCCTCAGGCAGGGGGACCCTTAATACCCCTACCTCTTCGTCTTAGCGATAGAGGGCCTCAATGGGATTCTTAAGTAGGAGACGCAAAACTCGGCCTTCAAGCACCACTGGAGATGTAAAAGCTTGGGGATAACTCACCAATGTTTTGCAGATGATCTAATAATATTCTGCCATGCAGATACTAACTCGGTGAATATTATTAAATCTACCCTTGACAAGTTTTCTGTGATTTCAGGTCTTCGCATTAACAATGCCAAGAGTACAGTTCACATTGCGGGATTGGGAGAGGAAGCTAAAATTGCCATAGCTACCAATCTTGGCATCTAGCATTCAAGTAATCCTATCACTTACTTGGGGGTCCCACTTATAACCTCAAGACTAACGAAGACTGCCTGCCTGCCCCTCATGGATCGTATAAGGAGCAGAATTAAGTTTTGGACCAATACCATTCTCTCGTATGCAGGTAGATTGCAGCTGATTACTTCAGTTCTCTTCGGCATCCAAGTTTATTGGGCAACGAAATTCATCTTCCCAGCTGCTGTTACAAGAGGTATTGATTCGATGCTCTCGGCTTTCTTGTGGAAAGGGCCTTCCTTAGCCTCGACAGGAGCGAAGGTGGCTTGGAGAGCGATTTGCCACCCTAAATCAGAGGGAGGGCTTGGGATTAAAAGATCGAAGGATTAGAATCGAGTAGCCATGACTAAGCCGATATTGACTCTTCTCACGAAAAGGGATTCTATTTGGGCAAAATGGGTTCATCACCATCTGATCAAAAATCATCCCTTTTGGCTTATTCCCATTCCTCCTAATGCAACTTGGATATGGAGGAAAATTTTGCAAGCTAGGGATTGGAGCAAAGGCTGGTTTTACAATCAAGTGGACAACAACAAAGACACCTACCTATGGTATGACTACTGGATGCCGATGGGCAACCATCCTATTGATCTCTTTTCTCAGCGAACCCTATCCTCGACGGGGCTCCCTTGGAATGCTAGGGTGGTTGAGGTCATTTCTGGTGGCCAGTGGCACTTTCCTGAGGGTGCTGAGAACTTGCATCAATTATGGGATGCAATTAATAACCATCCCCAAGTTATGGAGAGTGACACAGTAAGTTGGAATCATACCAATTCAGGGCTCTTTACTATCTCTTCGGCATGGGATCTTCTCCGTGATAAATGGCCTAAGCATCGTTTATACCATATCCTTTGGCATCCCCTTCATGTCCCTAGACAGACCTTCATTCTATGGCTAGCTGGCCAGAATCGTCTTCTCACTATGGACCGAACTCCTCAGAGTAGTATGATCGACAATATTTGTGAGCTTTGTCATTTGCATCCTGAGTCCCATGATCACCTTTTTTTCAAGTGCAGGTTCTCTAGTCAAGTTTGGAACTCTACCCTCTAAAGAGCTCACCTCAGATGGCCAACCCTTGGCTGGACGAATTTCCTGCAATGGGCATCGACCCGGTTCCATAACAAAAAAGAAATATCCCATCTAATTGGGCCCTTTGTGATAGCTTCCACGGTCTATCATGTTTGGAAGGAGAGAAATCGAAGGGTTTTTCACGAGAGAGGTTAGCCCCTAGGTGTTATTGTGGAGGAAATCTATCAACAAATTCGTTCCCAGCTTCTAGGAGCTTTTCAAAGCCATGCAGCCCTTGCGGGCTTACAAACAACTTGGAATCTTCAATGAGTGAGTGTTAGGTCTTGGGTCGGGGGCCTTGGGCCAAGTGCTGGGTGGAGTGAAGCTTTGGGCCTGTCTTTCTGAAGGAAAGCCGTGTGATTGGGCTCAGCCTCAGGCTGTTCTCTTCCAAAGCGCGCTCTTCTTCTTCTGGGATCTTCAGTCCACGGGCCTGGGGCCTTGGGCCAAGAGTTGGATGGAGTGAAGCTTCGGGTCTATCCTTCTGAAGGAAAGACGTCTGCCTGGGCTTGGCCAATGGCTGTTCTTCTCCAATAGCGCTTTTCTTCTTCTGGGGGCTACAATCCGTGGGCCTGATCTAGGCTCTTTAGGCCTCAGGCGATTCTGTCTCTCTTTCGGCCTCTTTTTGGGCCTCCCTTAGTAGGTCCTCTTGTCTTGTAAGGCCTTGTCTGGGCTGTTTTTGTTGCCGTTTAGTCTCCTAGGCTCCTGTCAGCCACGAGTTTCTTTTCTTTTGTTTTGCCGAGAAGGAGCCTGTTTCTTCTCTTGCCGAGCTGGCTAAGTCCATCCTTTTCCATTGTACATTTCTTCTATACAACTTTGATTATTCAAAAAAAAACACATATAGCTTTGGGGTTCACGACATGTATCCCATCATTAAACAACTATATATTCTAATTGTCACAATACAAAGCAAAATTCATTCTAGCTTTCATATTATAATTTGAATATCTTTTGACATCCACTATGTTGAAACTATTGTCAATTTTTTTCTTCTCGATATGCATGACATCCATATTATGGTAGATAAAATTAGTCCTCCAATAAGAAAGATCCTAACATATACTCCATTTTACCCAATTACATGTTACACCAAAACTACAAAACTTTTGATTATTAGAATTAATACCAAATATAATGCCTTTATACTATAAGACTACAGCATACAATTCTTCACATGAAAATATTGATAGTGAAACATCCCTTTCATCTTTACATTTCAAGATGTCATTCTGTTTTATATATATATATATATATATCAATGATGACTTGGAAAAAAGCTTAAGTGGGAATAAAAAAAGTATTTCTCGATATTCATAAGGTAAAAGTCTTATTATTTCCCATACAACATGGAAAAGCTAATTTTTCAAGTGAGCTGTAACCCAAAATCATCTTATGCACATAAAAATTATTTATAGTTTACATCAATAATGTTTTCATTTAAAAATTACATTTATTTGAGACATCATATGTCACAGTCTTGACTAAGCTTAATTGATTTATATAAACACTTGATGAAAGTCTTTCTTTTCTAATGTGGGATAGAGTTCTATATACACTCTTTGCACTCAAAAGGTTAGTTGTGTCTTCCAATATAGGATAAAAAAACTTTTGAAATGGCTAATAACAATAACTTTTACAACAATTTTCAACTTAACAATAAAATTAACATAATATGATTGTTACCCAATAAAATAACTCATTTATAACACTCCTAAGTTACAAAATAAAACTTGATTTCATCAAATGACAGCAAAATTCAATTTCCCCCCATTCCCAAACAAACTCTAACATACAGATTATACATTACTATAATAAAATTCTCTAGGGAAAAGATGTAAAATACTTAAATATACTAGGAAACTATAAATACTACAACACGTTTTAATAAATCTACCTAAAACATAAATGGGTTTAGAAAAAAAGAAAATGAATTTGCTTATTTTGTGTATCCAAGCTTTAAAGAAGAGGAATGAGAGATAATTGTCCATCATAATTTATCTATATTTTCCAAAGAAATTAATTTGTCGACAATTCTATAAGTGAATAACAATGTGTCAAGGTTTCAATGGATTTATTGACTGGATTTCTATTAATTTGTTTTATTTTATTACTTTGTTGGAAATTCCTTATTTTTGTTGAAAATAACTAACGAAAACTATTTCATTAGAAAATATGGAAAAAGTATTTTTATGGGTGTTTGTATTAAGTTTACTAATTTTCTGATAGTTTTCTAATGAATCACTTTCCTCCAAAAGCTAAAAAGAGCTTAAAAAACACCTTTTCCCAACTTCAAGCAATTGAATATCTAAAACTTTCAATCTGATCCGGGGAAATGACAACCCACATGCCTCCGGGTATTATAAGCATCATCGCTTCTATCGTCTGTATTTTTTATGTGCAGCATGCCTGCCCTTGTCTTCTACTTGCTTAAGTCTCTACTTTTTTTAGAAAAAAAAATATCATCGAGTAACGTGGCTCATCGTGTGTATTTCTTATTAGCGGCACGGAACCATGTGAATACTCTACCCCATGAAATGGCGTCTGCTGAAATTTCATCCATCTGAAATTTTATCTTCGAGTCACCATATTAATTTGTGGCAGGCTTAGAAAGGGGTCAGGGGTGTCCCTTCCTCTTTTAATTTTGCTATTTTCCCATCATCCTTCCATTTATATGACTTTGTTTAATGAAATAACCCCTCAAAACCAAAACTGTGCATTGTAGCTCTCAACAATGATTCGTGTCAAGTATGTGGCTAGCCTGTACCAAGTTTTTAGGAGGAAAAAAAACCGGCAGAGAGAGAAGAAAAGGTACTCTGAATTTTATGGTCCGACAAGAAAAAAAATCTAGATGTCATGGCGCGTGAGAATGTTTTTTTCTTCTTCTTTTTTTTCGAGGAATTCTCAGGCCGATAGGCTAGTCAAACTATGTGTGGATTGATCGCTACCACTTGAATCACGAGTCCTTTTACTGTATTAAAGTCCAACACAAGGTCCTGAGATAAAATTCTTCAATGACCAGATTGCCTTACGAGGCAAAAATTAAATTTTATATTGGTGAAATTTGAGTAGAACCTGAGAGTCCCTTTAGCAAGGATCACCGGTCTGAAGCAAAATTCTTCTAAAGAAATAATGGGTTTTGTCCAAATATATTTGAAGGGGGGCATTTCCGCACGTATTCATGTCTGGTAAAAAAAGGTGGCAGCCTGCTTCCACTACAAATTTACCCTTGATGATGATTTAGGCATAGAAATAGCCATGTTGAGTTGAAATCTATTGCAAAGATGGAAAACTGTACAGTTGAACTGATTAATTTTCAGTCCTCCTACATCACAAGCCCTGATTGCTGAGAAATTATTGAAGTGGATGTAAGAATTTTGATATGACAATTCAAGCTTGTTGGATTGTATGTTCATCCATGTCATCCTCTAATTTCACAAGTCATGTTGGATTGGATGTAAGAATTTCGAAAACTTTACAGTGATGATCAAAACTCATCCTCTCTCGTTTGTTTAATAGTATTGAGAAGGGTAGGAATCATGAAAAAGGGATATCCAGCCAGGTTGAATCACATGAAATTACGATTATAATACTAAAACGGGCAAGTGATGCAAAAGCGATATGGATATGGATCAAAATCATATAATTATAATATTCTGATGTTTGATGGGTTTTGGAATAAGCACGCCTTGTAGCCTATTTGTGGCAAAAAACCCTAAGATGGAGGGATCTCACTCATTTGCTTCCTTTCTTTTTCAAATATTTATGAGTCTACTCCTCTTCAGTCATTCATGACAAATTAATTTAGACTGAAACTTTAAGGAAAGAAAATGTCATTTCATGCGTGTTTTTTTTTTTTTATCTCGTCCTACCTGTATCGTGTTTTAATGATGTCCCTTCACTTTTATATGAGATCCACAAAATATACAAGGAAGTGTTCTAGGCTTCTTGTGTTTTTCTTTTTTATGATTTAAATTAAAATGTTTAATTTTTATTATATAAAAAAAGAAAGTTTGTTTTCAGATAGTTCACAATATCATATGATAATTTTGTTATACATATTTTATATAATCGAATGCTAAATACATATACCAGTGAAAATTTAGATTATAAATACCTCTAGTCATTGTTTCTCACGTACCGAAAAATGAATTTCCCAATTGTAGCAGTAGCGAAGCTTTTCCAAAGAAGCAACAACAATACAACTTTAAAATAATAAAAGTTTTACGAGAGGAACCTTCTGATCTATGCCTACCAATAGCCGTAGATGAAGTACACAAGCTATTATTTATAGGTAGATCAAGGACCCCACTCATTAATTTATTTTTCAATTTTCTCCTTCCATCAAGGAGATAATTAACCATGATCAATCAATTGATCCCCATGATCAAACCCCATGATCTATCTCCATGATAATGAGTTTGCATGATCAAGAACATGGTTGTGTCATGAGGGGCACAAAAGGTAATTTCCAACATTCTCCCACTTGGCCCTTATGACACATAAACTACTTATTATGTCCTGTTCTTTTAACATGATCATGGAATCCTCCCACTCACATAAGGAATACTACACATGAATCATGGTGGTAGGACCATTATATAATAAGTCATCCCTACCATGTATTACATATAAAATATCCCTTAAATAAGTACTATATGGGCATTCAAAACTTTATGAATAAACTTTCTATAAGTTATTCGGGTCTAAACTTTATTTTTATCCTCATGGATAAAGTAATAACTGTGCACAAACTTTATTACAATAATTTTACGTATATATACAAAATTAAGACTAAGTACAAAATGAATCAATCAATCCCATATGCACCACATGACTTTTAAATTATTTTGCCGATAAACCTTTAGTCATGGGATCCACAATCATCAATTCAGTACTTATATACTCAATAAACAGTTCATGCCTTTTGATATTATCTCTCACACGAAGGTACTTAATGTCGATATGTTTACTTTTGCTTCCATTTTTATTATTCTTTGAGAAGAATATGGTAGCATGATTATCGCAGAAGATCTTGATTGGTCTCTCTATAGAATTGACAATTTTGAAACCAACAACAAAAATTTTCAACCAAAATGCCTGTGTAGTGGTTTCATAGCACGCAATAAATTCTACCTCAATTGTAGATGTAGCAACTATCTTCTCCAGGATATAGCCCCTTTAGCAAGAAGAAAGATATATCCTGAAGTAGACTTTCTGCTATCTACACATCCTGCAAAGTCAGAATCCGAATATCCAACCACCTTTAAATGGTTAATGTGTATGTGTGTCAAACTGTAATGTTTGGTTCATTGCAAATATTGCATAACTTTCTTTGCATCTTTCCAATGTTCCAATCCTGAGTTGCTTTGATATTGACCCAACATTCCAATTGTCATTGCTATGTCAGGTCTAGTGCAGACCTGTGCATACAATAGGCTACCTATTACAGATAAATATGGGATATCCTTTATTTGTTCCTTTTCCAATGCATTTCGAGGACATTGATCATTACTCAATTTATCCCTTTTAATGATAGGTGCTACAAAATCATTACAATTCTTCAGTCTGAATCTCTCTAAAACCTTTTCAATGTAGGCCTTTTGAGACAATTTCAATATTCTTTGTTTTCTGTCTCTGTGAATCTCTATGCCTATGACATAAGAGGCTTCACCTAAATCCTTCCTTTTAAAGTTTTGAGAGAGGAACCTTTGGTCTCGTATAGAAAGCCTAAATCATTACTTGCAACCAAAATATCATCTACATACAGGATTAGAAAAACAATTTTACTCCCACTAACCTTAAGGTATATTCCTTGATCAACAAGGTTCTCAATAAAACCATGTGAGGTAATGACCTTGTGAAATTTGATATACCATTGATGGGAGGCTTGTTGTAGTCTGTAAATAGATTTACTTAGTTTGCAAGCTTTCTGACTGTTATCATCAAAAGCTTCAGGTTGTTTCATGTAAACCTCCTCTTCAAGATGCCCGTTTAGAAATGCTATTTTCACATCCATTTGATGTAGCTCTAGATCAAAATGAGCTATTAATGCCATGATTATCCTAAATGAATTTTTCTTCGATACTGGAGAAAAGGTTTCATGATAATCAATGCCTTCTTTTTGAGTGAAACCTTTGGTCACAAGTCTAGCTTTATATCGTTCAACATTATCGGAAGCATTTGTTTTGGTTTCGTAAACCTATTTGCAACCAATGGCTACAACTCCCTTTGGTAAGTCAACGAGATCCCAAACTTGATATTTAGTCATGGATTCCATCCTTTCTTTCATGGCATTAATCCATAATGTGGAGTGTTCTCCACTCATGGCTTATGAAAAAAAAATTGGATCATCTTTAGGCCCAACATTAAAATCAGACTCTTGGTGATATATAGCATAATCATTAAAGATTGCAGATCTAATTATTCTAGAGGATCTTCTTAATTCTACTTGCTCTGTATTTGGCAGAGTCTGAGGAGGTTCAATCTGAACTTGTTTCTCATGAGTTAAGTGTTCTGTAATTGATTGTGGTTCAAGGTAATCATTTTGAATTTTCTTGAGCACAATCAAACGTCCTTGAGATAAAAGAGTTTCAGTCAACTTTTGTGTTTCCTCAAATTCAATCATTTGAGGACAAACACTTCCACCAGGTTCAGAATCCTCAAAAAAATTTGCATTTATAGACTCAACAATTCTAGTACTATTAGAAGGACAGTAAAACCTAAATCCTTTGGAGTATACTACATAGCCAATAAATAACTATTGGTTGTCCTTGGGTCTAATTTCTTCATGTTTAGATTATAAATCCTCACTTGATACAAACCAAGGAGCTGGACATATTGATCATACACTCGGGAATGCGTCTGAATTCGCACAAGACCCTTTGTCACTTCCAAGTGGCCCAATTACAAGACTTAAAGCCAAACACTTCAAGGAAACACTAAATGGGCTAATCCAAGAGATTTGGGTTGATTCTAAAAAGACCAAGATGGGATCAAATGATAATCAAGGCTTACTCCACATCATCAAAGCAATTGAAGAGGGTAATAATTATGCAAAAATATTTCAGCATGATCTGACCATCGAAGGGCATGAATTTGATGACTTTCAAGGTTATTAATTAGAGGAATGAAGTTGGTCTTAAATGATTATGTTAAATACATTGAATTTAGTCATTTAGCTATTTATGATAGCCTCTAGAAGTCCAAGAGACCTAAAAACATGGGGATTTGTTTATGTTACTGTTTGAGCTCTTTTAAAGCTTTAGTTATGACTTTTCCTATTCTTGGAGGGTTGTTCCAAGTATAAAAAGGGGTATTTCGAAATGATTAAGCAGATTATGTTTTCAGAAAATTATCATATTTGTGAGGTCTTGTGTTCCTCTTCGTTCTTAAAAGAACTCCTAGAACTTATCAAGTTAATCTTGTGGCGTTCAAACAACCAAACTTATCACCTTCATTGTTGAGAGATTCTCAGGTTTTCTAGGTGTGGCGTTTCAATTTTTCGTAGTCTTGATTTTCATCTTGTTAGGTGACGGGTCAAGGCTCAACCAATCTTGTCTACACGATCTTGGGGTTCTAAACCATCATTCTTATTGGGTTTCATCACAATTGTTGATGAAGTTCATATCATGACTTCAGCAGGACAACCCCATATGTGTAAGTGATTTAAACTTGGTTTCCATCCATTCCACAATTCAAAAGGTGTCTTAGGAATAATCTTAGATGAGACCCGGTTTAATAAATACACAACAATTTTTAAGGCTTCACTCCATAAAGATAAAGACAACTTAGAATTACTAATCATGCTCCTTACCATATCCATTAATGTGCGACTCCTTCTTCCTGCCACACTATTTTGTTGTGGTGTGCCAGGCATTGTGTATTGAGCAACAATGCCTTCCTCTTTAAGGAATTTTGCAAATGGACCTATCATTTGTTCCTTTCTGTGTACCTACCATAGTACTCTCTGCTTTTATCAGATCTTATGATCTTGATTTTTCTGTCCTTTTGTTTATTTACTTCTACCTTATAGGTCTTGAAAGCATTTAATGTCTCAACCTTATCATTTAGGAGATAAAAGTAACATGAACCGTGTATGGTCATCAATAAAAGATATAAAATATCTTTGACCATTTAAATAGGGAGCAGGAACAAGTCCACATATAACAGTATGTATGATCTAAAGAATGTCAGAACTCCTTTTGGCACCTTTAGTGCTCTTGTTGGTTTGCTTTCCCTTTATGCAATCCAAAAATAGTGAAATCAAGAGTTTTTAAAACTCCATCATTTACTAACCTTTTGATTCTCTCTATGGAGATATGTCCCAATCTCCTGTGTCATAACCAAATGGAGTCCTCATTCATAAGACTCCTCTTTACAACAATGTTTGTATGTAATGATAAATAATTGTTTTCAAAGTTGGGATCTAAATCAATTTTGAATAAACCATCGATTTTTATTCCACCACCAACAAGGTTTTCACCTTTAAAAATACTAAAGGTTGAGTTGATAAACCAAAAATCATAACCAATAATATCCAATTTTGAAACAGCAATTAAGTTTCTTGAAAAATGCATAATAAAAAATACATTATCCAAATCCAAAACATATCCGGATTTCAAAATCAACCTAAATGTCCTAACCACCCCAACTTGAGAAAACAATTTATTTCCAGAATATACTCGTTGTTCATGGCTTGTTGGTTTCCTTGTGTTGAGAAAACTCTGCATTATATGAACAATATGGATTGTAGAACCAGAATCAATCCACCATGTATTACTAGGAGCCTCAACAAAAAAAGATTCATGACAAACTAGAGATATGATATTACCTTTCCTTTCGAGCCATTTTTTGTATTCCTAGCAATCTTTCTTCATATGCCCACTCTTCTTGCAGAAGAAACAAGCATCCTTCTTGTCATTTTTCTTTATTGACAACTTGTTATCCTTCTTGAGTTTGTGAGCATGATTGTCTCTCTTGGCATTTCCCTTATCATGAGTAGCCATATGAACACTTTAACCTCTCCTTTTCTTGAACACACATGGTCAGAAGTTCATTTACTAACCATTTGTCTTTATGTGTGTTGTAAGAAATTTTGAAAGGACTATATTCAGATGGGAGAGAGTTCAGTATGAAATGCTACAAGAATGACTCAGAAATATCAATCTCTAGGGATTTCAGTTGAGCAGACATGCCCCTCATTTCTATGATGTGCTCTCACACACTTCTATAACTATTAAAGGTTTTGCTTGATAGTCATTTCATTAGAGTGTTGGCTTAAGGCTTTATTAGAACTAACAGATTGTTCCTCAATAGCTTTGATAAAATCCTTAGCCTTGGTGCATTCTGGGATTGAGCCCCGAATGCCTTTAATGACATGAGATTTTATAAACATGAGACTTAAGTGATTAGATCGCTCCCATCATTCATGTTTAGCAATCTCTAGTGTCGTACTGGAGTCCGTTAGGGCGGGTGATTCGTCCTCATGGAGTGACAAATCAAGTTCTATGCACCCCAATGTAAAAAACAAATTTTCTTTCCATTCATAAAAATTATAACCATTTAATATCAGAACTCTCTCCCGTCTGAATATAGTCCTTTCAATATATATATATATATATATATATATATATATAAAGTTTTCTAAGACTTAGGCATCTCTTGACACATGCACGTATATACGACTAATCAACTCGAACCCAAAATTAATCTTCATTATTATCCAAATGCTCAGCCATGTCCCAGAATTAAGATGCGTCAATCTTTCATTTTTATGTTACCACACATAGAACCAGGCTTTCCCCCCTTCTTTTTTGGGGCCATGTTTGATATCCTTTCTGTTTTAATTAAACTATCGGGTTTTTAGTGTAAAATTGAAAAAAATGAAATGTAGATCGGCTATCCCACACTGTCCGACAAAAGATATTATACGTATATCACACCACCATTTTATATGTAAATACCTGTGCATCCGTGTTTATAGTATTCTTAATAGTAGTTGTGATTGTACCTTAGAATATAAATATGTAAATAACTATATATTTTATGGTCGGCAGTTTTACTTTTTATTCATTTATTTGAAACTACTCCTTAAAAGCATTATGACTCGTTGTTTTTAGGTTTAGTCAGCGAATTTGCCCGTGCCCGCGCGTTGTACTGAGTTTTTTTATATAAGAAATTGATTGATTTTATGCGTGTTGTAATTTGTAATTTTAATATTTAAATAATAAAATTGTAATTGATTGAATCTATTAGAAACAAGGTTTTTTCCGTCTAAGAGTGATTGAATGTTGCACCTGTTAAAACTATTTTTATAATTATTTAATTGGTAGATTGTACAATTGCAATAAAAAAAAATTGTGATTGTTGTGTATATTTTATTTGTTTCATGAATTATTTTATTAGCAAATAGTAAAATTACAATTGTTGAATTTTAGCATAGATGAATGATTTGTTTTATGCAACAAACAATTTGATTGATGATTTTATTTTAACTACTTTGGTAATAATTTAAATGATAAATAGCAAAACTGCAATTGATCAAATTGACTAAAGATATATTATTTGTTGCTTGTAACATACTAATTCTTTGTTGGGCATGTTTTAACTATTTGTCAAATAATTTATTTGACAGATAACAAAAATGGAACTACTAAAATTTATCAAAGATGATTTTTTTTAGATTTTTTCTTCATATTATTATATTAATTTTTTTTAAAACATTGACTTTAAATTAGTATGAGATTTTTAAAGAAAAGTGAGTTCAAATTTTTATATATATTTTAAGATGTTAATATAAAAAAAATCACAATTTATAATTATTCTCTACTATTTTTTAAGGAAAAAGTTCAAAAAATAATATATATAAAAATTTAGGACTATTAACAATTTTGTTACATGTTAAAAATTTGGTGCCGACTGTGGCGAAATGCAAGACAATTTTTTAATTTATTAATGTAGATAATTTGGCACAATTTTTCTACTTGTTGTCCACATGTGCTTTTCTATATTTTTTTTGGGATATGGGATTTGAAATATTATACAAAAAAAATGCGGAAGATATTTTTCACAAAAATAACATTGATCAATGAATTTCTATCACAATTATTATAGCTTTCATTATAAATATTATTATACATATTTAATATTCTAATTATTATTGGTCATATTATCGATGACATTGTCAATGTTGTTTAAAGAAGTTTTTTTTTTTATTTGTTAAGATTTATTCCTCGTATTATTGTATTAAAAATATTTTAGAATAATAATAGTAAATTATCATTTGTTGAAAATAATAAACATGTCATTTTATATATATATGGGGTAAATTTGTATTTAGTTATTTAAAAAAATATATACAATAACCTTAATGCCCCCGGCGGTTCCTGTGAATTTTTGTCCTCATGGCTATTTTACTATGCAAAAATATGGGGAAAATAAAAAACTACTCCCAAACAATTTAGTAATGTCAACAGGTCTCGTGAAAAATTCGAAAATACCCCTGATCAAAAGGCAAGGGTTAAGGAGCTAAATCGTTAATACACTATTGTAATCCACAGTGTTTTGTGAGTGTGTGCACAATGTTTGAGTGAGCTGTTTTAGCTTTTTTCTTAATAAAAATAGTTGTGGTACGCGTAAGCTAGCCCGGACATCCTGGTTATAAAAAAATTATAGAAGTGGAAAAAAATAGAAAATAAATATTAAAAAAAAGTGGGTCCAGGGATTATTCGTGGCGCGCGTAAGTTGATCCGAATCCCCCGGTTATAAGAAATATATATACATGGGAAAAATATCATGGTACGCATAAGCTGACCTGGACATCCCGATTATAAAAAATACAAAAAAAATGTATAAGTGAATGAAAAAAATAGGAAAAATGAAAAAAAATGGGTATGGAGATTAGTCATGGTGCACATAAACTGCCTTGGACAACCCGATTATTAAAAAAAAAGTGCAAGGGAAAAACACCTTTAACAATTAATCACTATGATTTTCACAGTTCATTCATGTTTGAATGTAAGCGTAAGCTGACAAAAATGTTTAAAAAAAAGTGGGTCCAGAGATTAGTCGTGGTGCGCGTAAGGTGACCCAGACACCCCGATTACAAAAAAAAAAAAAAAAAAGGAAGCCCGATTATAAAAAAATGCAAGGGGAAAGCACATTTTCAAATAGTAATGAGAAAAACAAATCACAGTGCGCATAAACTGACCCGGACATGCTGATCATAAAATAAAACAAAAAAAACTTATAAGTGGCAAAAAAAATCAGGAAAGAAAATGTAAAAAAAGGGGTCCGGAAATTAGTCGTTGTGCGTGTAAGATGCAACGGATACCTTGATTATAAAAAAAAGCTTGGTTTAAAACAAACAAAAAGCCCCTTTTCAAACAGTTGTGAAAGTGGAAATCACCGTTTATTAAAAACATCATGGTGCGCGTAAATTAACGCGGATACCCGATCATAAAATAAAAACCACGAAAAATGTATAAGTGGAAAAAAATAGGAAGAAAAATGTTAAAAAAATGGGTCTGGAGATTAGTCGTGGTGCGTGTAAGTTGCGACGAATACCCGTTTTATAAAAAAAAACAAAAAAAGAAGCCTAGTTAAAAAAAACAGAAAGCCCCTTTTGTAACAGTGATGAACAGTGAAAAATCACTGTTCATCACTAGAAAAAAAAAGTGGGTCCGGAGATTAGTTTTGGTGTGAGTAAATTGTTCCGGACAACCCGGTTATTAGAAAAAAAACAAAAAAAAAAGAAAAAGAAGTGCAAGGGGAAAGCACCTTTTACTGTTCATTATTGTGATTTTCATTGTTCATTACTGTTTGAAAGTAAGCGTAAGCTGACCTGGATACCCTGGTTATAAAAAAACAAAAACAATGTATAAGTGGAAAAAAAATCAGGAAAAAGATGTTTTAAAAAAAGTGGGTCCGGAGATTAGTCGTGGTGCATGCAAACCGACCTAAACACCACAATAACAAAAGAACAAACAAAAAAAAAGAAGCCCGGTTATAAAATAAAATGTGCAAGGGGAAAGCACATTTTCAAATAGTAAGGAGAAAAAAAATCATGGTTCGCGTAAATTGACTTGAATACCCAAGTCATAAAAAAAACCAAAAAAAATTATAAGTGGAAAAAAAAATGTTAAAAAACAAAATGGGTCCGGAGATTAGTCGTGGTGCATGTAAGCTGCCACAAATACCCCGGTTATAAAAAAAAAACGTATAAAATAAGCCTAGTTAGAAAAAAAAAACTCGAAAAGCCCCTTCTGTAAAAGCAATGAACAGTGAAATCACTATTCATTGTTGTTCAAATGGGCGTGCTCTTCAAAATTATTATCGTCAATTATGAGATTTGAACTCTCACCTTCGTTAGCACCCGCACGCCTTAACCACTTGGCCAAGCAACCTCGTTGTGCTGTCCTGATATATAAATAATACTTATATTATTATGTAATTTTATTGTTCAAGCCCAGAGTGCTTTTGAGTGTAGATGAATAGTGTAAAATACTATTTAAAATCATGAGCTCTTTTAGCTTTATAGATAATTCATTTAGCTTTTCGTTTAGAAATGCATCAAAATAATATATTTTTAATTTTTTTAAATTATTTTTTACATCAACACATTAAAATTATCTAAAAACACCAAATTATTTTAATTTTGAAATAAAAAATACAAAATAATTTATTTATTTTCAAAAACGCTTTCCAAACGCATTTCCAAACACCCTTGCCATCTCCTATCAAAACCAGAGTTCAATTTACCTTTTCAAACACAAAAACCACAATTAAAATCATTGTTTATTATTGTATGAAAATGTGACCTCCTTTAGCTACTCTGGTCATAATAAAAAATAATAGTCGTGGTGCGCGTAAGCTAACCCGGATACCCCTATTATAAAAAAATTATAAGTGGGAAAAAATGTTAAAAAAAGTTGGTCTAGGGATTATTCGTGGCGCGCGTAAGTTGTCCCGGACACCGTTGTTATCAAAAATAAAAAAAAAGTATACGTGGGAAAAAATTATGGTATACGTAAACTAGCCCGGACATCTCGATTATTAAGAAAAAACAAAAAAAATGTATAAATGGGAACAAAAACAGGAAAGAAAATGTAAAAAAAAAATAAGTCTAAAGATAAAAAAAATGTATACGTGGGGAAAAAAATCATGCGCATAAGCTGACCAGGACATTCCGGTTATAAAAAAAAACAAAAAAAAATGTATAAGTGGAAAAAATTTATATGTTAAAAAAAAAGTGGGTCGAGAGATTAATCATGGTACGTGTAAGCTGACTTGGACACACAGGTGATAAAAAAAAATTGTTTTCATTGTTCATTAGTGTTCCAAAATCATTTGTGGCATGTGAGATTTGAACTCTCGCTGCAGGGAAATGGCGCACGCCTTAACCACTCGGCCAAACAAATTCGTTGAGCTATTGTAGTATATAAATAATACTTATATTATTAAGTTTTTTAAAAGCAAAATGCAAAATCATTTTGTATCTTGAGAGATTCGAACTCTCACTGCGAGAAAACATTAGGCGCACGCCTTAACCACTTGGCCAACCAACTTAGTTGTGTTTTTGTAGTATAGAAATAATACTTATACTATTAAGTAATCTCACTATTCCAGTCCACAATGCTTATGCTTATGAGTCTAGATGAAAAGTGGACGAATGAACAGTAAATCCATGAGTTGATTTAGCTATATAGATAATTAAGACTAGATATTTATGAGTATAACGAGTTTAACTAATCATCTCTTAATTCAGCCAAGTGTTAGCCCCATATTAGATTAGAGAAGTTTTATCTTAAATTTTAAAGGCTCGATCATGTTCGCTTACTCTTACAAGCTTGTGCATTGGCATGGGGTGTTTGAGAATGCGTTTGGAAAGTATTTTAAAAAAATTAAAAAAAAAATTATTTTTATTTTAGATTTTAGATTAAAAAAAAATTGGTATTTTTAGATTATTTTCATGTGCTGATGTCAAAAATGATTTTTAAAAAATATATAAAAAAATCATTTTAATGTACTTTTGAATGAAAATCACTTTCAAATGCAACTTCAATCATACTCTCAAACAGACACTTACTATATGTATTAGGCTTGTTAGGGGCATCAATGTCTAACATTTTTTTCTTTTAAAATGTTTTTTTTTAATTAGTTCTTTCTTTAAATGTATTTTTCAAAATAATTTTAAATTTAAAATTTTGAAAACACGTTCAAAAAGAGAATTTATTTATTTTTCTTAGAATAAAAAATAAAACATGTGACAAAACATGAGTGAAATAGGCAATATTATATTAAATAATATATGTTGTATGATTGTTTTTATTATTCATATGATATTATTATTCAAATAATATGATAGTGTAGATCTTAATTTGTTTGATGTATATATGGTTTTTGAAAATTCTTTTTAGAATATATTTGGATTGTGAAGAAGTTAGGTTAGTTGAGTTTTTTAGATTTTTTAGGTAACCTCAACAAGAAAAGGTAATATATATATATATATATATATATATATACTAAAAGAGGTCATGAGTGGGTTACTGTAGCTTGTGAGACAAATAATTGTGGATTACAATAGTATTGATTAGTTTTCGGGTCAGTTCGGATCGTTTGGTTTGCTGATATACTGTTTTTTTTTCTTTTTGTACAGCGAAATAACAATTTTTCCCTAGAAAAAAACAAAAAATAGCGACTGGATGGAGGGGTTCCATGGGAATTGCACATTTTCGCTTCGGTTCGGGTCACCGGTTTTTTTATTTTTTTATATTTCTTTGCACAGTAAAATAACCATTTTATCCCTCAGAAAAGACAAAAATCAGTTCTAGCTGGGAGGGGTGCCACAGGCATTTCACATTTTTTGAAAATGACTAAATATGAATATGTCTCCCAATAAGACAAAAATGAAGAGTTGGTTGTAGGGGTGTCTTGGTAATTGACCATAATTTTTAATTATTTATCTCGGGTTACTATGGGCACGTGTGTCATACACAGGCCACGGTAATCCGCCTCACGCCCTCTTTGGGCAGCGCGTACGACATCTTACGATGTCGGAAAATGTGCATCTGATGTCTCCCTGGATGCGTCGTTGTATCCTCTTCCTCATGGTGTGGCACGTGCAAGCACAAGGTGGCCAAAGACGAAACGATGGTCAGTTGAACTTTTTTTCCCCTTTTCTCTCTCCTTCACCCTAAACTACACAGCAGGCCCTCAGTTTTATGTCATTTTTATTTCAGTCCCTTCTCTTTTAAATGTGTTGTGTGGTCCTTATTTCTATTATGTAAGTTTTGATTTGTTTCAATTGTGTCCTTCGATTGAAATTGATTATATATTACATTTTCATTTTGGTCCTTATTCTTTTAATTTTTGGATTGCTTTTAAATCCCTTAATATTTTCGGTACATAAGATTTGATTTTTTCAATTTTGATCCTTTTATTGAAATTGATAATATATTTGGCTTTTATTTTGTCCCTTATACTTTTAATTTTTAATTTTAATTATTTTATTATTTATATCTATTAAATAATTCATATTTTTATATATGTTCATATACATGTGTGCTCTTAGTTTTTTTTTATTATTTTCTCTTTTGTTGAGATAATATTTTTTCAAAAATTATGTTATTAAATTTTAGTTTGTGTGTTTATGATCATTTGAAAAATGATATTTCTTTTTTTTTTTTCCTTTGTTCTTTCTTTGGTTTTTTTATTCGTTTGTGTATTATTATTTTCAAGTCAAATGATTTTTTATGCTATTTTTTTTCTTTTTTTTGTTTGGTTTTTTGTTAAAGTTTTTGGGTTTTTTTATTCTTTTATTGAATTTATTTTCCTATTATTCACGCAATAATAATAATTTTAGTTTTTTTTCTTGTTTTCTCTTTTGTTAATATTTTTGAGTTTTTTTTCCTTGGGTTAATTTAATAATTTTTTTTGTTTTAGCGATAATAGTAATTATATTTTTAGACATTAAGTTTTCAAAGTTACTATTGTTATAATAAGGTGTGTTAATATATTTAATTATATCAAGCCTTGCATTTATATATTTATATTTAATTTTTAAACAAACAAAATTTATTAATTATTTCAATACAAATAATTATAAAAATTATTTGCTACATTGCGAGCAATTAACTAGTATAAACCTATAGAAAATGTTGCACATGGAATATAGGACAAGAGCAATAACTTGGGCAAATCTTAGAATTAAGGCTCCGATAATGCCATGATTGTGTCATTTTCTTTATTCTAACATTTTGCTAGTTGTACCCCACACAGACGACTTGTCAAGCGGGTCGTCAAAAGAACATGATTCCCCATGCTATCACATAATTGGCTGCCCATCAACCGAACTCGTTGGGGCCCACGATGTGTGAGATCCAACAATGCCATTCGTCCCCTTCTCATTGGCAGCTTGCATGGAGCCAATAGCTGCCTTAGTAAGTCCTGTCATGATCCATAGATGAATCAGAATCAGCAGGGTCTTCTTTTTAGGTCCAAAATCTATCCCAAATGACACGTGTCGAACACCCAGTAAAGGAAGAGGTTTTGGCCAACCTTGTTGTCTCTGGTCTTCCTTCCATCAAGTGGAGAAGCATTCACTTCGATTTCGATTAGTTGAGATTCTTCGATGCTTGTTTTGTAGTGCCTTCGCCCTAAAAAAGCTTAAAAAGTTTGATGATTAAACTCGAAGCCCTTAAATATATATATATATAAAAAAATTCTATTATCAAGTATGATTGATAACTTGCTGAACTGGAAGCCTCCACTGGTTACGATACGACTCCAATAATAGCCATAGTCTTGGGATCACGTTGCTGCTTCCTTGGCTACGACCTGCAATGAAGTTTCTAATTTTCTGTTCCAATATTGGTTTAAATCTCAAGGAAGACCATAACCTCTTGAGGGCAAATCACAATTGCATAAAACAAAGCTCTTCTCCCTTGTAGCATGTCATTTACTATGAATACATTTTAATAAAATTATGATCATGGATTTGAAAATACCTTCATTGAAAATTATGATTCTATTTTGTCAAAAGTGTAACTTGTATATTCAGTGTCCTTTTCTTCTACATTTGAGAGCTAATTTATAGAAAAGTTACCAAACTAAAATAGCTAGATACAAAACTACTTTATCCCTACTTACATAATGTTCAAATCGGGAAATTAACGGTCATATTTTAACACTCCCTCTCAAGTGGAGTGTAGATATTTATCAAGCTCAACTTGTCAATTACGTCATAGAACGCCCTTCCGGAGACTGCATTTATGAGAATATCGACTAGCTGATCTTCAGACCGGACAAACGGAAGTTGTATAATTTTCCGATCAAGATTCTCCTTAATGAAATGTCGATCGACTTCAACATGTTTGGTACGATCATGTTGAACAGGTTATGAGCAATTTCGATAGCTGCCTTATTGTCACAGTGTAGACTCATAGCATTTCATAATCAATTTCAAGGTCTTGTAATACCTGTTTAATCCACAATAATTCACACACATCACGAGCCATACCCCGGTATTCCACTTCTGCACTTGACCTTGCGACCACTTTCTGCTTCTTACTTCTCCAAGTGACAAGGTTGCCTTCTACGAATGTAAAATATCATGATGTCGATCTCCTATCCATCTGATTTCCTGCCCAATCCGAGTCTGTATACCCTTTAATATCTTAGACCTCTTTTTTTGAAAATAGAAGTCCTCTTCCTGGTGTACTTTTCAAGTACCTCAAAATCCGGTATACTGCTTCCATATGCTCTTCTCTTGGTGAATGCATGAACTAACTTACCACACTTACTGCATAGGCAATGTCTGGTCGAGTATGTGATAAGTAAATAGTTTTCCCACTAGCCGTTGATAACATTCTTTGTCTGCTGGCGTCTGATCTTCTGCTTGTCCTAGTTTGTGATTCATTTTCATAGGTGTATCTACCGGTTTGCATGCAAGCATTCTAGTTTCTGCCAATAAATCTAACAGATATTTTCACTATGAAAGACATCCCCGTTTTTAACCTCGAGACCTCAATCCCTAAGAAGTACTTCAGTTGTCTAAGATCTTTCATTTCGAATTTCGATGTCAGAAACTGTTGTAGTGTCTCTCTCTTCTGGATCATCCCCCGTTAAGACCATATCATCCACATATACTATTAGTGTCGTTACCTTCCCTCCTTTGTGTTTTATAAACAAAGTATGATATGAATTACTTTGCTTATAGCCAAACTCTTTCATTGTGGGTGAGAATCTTCTGAACCATGCCCGAGGTGACTACTTTAGAGCATATAAAGCCTTTTTTTAATTTGCATACTTCAGTTTCACATGAAGACTTGGTTTTCACTCCAGGTGGCAATTCCATATGCAGTTCTTCTTCAGGATCTCCATTTAGAAAGACATTTTTGACATCAAATTGTTGTAGGGCCTAGTCTCGATTAATTGCTATAGATATGAAAATCTGGATAGTATTCATTTTTGCAACTGGGGCATATATTTCTTGGTAATCCACTTCATACTTTTAGTGTATCCCTTCGCGACTAACCTTGCTTTATATGTATCAATACTCCCACATCTGCTTTCAACTTCATTGTGAACACCCATTTACACCTAAATTTCTTCTTTCCTATTTGTAGTTGACATAGCTCCCACGTGTTATTTTTCTGCAATGCCTCCATTTCCTCATTCATTGCCTTGGTCCACTTTGGGTCTACTAATGCATCCTGTACATTACTAGGAATAAACACATTGGATAATTGATTAACAGTAAATGCATATGATTCCAATAATTTATGGGTAGAGATATAGTTGTTGATGAGATATTTAGTTGTGTTTTGGATCAATTTCATACTATTTCCTTGTGACTCCCCAGTTTAGTCTTTGTGGGTATCTATTGGTCACATTATTTTCTAAGACAGGAATTTCATTTATCTCATTGGGAATAGGATTTAGGTTTACCTGAGGGGACCGAGGAGAGATATTCTCGTTGATTCTTCGGTTAATAGTGTAGGCGTTGGTAATTCCAGAGACATAGAGGGGGCGTTACTGAGATCATTTTGGTCTGTGCAGACTTCCAGGTTATCATCTCGGCTTAGTCTCATTTCCTCTAAATATTAATATATCTTCATTCTCTTCACTGTTACTCTCCCCCTGAAGAGAAGAATCGGGAACTCCCCCTGAATAATAGGGTTCGGATTCTCAAAACAATGCATCGAAGGTCACATGTAGCTTTTGATGATGAGGATCATAGCATCAATATCCTTTCTGAAACTCCGAGTAACCTACAAACATGCACCGTTTTGCACACGGATCTAGTTTACTTCACAGAACTTTAGGGATGTGGACATATACCGTACAACCAAATACCCGAGCCTCCAAATTTGGAAGGTGAGGAACCAAGAGAAGAGATTCCATTTCTATTGAGGAGACTGAAAATCAATTGCATTGGATGATGTTCGATTCATTAAGTACACAACGGATTTGACTACCTCACGCCAATAGTATTTTGATAGATTCATGTCAAACAGCGAAGCACGAACTATTTCCATAATTTGCATGTTCTTTCTTTCGGCTAATCTATTTCGTTGAGTATATGTGCAAGATGTCTGATTTCGAATTCCATGATGCTGTAAAAACTTACCTAGTACTTGATCCATAAATTCTGTACCATTATCTGATTGAAGTGTACGAATGTGCTATTGGTATTGGGTCAACACCATTTTCTGAAATTCCTGAAATGTTGTACTTCACTTTTATTTTGGAGGAGAGATATACAGGTCATCCGAGTACATTTATCAATAAATATAACAAAATACCATGCATTAGAAAAAGATAAGACCTTTGCAGGACCCCAAACATCCATATGAATAATTGCAAATGGTTTTACACTTTTATTCAAACTTGGCAAATAGGAAATATGGTGGTTTTTCGCTAGTTCACAAATTTCACACTGAAAATCTAAAATACTTAAACTAAAAAATAAATGCGATTGTAACTTCTTAAGGTACCCAAATGAAAGATATCTGAGTTGTCGATGCCACAACCATATGAGAGTGTGAGCTTGATCCGTACTTCTGGTCTAATGCATATGATCCAGCTTTAACCTCCTTGTTCCGTTAATTCCAAATAATACAGGTTGCCCCGTCTAACACATAACCAAGATTCTTTCAGGTTAGAATATCCTAAAAAACACAAAACAGAGGCCAAAATATTACCGTGCACTCAAGAGTAATCGTAATTTTACTAACCGACAGGAGATTATCCGCAAGAGATGGAACAATAAGGACAGTATCTAGTGTAATAGTGGTAGTTAAAATGATAGATCTTTCCCCCGTAATAGGGGAGGTACTACCGTTAGCAATGCATATAGCTGACCATGAGGAGGGTTTATGAGATATTAAATTATTGGAATCGCTAGTCATGTGATTAAATGCACTTGTATCAATAATCCAAGTATTATTTTTTTTTTTGTAATAGCAGAGTGTGCAAAAAAAAATTCAATGATACCTGGATTAATCACATTCGCTGTGGGTTGTATCTGATCTGCGTTCATCAGATGTACCATAGGTTTTCAGATATTTTTCCGAGGTTTTTTTGAAAAATCACACCAGTCCAGGTAGCCGACAATTTCATAACATCTTTGTTTCGAATGCCCCATTTCACCGCAATAAGAACACATCAGTCCACCAGTATTTTTGTATTTTCGGTCAATCCCGTTTAGAACAAACCCCCCGTTTCGTTCAACCCCTTTTAAGTGAAACCCTAAAAATTGCTCCCCCCATCTCTTTCTTCATTTTTCACTCTCGCTGCCCCATAACCCCTCTCTCTCCTGTGAGCACCCACCGGTTAATGATGCCTCGTAATCATCACCGCGTGCTCAGGGAACTCCAGAGGACTACTACCAAGCTTGCCCTACATTACCTGCTTTTGGGAGTGCTCTCGGCAGACGGTGGCGTAGGCTCTTTCAAGATCAAGCTTGGGGTTTTTTCGAAGAATTTCACCACGGATCCGCTCAAAAACCTGGTCGATCCCACTCAGGAATATGTGAACGCGAAGCCTAGCCATGGCGGTTTGGAGGTAGAGGACGTCGTCAAGTGTCCCTGCCTAGGATGTCGTCCGACAGTCTATTTCTTGAAAAAAATCTATCAATTCGTTGTAGTAAGTTGACAAAGGACACTCATTTTGTTTGATTGTGAATGACCTCTGATTTAATTCGAATATGAAGGTCTCATCGGCGCTGTCGTAGAAGGTTTTAGCGACAGCCTCCCATATTTCTTTGGCCGTGGGAAGGCAGATGAATTGTTGCATTAGTGACGGGTTCATGGAGTTGATGAGCCAACTCTTGACTCGGTGATTCTCAGTGACCCATGCTTCCAGTCTTGGGTCGCCTGGTTCGGGTCGTGCCATGTCTCCGGTGAGGTAACTGATTTTATTCCGAGCTCTGATTCTCATTTTCATTAACTGTGGCCATAATGTAAAATTCGTTTCATTTAGGGTGATGCCTCCTGGAAATGTCGAGTGGTCTTGATGGACAACGATTTATGTGTGACAGGTTGGAGGTCAGTGTGTTTGAGGATTAATTTCCATTTCTATGGTTTTGTGTTGCTGGGTTTTCTGGGATTACATTTGAATATGTGGGTGTTCTGGGTTTGTTTGGTTTTTTGGGTTATTGGATGAATTTTGAGGGTTTATGTTTGTTGGGTTTTTGGATTTACGTTTGAATCTGTGGGTATTTTGGGTTGTTTTGAACAGTACATGTTCGATGAACAGTAATATGGGCATTGTAGCATTCGGGAAAAAAAATTTGATTCGAAAAATTCAGAAAAACTTTACAGAAGCTATGATACCATGTCAAAAGTGTAACTTGTATATTCAGTGTCCTTTTCTTCTACATTTGAGAGCTAATTTATAGAAAAGTTATAAGACTAAAATAGCTAAATACAAAACTATTTTATCCCTATTTTAAATAATGTTGAAATCGGGAAATTAATGGCTATATTTTAACACATTTTAATAAAACTATGATCATAGAATTTGAGAATATTATTTTATTTTATAAACTTGGTCTTGAAATGAAATTCTTAAAGATAATGTAACGCTATAAAATCCCCTTCCCTGAAGAATTGTAGCAAAATTCGGTCTTAGATAAAATATATTTGTACCAAATATATATATATATAAAAAAGGTAGTTGATAAAAACAAAGGCCTCTCCCTGTTCCCATTAAGTTTTAAATCTCCATTTTATTTTAATTTTAACAAACCAAAGGCCTCTCTCCTTGTTTCAAAATTCTGAGTTCGGAAAAACAATGGATGTCGTATGAATATTAATATCTTACCTGTTCACCAAATGAAAGATAGATTTTTCTCCATTTACCAAACTATTCTCTTCCTCGACCACTCAAAGCTGAATGTCAATTCTGGAATGTATGTCAAATGAACTAGTATGGAATTGGAGATTCAAGATTAAGGTAATCCAAGTCAAGCACTAAATAATTCTTTATTCTATTTTTATTAAAAAGAAACATAAAATTGACAAATGGGCTTACTTATAAATGGATTATATTTTTATTTTTGAAACCTTTACAAGAGTTACAATTCACTCCTTTTAAAATTATTTAAAATGTGTTCAGTTAAATCCACGAGTTTTTTTCCTTATTAATATAGATCTCCGGGTCAACTTGTACACATCTCGACTACTCTCCTAGGCCCTGAAATTAACGATCATGTAAGCCTTTAGTAGTCATCATATTAGCAACCACAAGACTCGAACTTAAGACTTCAGAAAGAACAAATTACTTAATTTCAAGTTTTTATTACTGAACCACCTAAATCCACGAGCTTCTTGTTCCTGACAGAGTTGACTTTGAAGAGCAAAACATTTGCAATCAACAGGCTAATTTACCCAATAACCCAGCAATATATAAGCAAACCCTGTTGTTTGCTTTCAAAGATATCAATGAGGAGAGAAGATTCTGATAGATAAACATCATTATTAATTCTTAAGAAACACAAAAATCCTTTTTTCTTTTCTTTTTCTATCCCCACTTCATGAGTTCCGAGTCCTACATTCAATGCATCGATCAGATTTGGAGAGTGACTTCTCAACAACCATAAAATAAAGACAATTTACAAGCAATGAGATTCGGTACTTTGGTCCCAGAAGGAATCTCTATATTCTGGGGTCGAAGCTTTATCTTCTTTGTATCCGATACTCTACTTCGTTTTACAACAATATCTTCTCACCCCACGGTGCTCAAGTGCCTCATTTGAATACTCAATATTTCCAGTCTTTCAATTATTGCTGCCAGAATCATTAATAAATAATTTCTTTTTTTTTTATTCTTTTGATAGAAAGTACAAAGAGGGTGTGCATGTTGGAAAGGAAGAGCGTCCATCATCTCAACAGATTGGCTTTGACATTACTTTTGTTTCCCTTTCTACTTTTCTTTCTCACTTCGAAATAGTTTTGGCAATATTTTTGTGGGAGTGCGTTTGCTAAGTTATTTGTTTAATCAACGCAACTCTGCTGAATCATATTTGGATCCCATGGGAGAGCATAAGTTGGAACAACTTTGTATTAAGATTTGAAGATGGAAACGGACAAGAATCTTGAGTTAGGTGCCATTGCTCTTGGAATTTATTTCAATGACGTGGTTAAGCCTATATAATTAATACCATAATTTCAAGTTACTTGACCCTCTTCTTGGGTTTTTCATGCCATGAAAAAACAGCTTGTTAATTAGTACCCCAGCAGCTATCACAGATCGTTTAGGGCTTCGATTGCTTCAACTGATCCTCGGCAAAAGATTAATTTCGGGAGATTCAGAACTTGAGTTTCCATATTTATCAAGTGCAATCAATCAAAAGTACACATATATTATATATATATATGAGAACACTTGCGCATGATCTAATACGAACCCGATCCTCCTCAAACTCTTCACAATGTAATAGGGGGAAAACACGGACATAGATTTGAACAAAAATAACATATTATTACAGTTGTGGAGGGAAAAAAACAGTGGAATTAACATTTGTCAATCGGTGATGGGTAGGCTAGCACCCACGTATCCAGTTTGGCTCAATAATGCTTGTGAAACCCCATTTTCTTTTCAAGTAGAGATAGTAAATTATACATGCTCGAGGCTTGACTTGATTGCCTGCCGTCTCTTTTCTTTCCTGTGGAGAGCAATCCAAAACAAAGGGAGTTTTCATTTTCATTGTGGGATGAGAGCATGACAAAAACATGTCGTCTCTGTAATTCCATGTCTTGATGATTATTGTCCAGGTTATATATTACTTGCACGATTCCCAGCTCCCTGATTCCTATTTGAATTTCTAGGGCATACTTTATATATATATTATCGAATGCTTGGGGGCATGTTTGGCAATAGTGGGCTTTGTGGTCAACCAACGGAATGGAAACGAGAGCTACTGCGGACTTCTGCATGGTCCAAAATGTACATAGTGAGAAGGAGCCCAAATAAGATATTCCAAGGTACAGCTACCCTTATCAAGATCAAGTTAGAAATAAATTCTTTGAAGGCCCAGTAAGAAAGGTGGACTGACAATATTTGGTAGGAGGTTTACGTACACAAGTAAAGGAAGGGAGTCTTTGAACGGTGAAAATATGTCACTCGCTCACAATGTACTATAGTACTAGCCAATGTCCCCGCATCTCGTCGTGAGCGATACTATATTTTTTAAATGTAAGAAAATATTAATTGTATGAGATTTTTTTTATTATAATATAAATTTAGATAAAATAATAAATTTATTCAAAATTCTTGTTAAGTGCAAGTTCTCTATAAAATATATGAATTTTAAATTGATATAAATTTATCTATTTAGTAGGTTTCAACTAAATAACCAACATTA
The DNA here is from genome assembly GCA_029228465.1 of Salix viminalis. Taxonomy (NCBI): domain Eukaryota; kingdom Viridiplantae; phylum Streptophyta; class Magnoliopsida; order Malpighiales; family Salicaceae; genus Salix; species Salix viminalis. The sequence continues at coordinate 10,613,414 of CM055431.1, forward strand.
AATTATCATTATCATTAAAAAAAAACAAGAAGATTGGAATATCTGAATTATTGAATTCACTATATTAAGATTAGTTCATTTTATAATTCAATTTAAATTCAACATAAAAACAATATATAAATTGTGAAAACACCTACAATAATCAAATAATAAAAATAAAAAGTAAATTGAAATAAATAAAACCTTGGGACCAAAATAAATAAACATATTTAAAAAAATTGTTGTGCAATATTTTTAAAAAATTAAAAGAATAACGACCGAAATAAAAGATAGAATATATGACAAATTTCAATTGGAGGATCCAATTAGAAGCAATTAAAACCTGCATACCAAAATAATTAAAATAACCAAAAGCAAACATAAGGACTAAATTGAAACCCAACATATATAATCAATTTCAATTGAAGGATACAATTGCAACAAATCAAAAACTATATTGAAAAAAAAAACAGTAATTAAAGAGAAATCAAAAGACCAAGGACCAAAATAAAAATTCATTAACCGTGAGGACCGAAGTGTATTTCCGGGTAGCAGGAGAGAGAAAAAAACTTAAACTTGTCCATCAAAGCTTCACTGACCACCGTAACTACACACGTCGTACTAGGAGGAAGGGGACATGGCAATGAACCATGTGACATGGCGGAAGCCTGTTTTTTACCACCGTAATGATGCACATGCTCCCGCCCAAATAGAGCGTGCACGTGGAACACTATTGATGCATCCGTACGACGAGCCGACAGTGTTTTGGAAAAAAAATGGTCAATTACCCATACACCCGTGGACTCGTCTGGACTCGTCTATATCTATGAAAAAATCGGGGTTAAAATCCTGAAATACCCCCGATTACATACATTATTTTTTGTCATTTTCGGAGGCTAATTTCGTAGTTTTACTGCACAAATTCAGAAATATCATCCATGTCCTCTAGAAATTGCTAAAATACCCCCAGTCCTAAGGGTTATTTTTTGTCGTTTTCATGGGATATTTTTCATAGTTTTACTGCTGCAAAGAATTCAGAAATATCATCCATGTCCCTTGGAAAATTCTAAAATACCCTACTCCCGGGGGCTTAAACTTTTCAGTCCTATGGTAAAATGATAATTTCATTGTAGCAATCCACAATGAACTGTGTCTAGGTGAACACTGGGAAATTGAATACTAAAAGTGGGACGGGTTTTATATTTTTGTTAATATAGAACAACCATTTGTCGTGCGCTCTGCTACAATAGTACATATGTAGTTTTGCATTTTGCATTTTGGTTCTTATATTTTTATTTTTTATTTTAGTTTCAATCTCTTTAATTTTTTTGATTTTTCTAGAATAGTTTTTTTTTATTTATGTATTTATACTCTTAGTTTTTTTATATTTTTAATTTTTATTGCTATTTATTTCTATACTATTAGTTTTCTTAGGATATATTAAATGCAGCTTGCGTTAAAAAAAAAAGACAAGTTTAGCTTTGATGGCATTAAATGAGAGTGAAATTCTCTTACACAAGTATAATAAATGTTCTGTCGTTAGTGATCTGTTATCTCTGTATGTTTTTTTTTTTTTTTTTGTTTTGTGTACGTGTGACTTAATATATTTTTAATTTAAAGTGATTTTTATTTGAAAAGAAATTAAAAATAATTTGGTTCCTTTGGTTGTTTTGGTCCTTCTTGAACATTGTTTATTTTTGTTTGTATTTATTCCTGTATACTTTCATTTTGGCAGATATCTGAATCTTTTTGCTTTTTTAATGAGAATAATAATTTTATATTAGTTATTTCATTGAAACCTACTAAACAGATAAATTTATATCCATCTAAAATTCATATATTTTATAAAAAATCTGCACTTCACAGGATTTCTGCACAAATTTATAATATAATAAAAAAATCTAACACAATTATATTTTTTATGCGTTGAAAAAAAATTATGATTCTGAGAGCAACGAGGCGCAAGGGTAATGGCTACTGTGTGCGTGTGTGTGGGCGCGCGCGTGTTTATTGACTTCCTTTCCTGTTCCCGTAATCCAAATAATTATAATAATTATATTTGTCACAATCTAATTTTTGGGTTATTCCTCAAAATCTACCAAAAATAACAAAAATAAAATAAAAGCTACTGGTGCTAGTAGAAAAATCAATGTGGAAATTTTGTATATTTTCGAGAGCCCAATCGTTCTCTTTTGTCCCTAAAAATAGAGGAAAGTATAGATTCAAGGTGAAAATAATTTATTATTCAATAAATCTGTGTAAAAATTAAATTGAAAGGTATAATAATATTTTTATGGGTCGATTTGATTTAATCATATACCAATTTAAAGTATAGTTAGGTTTAGGAATTAATTTAGGGTCCAATTGAAGGATTTGATTAAGTGAAAGGACTTAAATATACTTTAAATTGGTCAAATTAATTTTATTAAGGGTAATCAATGGAAATTCAAGTTTTTGAGCTTAATTCAGTTTCAATTGAGAAGATTGGAATTTTCGGAGACTGAATTGAATTTTTCTAAGCCAATTGTGCGAAGTCAGAGGTCAAATTGAAGACAATTAAGGGTTAAATCACATAAATTGAAAACAAAGGACCAAAATAAAAAAAGGTGCAAAGCTAAGGCTACTGTTGAAATTTTGACGGGAATACAATTGCACAAAATTACAAGTTTAAATCCAATTGAAGGTGAAATTAGAATAATTGCAATTTGAGAGACAAAATTAGATTTTCACCCTCTCCCAAATCATCAAAAACCTGCAGATGTGATTGCACTTTTCAATTATTTGAACAGTGCAAACACGCTACCTTAGTAGTGTAGGCACACCTCTTGAACAGTGCAGGAGGCAGACAACCCATCGCTGCACACAATGGGCAGCCAAAGGGTTGCCTCCTTCCCCTATAAATAGCACCAATTAAAGGGAAAACAAAAATTTTCAATCAAAGTGTTAAATTGAATTGAAAAATTGTTTTAACAAAAGGAAAAATGAGGATCAAATTGAAAAAAATAAAATAACATAAAATTTGATTCAATGATGAAATTGAAAGTCAATAAAATCTTAACAAAAGGACAATCTTAATAAAATTTTGAAATTGAAAGCTCTATGTAATAAATTAAAATCAAAAGTGTAAGGAACAAAATTAAATAAAAACACGAGAAATAATAATTGAAGATCCAAATTGAAAAAAAAACAAAAAAAAACTATAAGAAATAGAACAAAATAAAAACTCAAAAAAATGAGGATTATAATTGAAAAAGAAAAAAACAAAGAGAACAATTGTGAATTTTATCTAGCATGAGAGAGAGAGAGAACATGATCATCATCAATAATCCAATCACTATACACCGTCACACGCCACACCTTGAGATAAAAAGCATGGTAGTGCTTCAAAAGCCACAACAAATGATAATGTTTTGGCTCAAGATGATGTCCCATGCATAGCCTAAATGGTGTGAACGCCACCAACTTATTAACATGTAATTAATATATGTCAATAGTTTCTTGAATAAAAAAAATCAAATAAAAAAATGAACGTGAAAATTTATAAAATACCCTTTGACCATGGTAAGTATTAAAAACATATTTGTGTTCCAGTAAAGAAGTATCCTTGATTGTAAACCTTTTGTTTGTTTGTTTTTTGTAAGATCAATAACGGTTTTTTGTGTCTTTAAAATGCGTTTGAAAAATATTTTTGAAAAAAAAAGAATTTTTTATTTTTATTTTATACTTTAATTAAAAAAAATGGTATTTTTAGAATATTTTGATGTGCTGATGTCAAAAATAATTTTAAAAAAAATCATTTTAATGTATTTTTAAATGAAAAATACTTTCAAAAATAATTTCAACCACATTTCCAAACAAACACTATTTTTTTTGAATTAATGTATAAAGAAAGGAAGAAACAAGAAAACTCTCGGCTAACAACCCAATATTGTTTTTGTCAGAGGTAAGTACTTTTACTAAAAAAAAAATTATGTAATAATTCTAAATTGTTTTGATTTTAAAAGCATTTTTACTAAATAAATGATGCAAACCAAGGAGCTGGACATGTTGATCATACACTCGGGAATGCATCTGAATTTGCACAAGACCCTTTGTCACTTCCAAGTGGCCCAATTACAAGACTTAGAGCCAAACGTTTCAAGGAAGCATTAAATGGGCTAATTCAAGAGATTTGAGTTGATTCTAAAAAGACCAAGATGGGATCAAATGATAATCAAGGCTTAGTCCACATCATCAAAGCAATTGAAGAGGGTAATAATTATGCAAAAATGTTTCAGCATGATCTGACCATCAAAGGGCATGAATTTGATGACTTTCAAGGTTATTAATTAGAGGAATGAAGTTGGTCTTAAATGCATATGTTAAATACATTGAATTTAGTCAGCTAGCTATTTATGATAGCCTCTAGAAGTCCAAAAGACCTAAAAACGTGGAGACTTGTTTATGTTACTGTTTGAACTCTTTTAAAGCTTTAGTTATGACTTTTTCTATTCTTGGAGGGTTGTTCCAAGTATAAAAAGGGGTATTTCGAAATGATTAAGCAGATTATGTTTTCTGAAAATTATCATATTTGTGAGGTCTTGTGTTCCTCTTCGTTCTTAAAAGAACTCCTAGAACTTATCAAGTTAATCTTGTGGCGTTCAAACAACCAAACTTATCACCTTGATTGTTGAGAGATTCTCAGGCTTTCTAGGTGTGGCGTTTCAATTTTTCGTAGTCTTGGTTTTCATCTTGTTAGGTGACGGGTCAAGACTCAACCAATCTTATCTACACAATCTTGAGGTTCTAATCCATCATTCTTATTGGGTTTCATCACAATTGTTGATCAAGTTCATATCATTTGGTATCAGAGCTTTGGTTCTAAGATAAGTTTGACTATCTTTCATTTTCATTTTTTTTCTTTATATATTGTTACCTCTTTTAGAAGAAAAAAAATCGTAAAAAAAAAAGCAAAAAAAAAGTGTACACGATTCAAGTCCAGAAAAAAAATTAAAAAAAAAGTATACTATTACCTCTTGTCAGAATACTTTTGTTTTCAATCTTGTTTCTCACCTTATTCAAGTCCAGAAAAAAAAATCATCAAAAAAAAGTACACAATTCCAAAAAAAAAAATAACAATTTCTCTTTTCAATCTTGTATCTCACCTTATTCAAGTTCTTGGCCTTTTGGTTAGTTTTGGTTGATTTCTCATTTTTTTTGAATTGCTGTGAGATTATTTTGATTTAGTTTTTGAAAGTTCGATTAAGAACTAAAGAAGACACAAACGAGTGGAAAAAGGCAAGAGTGTGTGAGACCATAAGAGGGTAAAAGCCATTTAGTGTGAAAACACGAGCGCAAGTGTATCAATTCTTGAGTGAAACATGTGAGGGAGTGCTTGTGAGGATTCTAACCTTGTTTTGTAGATTTTAAATATGTCCAATAATCAAGAAGATACAACCGAAAAACAACAAACTGGAGTTCCTAACCTCCAAATGCAAGCCTTGTTAGGGGAGATGAGGCGTATGTTGAGGGCTGAATTAGAACCTATTTATGATAGGTTGGACAGGGTAGAAGCAGAAGCTCCTAGGGGACATCAACAACACATCCCCAATAGGCAGCAAGGTGGGCGTGCTCCATGGCGTAATGTTGAGGAAGAGGCCGAGTCCAAGGAGTTTGATGAGCCATATTTGAACCGAGGCAGGTTTCAGCGTGGGAATGAGAATCGAGAAGCTAGGATGGGTAGGCCAAGGAGGGATAATGATTTGGGAAACATAAAGATTAAAATCCCATCTTTTCAAGGTAAAAGTGATCCTGAAGTTTATTTGGAGTGGGAAACTAAAATGGAGATGGTGTTTGATTGTCACAAGTACTCGGAGATAAAGAAGGTTATGTTGGCTGCAATTGAATTCACTGATTATGCCATTGTTTGGTGGGATCAATTACTAATTAATAGGAGAAGGAATAGAGAGTCACCCGTGGACACTTGGGAGGAGATGAAAATGCTTATGAGAAAGCGTTTTGTACCCAGCCACTATTATAGGGGATTGTATCAAAAGTTGCAGAGGCTAAATCAAGGTTCCAAGAGTGTGGAAGAATATTACAAGGAGATGGAGGTAGCTATGATCCGGGCTAATGTGGAAGAAGACCAGGAAGTGACCATGGCTAGGTTCTTGCATGGTTTAAATCGTGAGATTACAGATATAGTTGAGATGCAACACTATGTTGAGTCGACAGATGTGGTGCATCAAGCCATAAAGGTGGAGGAACAACTCAAACGAAAAGGATTGGTCAGGAGGGGACAACCTATGGCTAACTCCAACCCATGGAAGACAACTCCGAAAAGGGATGAGCAGCTACAATATAAGCCAAAATTTGAATCCTTTAAGAATTCCAAATCAACGATCACTGCTGCTTTAGGTAACACCGAAACTTCAAGTTCTAAATCACGTGATATTAAGTGTTTTAAATGCCAGAGCGAGGGGACACATAGCTAGCCAGTAGTGTAAACAAAAGGGTGATGGTGATAAACGCCCAAGGAGAGCTTGAGTCGGAGAATGAGGAAGATGATAATGACATGCCACCTCTAGAGGATGCCGATGATGAGCAAAGTGCTCGTGGTTGGAGATTTATTGGTAGCAAGGCGAAGTTCTCAATATGCAGGTTAAGGAGGAAGAGAGTAACCAAAGGGAGAACTTGTTTCATACTCGGTGCTTTGTGAAAAACAAAGTTTGCGAGTGTCATTATCGATGGAGGGAGTTGCACAAATGTAGCCAGCACTTTTTTGGTGGAGAAATTGGCCTTAACTACCTTGAAACACCCTCACCCTTATCGGCTTCAGTGGCTGAATGAATGTGGTGAAATCAAGGTGACAAGGCAAGTATTGGTGGCACTATCCATTGGTAAATATAAGGATGAGGTGCTTTGTGATGTGGTTACTATGCATGCATGCCATGTACTATTGGGAAGACTATTACGCATGATGGATTCACAAATAGGTATTCTTTCACTCATAGAAAAGCAACCTATTATTCTTTTGCCCTTGAATCCATAACAGGTCAGGGAGGACCAATTAAAGTTACAAAGATCAAGTGAATAAAAGATAGAAAAAGAAATGAAAGCCGAAATTGAAAAAAAAGATTTTCAAAAAAAAGAAAGAGAGAAAAACATTGATCAAAGAGAAAAAGAAAGAGAAGGTATTTCGGCCATAGTAAGAGCAAGAGAGGAAAAATTCAATTACATTGCAAAAAAAAGTGAGATCAAGAGAGCATTATTTTCACACCAGCCCCTTATTGTACTCATGTACAAGGAGGCTCTTTTATGTACTAATGATCTCGTCGGTGCTTTGTCGAGCGATATTGTTTCTCTTTTGCAGGAGTTTGAAGATGTCCTTCCCGAAGAGGTACCTTATGGATTACCTCCAATCCGAGGGATTGAAAATCAAATTGATTTCATACCAAGTGCGTCAATTCCAAACCGACCTGCTTATAGGAGTAATCCCGAGGATACGAAGGAACTTTAGAGGCAAGTAGGTGAATTATTAGAGAAGGGGTATGTGCGTGAAAGCATGAGTCCTTGTGCAGTTCCAGTGCTATTAGTTCCTAAGAAGGATGGAACATGGAGGATGTGTGTTGACTGTCGAGCCATCAACAACATAACGGTAAAGTATCGTCATCCCATTCCTAGATTAGATGATATGCTGGATGAATTGCATGGTTCTTGTGTCTTTAGAAAAGTGGATCTTAAGAGTGGATATCATCAGATTAGGATGAAGGAAGGTGATGAATGGAAAACTGCTTTCAAAACTAAATACGGTTTGTATGAGTGGTTAGTGATGCCTTTCAGTTTAACTAATGCTCCAAGCATATTTATGCGTTTGATGAACCATGTTTTGCGTGCATTTATTGGCAGATTTGTCGTTGTGTATTTTGATGATATCCTAATTTATAGCAAAAACATGAAAGAACATGTAATGCATTTGAAATCTGTCTTGGAAATTCTAAGGAAAGAAAAGTTGTTTGCTAATCTCAAGAAGTGCACCTTTTGCACGGATAAACTTGTGTTTCTTGGTTTTGTTGTTAGTAACAAAGGAATTGAGGTGGACGAGGAAAAGGTTAAGGCAATCAAAGAGTGGCCAACACCTACAACAATCAGCCAAGTGAGGAGTTTCCATGGCTTCGCTAGCTTCTATAGACAGTTTGTGCGTGATTTTAGTAGCTTAGCTAGCTTTTATAGACGGTTTGTGCGTGATTTTAGTAGCTTAGCCACACCTCTTACTGAAGTCATCAAGAAAAATGTGTCGTTTAAGTTGGGGGAAGAACAAGAAAAGGCATTTAAGCTGATCAAAGAAAAGTTAACTAATGCGTAAAACTTTTGAAATTAAGTGTGATGCTTCAAGAATAGGTATTAGAGCTGTTTTGATGCAAGAAGGTTGTCCAATTGCTTATTTTAGTGAAAAGTTGAGTGGGGCAGCCCTAAATTACCCTACTTATGATAAGGAGATGTATGCCTTGGTAAGGGCTTTGGAAAACTGGCAGCCATTATCTATGGCCAAAGGAAGTTGTGATTCACACGGATCATGAGTCTTTGAAGCATTTGAAAGGACAACAAAAGTTGAACAGACGCCATGCCAAGTGGGTGGAATTCATTGAAACATTTCCTTATGTGTTCAGATACAAGCAAGGTAAGGAAAATATGGTAGCTGATGCATTGTCCCGAAGGTATGCTTTACTTTCCATTTTAGATACAAAATTGCTTGGCTTTGAGTACATTAAGGATTTGTATGCACAAGATTCTGATTTTTGTGATGTGTTCAATGCATGTGAGAAAGTGGCATTTGGAAAGTTTTATAGGCATGAAGGATTTTTGTTTCGGGAAAATAAACTATGTGTGCCTATATGTTCTTTGTGTGAATTGTTTGTGGGAGAAGCTCATGGTGGTTGTTTGATGGGTCATTTTGGTGTAGCTAAGACATTAGGATTTTGTATGATCATTTTTTTTGGCCTCATGTGAAACGTGATGTGGAAAGATTTTGTGAGAAGTGCATCACTTGTAAACAAGCCAAGTCTAGGTTGAAACCCCATGGTTTGTACACCCCTTTGCTAATACCTAGTGAACCTTGGACTGATATTTCAATGGATTTTGTTTTGGGATTACCTAGGACTAAGAGGGGGAGAGATTCAGTTTTTGTGGTGGTAAATAGATTTTCGAAGATGGCACACTTTATTGCTTGTCATAAAACTGATGATGCATCACATATAGCTGATTTGTTCTTCAAAGAAGTTGTTAGGTTACATGGCATGCCTAGGACCATTGTTTCTGATAGGGATGCAAAGTTTTTGAGTTACTTTTGGAAGACTTTGTGGGGAAAGTTAGGAACCAAATTATTGTTTTCTACTACTTGTCATCCACAAACGGATGGTCAAACTGAAGTAGTGAATAGAACTTTGTCTTCTTTGTTACGTGCTATAATTAAAAAGAACTTGAAAACAACGCAAGATTGTTTGTCACATGTTGAATTTGCATATAATAGAAGTATACATTCTACAACTAAGTTTTCACCATTTGAAATGGTTTATGGCTTTAACCCTTTGTCACCTTTGGATTTAACTTATTTACCTGTGAGTGAACGTGTGAACTTAGATGGCAAAACGAAGGCAGAATTTGTAAAGATGATTCATGAAAAGGCACGACTGAACATTGAAAGGAGGACTAAACAATATGTCCAACAAGCCAACAAGGGACGCAAGAAGGTAGTGTTTGAACCAGGCGATTGGGTTTGGTTGCACTTAAGGAAGGAACGTTTTCCAGAAAAATGACGTTCAAAACTCTTACCTCGAGGTGACGGACCATTTCAAGTAGTGGAATGCATCAACGATAATGCCTACAAACTTGACTTACCAGGTGAGTATGGTGTTAGTGCAAGCTTTAACGTTTTTGATTTATCTCCATTTGATGTAGGTGATGATTTGAGGACAAATCCTTCTCAATCGGGGGAGAATGATGCAAACCAAGGAGCTAGACATGTTGATCATACACTCGGGAATTCATCTGAATTTGCACAAGACCCTTTGTCACTTTCAAGTGGCCCAATTACAAGACTTAGAGCCAAACGTTTCAAGGAAGCACTAAATGGGCTAATCCAAGAGATTTGGGCTGATTCTAAAAAGACCAAGTGGGATCAAATGATAATCAAGGCTTAGTCCACATCATCAAAGCAATTGAAGAGGGTAATAATTATGCAAAAACGTTTCAGCATGATCTGACCATCAAAGGACATGAATTTGATGACTTTCAAGGTTATTAATTAGAGGAATGAAGTTGGTCTTAAATGCATATGTTAAATACATTGAATTTAGTCAGTTAGCTATTTATGATAGCCTCTAGAAGTCCAAAAGACCTAAAAACATTGGGACTTGTTTATGTTACTTTTTGAACTCTTTTAAAGCTTTAGTTATGACTTTTCCTATTTTTGGAGGGTTGTTCCAAGTATAAAAAAGGGTATTTCGAAATGATTAAGCAAATTGTGTTTTCTGAAAATTATCATATTTGTGAGGTCTTGTGTTCCTCTTCGTTCTTAAAAGAACTCCTAGAACTTGTCAAGTTAATCTTGTAGCGTTCAAACAACCAAACTTATCACCTTGATTGTTGAGAGATTCTCAGGCTTTCTAGGTGTGGCGTTTCAATTTTTCGTAGTCTTGATTTTCATCTTGTTAGGTGACGGGTCAAGGCTCAACCAATCTTGTCTACACGATCTTGGGGTTCTAATCCATCATTTTTATTGGGTTTCATCACAATTATTGTGAAGTTCATATCAGTTTTTATGAAAAAAAAACAAACAGACACTCAACAATCTTATAATAACTATTAAGCTAGTAATAAAAAGACTAAAGTATCCCTACTCTCAAGTTTTATTTATTTTAGGAAAAAAAAACCCATTATTATAGTAATCTACGGTAAAATAAATCGTGTGCTACAGTAGAACACTTATATATATATGTGGGTTTGCTTAGATTCTGACCACAAAAACACCACCTCCTGTTGGCAATTTTGTTACTTCTATCTGGTGCTGATCAGCAGCATCCTCAGCCAAACAAAATCCTTCGTGTGTCGTCACAGCTACAAACTAAGACTAAGAAAGTGTGATTCTAACAAATCTGTTGTGCCAGTTTTGTGTTGAAGAACGTCCCAGTTCCATACAATTACTACACCAAATGAGAATCCACTGGCTTCGATTATAGAGGAGAGGAATGTTGAACCCTTTTTTCTCTTTAACTCAGAAAACCCAACTATCACTCTTTTTTAAGGTGCAAGCAAATCTTCATAATCCGATCATTTACATCTTCAGTATAATCATGGGCAATAGTTTTCTGAGCTGATTATTGTTTTCTCTCTCTGTGTAGACCGACCCCATTTCAGATTCCAGTGGATTTTCTTCAAAGCAGAATGCTTTTCTGAGAGGACAATTACAGTTTCATAGCAGACACTTTCTTCGCTTCAAGTTGAACCGTGGTCGAATTAAATGTACAGGTAAATAATATATTTAACTCTTGATTTGTTTTCTTCGGTTTCTTGGCATCTCAAGTGTCTTTTCATATATAGTGTACTGCTAATTAAATGTGTAGGACTTGGAATGAGTTGGAAGAAAAATGTTCAATTTATGACAACAAAACACTCATACATGGCTTATCTCTGCATATTATGATGTGGGCAATTAGAGAGAACATAGTGTTTTAATGAAATTTTTCTTGATGTGGGCAATTAGAGAGAACAGAGTGTTTTTAATGAAATTTTTCTTGCTGTGCTAAAAGATAAGCGACGAGCAGTGTTGAGCTTTGAATTTGATGCAGCATGATAAGGCGGTGTTCTTTTATGCATAAGCACATGATGCGTTCCGTTGTTGGCTCTCTTTCTTGGAATTAAACCAAACTGTACTTTAAAAAGAAACCTGATTGAATTTGCAGGAGTTGTGGTTTCACCGAGATGTGTGCTCCCATTAACTGAAGAGAATGTGGAGAAGGTCTTAGATGAGGTGCGGCCTGGCTTAATGCGTGATGGAGGCAACGTGGCTTTGCATGAGATAGATGGTCTTGTTGTGGTTTTAAAGCTGCAAGGAGCGTGCGGATCATGTCCAAGCTCAAGTATGACGTTAAAGATGGGAATTGAAACGAAGCTGCGAGATAAAATACCAGAAATCATGGCTGTAGAGCAGATCATGGACACTGAAACTGGAGTGGAGCTAAATGAGGAAAATGTCGAAAAGGTTAGGCTGAATAGCTCTCTCTATTTGGGAACAATGAAGAGCTACTACTAGAATTACAACAGTAGATGCAGAGGATAGTTTTTATATGAATCAACCCAAAACCCTGCCTTCTATGTCTGTCAGCAGATAACGATCCCATCAAAGTTTCCAGTGATCTGTCCACGGCCCTCTATCGTGTCAGCTGCTGGGTTCTAGTTTGTATAAAATGTTCCAATAATCTCTGAATTTTCCATCTCGGAAACATGTGATTAGATGCTGTAAGAGCAAGCTCCTTCACGACCCAGTAATCTATTAGAATGGAAACTGATGGATCGCATCATTTCTAATGAGGAGCTTTGCCAGTCGGGTTTTTTTTTGTTTATCTGTCTGCATCGCTCATTTGAATGCTGCTTCACAGGGAGGTTCATTTGATGAAAGAAGCACTTATTTTTTTCTTTTCAGGCCCTTGCCGAGATAAGACCATACCTTGCTGGGACAGGAGGTGGAGTGCTTGAACTTGTTCAGATCAATGATTATGTTGTCAGGGTTCGGCTTGGTGGTCCTGCAGCTGCTGTCATGACCGTTCGTGTTGCCTTGACTCAAAAGTTGAGAGAAACGATGCCTGCCATTGCAGCTGTCCAGCTCATAGATTGATAAACAAACATCATCTACAGCATAGGAGTGGAGGGGAAATATTGGGGTTTTTTAGTTGGATAACCAAATGTTAACCAGAATCATATTGGATTTAACTTTTGGACACTGTGCCTGTTCATTCTAGCATGAATTGTTTTAGCTGCTTCAGTTAATGATCGTTCTTTTTAATATACATATACATATATATATATATATATAATACAGTATTAAGCTCTTTAGATCAAATAATTCATAAAAATCAAAGCAACTGTAGTTCCAATAATCTCTCCTCCGTCTCTCGGGCTGGTGATAACAAAAATCCACCGAAAGACCCATCTTCTCCTTTCTCATTTCTCAAGCCATTGTAAGGCCTCCATCTTGTAAAACCAACATCAGATTGGTCTTGGTCTCTTCTTGGCAGTCACGAAAACCTTGTTTTGGTTGCATGGAATCCTTTATTATTTTAGCAAAACAGAAAATGGTCATGTATTTACAGGTGTTCAAACAACCGATCAACTAATTCAAACAAAAAATTACTTGTTCTGACCTCAATTTCAGAAGCTGTAGCCGAGACCGAAATGAACCGGTTCAATCCAATTTAATATATGAATAGTTTAGTTAACCATGTTTTGTTCCTCTCTCATTAACAGCAGCCGCCCCTCCCCCCTGCGATCTCTCTTGTTCTCTCTGGACCAAATCCAATCCCCCCACCACCATCTAATCATCATGCTTCGGATTTGTCTAATAACAGAACCTCGAAGCAATTTTCGGTTCCCTGGTTTTTGATACCGAAAAAAACCAAACCCAAATTCAAATAATGTTTTCAAGAAATATCATCTCGTAGTTCCGTTGGATCCACCTTTTTATTCGTAGCCCAGACCAAACCGTGAACACCTCTAGTGATCGGTGTTTTGGTTCTCTCAGGCAGAAGTGATTAGATTTATTGAGATTATTATTTTATTTAGTTTGTCATCATCAGAGTCCTCCATTAGATAAGAAACAAGCTGGAAAGAATCTCAGCGATGTTAAGCCAGCCTCTCAAATGTCAGAAAAAACAAAATACGTTGACGGGGGCCTGAAAAAGAAGCAACGCTGAAAACCTCAAACCCAACAAAGTAGAGTCGCAGTCTCCATCAAATTGTTTTTATGTAAGCAAAACATAAGACAGTCGAAGACCGAAACTGATCAAAATCATAAAACTCAACACGCCGATATTTACCCTCGAGCTTTTATTATTCTAGGTCCAAGCTAAATCCGGGCAACATCACAGAAAAAAAGAAAAAGAGAGCTGAGATTACGAGGAGACAGTAACTCTCAAGAACTTTGACAAGTTGGGATTCTTAATACTTGTAGTCCTTGACGTGGAGGCTCTCTGAAGCCCCCTCGCCAAGAGTAGCGTTACCCTGGTATGTACCAAGAGTAGCCTCTGAGTTAGCTTTGCACCTGCAAAGGAATGCAGCACGAGCCTTCCCAACATTCCCAGTCTTGCCAGCCCAGGCCTTGAGGGTACTCTGCTGAAGGGCACGTCCAAAGGAGAATGAAAGTGACCATGGCTTCTTGGTCTTTAGTTTGTTCATGGCATTCAGGTTAAGTGTAGCCTGCTCCTCACTCTGTCCACCAGACAAGAACACAATCGCAGGAACTGCGGCCGGCACAGTGCGTTGAAGGGCACGGACAGTGAGCTCTGCAATCACCTCAGGCGCAACCTTCGGCGCATCTGATCCAGGAGTCACCATGTTGGGTTTCAAAAGAGTACCCTCAAGCATGACATGGTGGTCATTCAGAGCTTTGTAGCATGCTGCGAGAACCCGCTCGGTTACAGCAGCACACTTCTCGATATCATGAGATCCGTCAACCAGGATTTCAGGCTCCACAATGGGGACCAAGCCATTCTCCTGGCAGATGGCCGCATATCTGGCTAAACCGTAGGCATTCTCGTGGATGGCCAGCTCAGATGGCTCAGTGAGACCAATCTTTAGCACAGCACGCCATTTGGCAAAACGTGCACCAGCTTCATAGTACTTTGCACAGCGTTGGCCAAGCCCATCAAGACCCTGAGTTGTGGTTTCACCGTTAGTTCCACGAAGCTCTACAGTACCCTTGTCCACCTTGATACCAGGTAGAACACCGCCTTCCTTCAAGACATCAACAAATGGCTTGCCTGCACAAAATAATAACATTCAAAATATATAAAATATATGAAAACAAGAGAGCATAGAGAATAATCAATTAGCTGTAGAATAAATCAATCACCAGCCATTTCTTTTAGCAGGAACAGTCAGCAGAAACACAACAAAAATTGCGAAAACTTGGATGAAGATGGTGATACCTGAGGCAGTCTTTTGGTAGAGAGTCTCCTCGAAGAGAATGACTCCACTGAGGCATTCGAGGGCACCAGGAGTGCAGAAAAGGAGCTCACGAAGGGATCGCCTGTTTTCCTCAATATTCTCAACATTAATACTGGATAGACGCTTGCCAATTGTGCCAGTTGACTCATCAGCAGCAAGAATACCCTTTCCGGGGGTGCCAATGTAGGCAGCATTCTTCACAAGCTCATCTGAAAAACAAGTTTAAATATATATATATATATATATATATATATATATATCATTTTCAATTCATAGATATAATGCCCACGAGCGGAGTCAAATTAAATACCACCATGTACAAGAGGGAAACCCATACAAGATATGGCAGAAATATTTTTTAAAAAATTTAAATCTGAGTGGTTCTTAATCATTGTTTAACTAATTTAAGCATAAACAAAAAACAAAAACTGTTGTAAATAATTTATATTTGTGATCAGTAGTAGAAATACAGATTCGACAACCTTATAACTAATAAAACAAAAACACCAGATCTAGAGCGATTGTCCATACTAACTTAATTCTTTCATGTTTAAGAACGGAACTGCATGTTTTATGATTAAATTTAAATATCATTTTTTTTTTATAAAATAAACTATTAAACATGAAATCAGATATGATCAACTGTCGAGGAAAACGATAAGGAGAGCATGATAAGACGGAGACACGGAGAGCTAACCGCAATACTTAGATCCTCAGCACTAAGTTGAAAGAAAGAAGGCTAATTTAATTTAATTTAATTAAAATAGATTAACAGATCTAACAAGAAACAGAACAAGACACTTGATTGTTATTATTAAAGAGCAAAACAAAAGGCAAGAGAGGATTACCAGCGTATTTGTTCGTGAAGCAAGACATTTTTTTCTATGATTACAGAGAGAGAGTTGAAGAGGGAGTAGTGAAAAGGAGAGATGCGAGCCGAGGAGGTAACAAGAAGCTCGTTGTGAGGGTTTATATACGAAATGAGGAGTCAGCTAGGAAAGGGTGGCGGGCGTCGATATTGTCGATAATTGTTGGCTTTATCACCACGCTGCTGCCGTCTGATTTCACGTCCTTATCTTTCTCTTACTCTTTTGTCCTTGTCAAGTGTACTTGATTTGAAAGTGTTATGAGCTATGATGGGGGGGGCAGACATGTCTTTCTCCCATTTTACTCTCTTCAATTCATAGGATGGTGCCCAGACGGGGTTTATTTATTTTTAATCGAAGAGGAGCCGTGGACTTTGCAGCTCCCAGCATGGGAATGGACGGAATTGGGAAAATAAAACCAGGTAGTTTTGAGAGTTTCGAAAAACCAGGTGCCATGGATAACGTGGGTGGATGAAAAGAAAGGGGACAAAAATGATGTCGGTACGGAGATTGGCGGAGGAGGGTTGGAGGCTGGGACTTTAAAACCGACAGCGCCCGACACCAATACCTGCGGGTTAGGTTTGCGGTTTTGAGAAAGAAAAAAAAAAAAGTGTTGCCACAAACCACAATCTTCAACGTGAATTACATGACCTTTGGTCAGTAAAATCTCTAATTCATTGTTCTCTTTTTTTCTAGAACATGAGGCTTTTTTGTTTTCTATTTAGTAGTTTGACAGTGCTTTTAGGAGTAGGGTTGATATTATTTTTAAAAATATTATTTTTTTTGTTTAAAAATACATTGAAATAATATATTATCTCTTTTTTATATATATATATATATAAAAAAGCATAGATTTTTATTTCAAAATAAATTAAAACTTGAACAACATATGGCATAATTTATTAGATTTAATATGGGGTTTAAAGCAGAGCCTAGTTTTGTAATTTGGAGGCGGTGTCTATGCTTGCTTTTAGATGCAAGGATCCAATTGGGTGAGATCACTCATCCTTATCTTCCATTTATAAATCATCTCTGTTTCTCACTCTCTCTCTATTATTTATTTTTAATTTGGGTATTCAAGAGCCAAAGGACACTTCTAAAGAACTTTAAGATTACATTAATTGTCCCCATTATCCTTATCGTAAGAGAAGGATATTTTTTTCCAAGTACAAGATAATATATTTAATGCGTTTATGATTGTCTTTTTTTTTTTCAAAAAAAAAATTGTGTTTGAAAATTTATTAAAATAATTTATTTTTTAATTGATATATCAAAATCATTATTTTAATTATTTTAATGTTTTTCAAACCAAAATACATAATATTAATTATTTAAGAATTGAGTTTTGTGATTTTTATTTTATTTTTTTATAGTGTTAATGATGGTTTTATGATCGGAGTCATAAATTTTATAGTATAGTTGAGCTAGAAATATCCAATATATCATTTTATTATTATCTTTTTAAAAAAATAGGCTATCCAATATGTCAGGTGTCGTTCAAAGTGCATCCTATTTTTATTTCATGATTAAATTATATTTGAAGGACAATATTGTATTTTGCAAAAGTTAGGAGTAATATTGGCATGTTTTGGTGCGTATGCATTCATGGGAGCATTGGTTTGGTGACAGAATTTTGGACCTTTCAAGTTTAATAAATGGAGAAGGAACTATGAAATTAAATTAAATTATATTATATTTACAAGTGAAGAGGTCATGAATCAATTAAGAGCGAGAGAGAGAGAGCCAAGCATCCCATGGCATGCAGCATCGCCCTCCTTTGACAAAGAGATATTATAGCAGGGCGTCACTTAGCACTCCAGAATCCAACCCTATTTTTCCATTAATTTATTCATCTTTTCCTTGTATGGGGCGACATCAGGTTAACCTTTGCAAGAACTAAGAAGTCAGCAAGGGAGTTATGTAATTTCAGATTGTCTGAGGGTTGAAGTGTCTCTAATGCTATATCTATATATATGTGCGCGAATATCTTTTATTTCTCAAGGCTGACATCATTTCACGAACTAAGAAACTAATTAATAGTGGGCGAGGGGTTACTTTGTACTGTATTTTTATTCGTCGAGGTTTAGATTTCTTCACGGCAGCCCGATACTGCTCCGAAGAATACTATTCCAAGTTTACAATATTGATATGCTCGAGAGCTTCTTACAGAAAGATCTATTGGCTCAATATATATATATATCATATTGTTTTATCTGGAGCTTACGGCTTCTCCTTGGCCATCATTATTAATATTGAAAACTAGAAATCATTGATTTCTATCCTCAGAGTTTGAGCATCTCCACTCTCAGCAGTCTCTCCCCCGTCGAGTAAACGCAATTCTGTGATGCAGAGAAGAAGAAAAGAAAAGAGTGTTCCAAGCAACACAAAAGCCACTCCACTTCTCTCTATTTAAGCGAATCGTTTGTGCTTTCTTTTTTAGAGCATGCACATGCAAATTCGTGTGGATTTTCTTCGAAGCGTAGCTGAAAATTTCTTTCGTTTAAGTTGAACTATACCCACACGTAGGAAATGTTCGGGTTGTAACCTCTCTATCTGAGTGGCCCAAATGGCTTCGACTCTTTTCGTTATCAGCAATCTATTTGCATGCTGCACTTGAAGAAGATGATGGTTTACAGATGATGAAGAACTGAATATGTATTGTATTCTTGTGTTCTGTCTTCGGTACATTATACAAATAAAGTTTATCTAGATCCTATTCTATTGCCTGTAATTGAGTCTAGTATTACATGAATAAGAATATAAATGATTTACAATAATGAATTAAATTGACTGCCGATTCTGGACTTGTTCGTCTTCTACAGAACTGCTAAGCTGTGCTGGACTTGAAATCATGACCAGAAAGATGCGTCTAAGTATATATGCATGACAACAAAACCACAGACCGTATGGTTTAAGCAAATTGTGTTCTTCCGTTTACTGAAGAGAATGTTTTAGATGAGTTAAGGCCTGGCTTGATGGCTGTTGGACTCTAGTGTTGGCCTTAGTTACGTGAGATATACTATTGCAGTCTTAAAGATGCTCGACAATGACTCCAGAGATGGGAATTGTAGCTCAGCTGCGAGATAAAACACCAGATATTCTGTTTGCGGAACAAATCCTGAAACCAGAGGCTGGAGATTGGAGCTAAACGATGGAAAAGGTTAGACAAGAAATATATTTTGAGTACTTCCTTATAGTACTGATCATATCCATGTATTTAAGTTGCTGCTTTCCAACAGTAGATGTAGAGAGTATACATTCACTTGAATTGCTGGTTCCTCGAAGCCTGATAGCACAATCTTGTGTTTTTGCTGCAACAGCAGACACTTTTTTCAAGTCTCCGATGAGAAGATTGAAGATTGGTCAGGAATTAAATAAGTTCTGTGGCATCATGGGCAACGATTTGAATATCTGGAAATCATGCAGTGAGAAACATTGCATAATACTTTGCATTCCACAGAATTATATCCAAAATTACAACATTGGCCGCCAGCCTACATTGTCCTGGTCACTAACATTATAACACCTGTATAGACTCATACATGTATCAGCAAGTTTTTCTTGTGATCAGTACTCATCTTCATCTCTTGATCCAAAGAATCTCCTGACAACAGCTGCCATAGCACCAAGAAACACAAAGAATACAAAAGTTTCAAACCCACCTCCAATGCCAACGGCAACACTAGGACCTGGTGCAAAAAATGAAAATGGTGACCAGCCCCAGCCACCGTAGAATGGTACACCATAACCATACCCATATCCACCAACTAAAGGAGGTGCCACTGGTGGATTGACATATATATTGGTCCTTCACAGAAATAACCGAAACTGAATCAATGATAAGCAACATGAATAGTTATAATATTTCATTTTAGAGGGCTTAACACAAAGCTGTAATGTGAACTAAGAAGGAGGCAGATTCCAGTTAATAGCTATTTCTTTCTGCTTTGGTTCGTGTAAGAAATATGCCCTTACGTTGCAGCCTCACTTGATGAAACATGTAGTGTCTGGAACAGCAACGTAAGAAATTGCTTTCTTTTCTTTTATCAGGCATTCATTTTCCTTTCCCCTTCTTCAACATACTTCACATTTTGTGCCTCTGATTCAATTCTTTCATTAATCTGATTTGATCTGTTTTATTTCTCTGGCTTTCTCTTCTCATTCTGAGCCCGTATGAAATCTTGGTTTCACAAATGAGACACAAAGAACTTGGCAACGACCAGCTTTTAATACACTTCTTTGTTGATAACTGTTCTTTATCCCAAAAAGAGATTGCTTCCGATTGCTTTACCAATTCGTCTTCACAGCAGGGCTGCACTTGTCTAACCCCACATCTCACAGTACTGGTTACAGAATGCCTGGACTCTGCCCTTTTCTCGTTAATTATTTTCCTTATTGCTCTAGACTAGAAAAAGTTGTCCTGCCCTAGTTTATTTCTCTCATATTGCTGCGGCTTATTTCAGAATTATAAATTACACATTCAAGCTTTGTTCAGTAGGTTCCAATATTCAAGATAATGCAACTATCTGGATATAGACGTTCTTGCACCAAGAGCTTTCTAACATGACTAACGAAGGATGTCCCTGAAGCTTTCTACAGTGGAATGTAAATTAAAATTCACAAGTTCAAATTTGACTGGGAAACTTCATTTTGAAAGTCATAGATGATTAAGTTCAAATGCCCTTGGGATGGGGATGGGCATCCATCAAATTCCCATTGATAAAAAAAAAGCTTCCTAGCATGCGGCCCTTCCTATGGTGCATTCACGCGTTAAAATGGTACTGCTGGGTGGATTTATCCTATCAATCCTTGCTTTGAGCATGCAAGATGACTTCCCTGTTATTTCAGTATATGCCCCGTAACTAATCAGTTGGTTATACATGATATTATAATATTCATTTAAATATATATTTATCATTAATAAAGGATTAAACTATCTTTAATATTCATGTATTATTAAATTAAAGAATTTAATATTTGATTTATGAATCTAAAGGAGAAATAAAGTTCATGGGACAAAAATATTTTATAATTTTGTTTTATTACTTCCGCTGCGTGTATAATATCTAGGAAATCAACATTCCCTTTTCTGAAGTAGTAGCCCTTTTAACTCAATCGTGCAGCACTTCCAGAATGAACACCTCCAAATGTTATAATTGAAAAATGTCCAAGATGGTATCTGCATATGGCACATCTAAATCTTCCTTCCTTTTCTTCGTCCAATGGTGCAGTTACAAAATGAAGATCATGCTCCTCCTTTCCAAACCCATCCCATCTCAACTCTGATTGATTTACTTCTGTTGCTTTAAACAACACCAAGTAACTAATCTAGTTGGTAAGTACTGATTAAGAGTTTAGACTCCAATGTTCCATGCACACAAATCCTGACCGAAATCATGACTGAGCATGCATCTCCTAAATTATGTGATCTATGGCATCTCCAAACCAGACTGACCAACAATTATTGAAATGAATGTCTCCAATCTTTATCACTTGATTTTCTATGCTTTTTAACGAGGTTAAACTAACAACAGATTTCAAAGCCAAAAGTTAACTCAGATTAACACAAGACCGCACCAAGATTTAATTCATAGTTGTTGAGTTTTCTCTTGGTAACCAACATACCAATAGCATCACAACAATCAAATAAAAAGGAAAACTAAATATCCAGTTGCCTTGTTTTACTTAATAATTAATCACAGACCAAAATCAAATTATAACTGAAAAAACCTGGCAAAAATTAAAGCCGTATAGAAACGTTACCTCGAATTATTGTTGATTCTAGGAGCTGACCGAGGAGCTGATGACCGGAAGGCTTGACCACCAACTCTGCCACCAGACTTGGCAGCTGATGCATCACCAACAGACCCCACTGTAAGCACCCCAGCTGCTAGTGTCACCACGGCAAACTTTGCCAATTGGTCCACAGTTTTCCTGTCAAAACAATCTTTAGTCTCTCTCTCTCTCTCACACACACACAGAGAGAACATGATCGCAAATAAGGAACAAAAGAAAGTAGCTGAAATTAAACAAAACCAAGTTTAGCTTTTACCTGCTGCTGCAAGAATCCTTGTGGGGATCTTGGGAGTAGTTGCAGGAGACATTGGGAACTGAGTTTACGAAATTCGTCTTGGGTTTGTAGAGTGAAGGAGTGATGAGGGCGTTGGTTAGGAAGCTCTTTTGAAATGATGCTAAAGCTATGACCATGTTGTGCAAGTAAACGACTTCTCTGGTGTCGTGTGAAATTCTTTTCGGTTGCTTCGGGTACCTGTAACTTGTGTGGTTCCTTCACAAGGGAGGGCTGAGAAGGACCACTCTCTTCTCTTCTTGTGTTCATCATCGCAGATTTTATCCATTTCATGATTGGGAACACGCCACGTGGAGTTTTAGCAATGGCTGCTGGAGCTAGCCTCCATCGAAGGTTCCAAAAAACGACTTCCTTTCCTGTTCCCGTAATGTACAAATACCGGATAATTTGCCCAAGACAAGCCCGGTTATTCGGGCTGTGGCCCATCACTGATCTCAATTTGGGCTGCAGGCTTTTTTGAAAAAGAAAAGAGAGACTAAAATAGTAGAAAGAATCTGCTGCCAAACCACATAAATATATTAGAAAAATACAACCACATCTACCTTTGATTATATAGAGTAATTATCGAGCAAGGGCTTTTCCTATTATGCTGCATGAAACGAGAGTCAGCAGATGAAAGTATTGCTTTCAATGAGTTTTGGCGTTTTGTTTGTAAATATAGGGTTTTTATACATATTTACTCTTTATTACTATATCATAAGAATAGATAATTTAGGGATCAAATTTTAATAGGTGCTAAAGTATAAATGTACAATTTGTAAACATCTAAGGGACAAATTTGAGTTAGGTGAAACATTTATAATATGTTCAGACAAAGAATTATCACTTAACTGATCTAGGAGTCACATAGAGATATGATTGCTAAAATATGTTGTCTATCTAATTTAATTTATTCTGATTTGTTGATTCACTCAAGGTTGGATAAATTAAATGAGATCTCTTAGTCCACTGTAAAAATCTAAGCGAGATTTCCCAAATTAATAGGGGGTTCTTAATTTGCATTAAAATAGTAGGAGATCAAATTAGGATTAAAGATCTTATCTAAATTTAGATTTAAATATATGATCATGAAACTAATGCTCACTATCTTTATATAAATAGGTTGGTAAGACCAAAATGAGTAGCAATATATCTCTACAAAACATATTTGATGCAAACAAATTGACTGAACCAAGTTTCTTGGATTGACACTGAAATATGATAATTGTTTTCAAGCAAGAAAAAAAGTTGTATGCTCTTGAGAATCCAACTTCAAATGCTCCTATTAAGGATGCTTAAAAAAAAAGTTAGGAATGAACATTAACATCATGTTGATGATAATGAAGTGTAAGTTACCTGAACATCAAATGCAACATGAGAATATAAAAGTTCATACTATGTTTATGCATCTCAAGAAATTGTTTGATGAGGCCAATAAAATTAAGATGTACGAGGCCTTTAAGAAATGATTTCACTACAAGATGATAGGCTTTATTGAAAAATTAGGTCAATTGGGTTTTGTCATAAACAATGAGTTAAGTGTTGACTTGGTCCTGCAGTCATTACCCCAACACTTTTCACAATACATTATGGACTATCACATAAACAAGTTGGATAGTACATTGTCAAAATTTCTTAATATGCTTAAAATTAATGAAGGGGTCTTTAAAAAGGAAAAGAAAAACCTAGTTTTATATATATATATATAGTTGAGTCTTCTAAATTATCTAAGAAGAATGATAAAAAGAATTTGGATGTTGTCTTGAAAGCAAACAAACTTACTGGGAGCATCAAGAAAGACAAAGGTACTTGTCATCATTGTAGCAAGAAAGGACGTTAAAGGAGAAATTGCAAGGAATACATTACATTTATGAAGGCAAAATGCTTAATGAAACTTATATTTCAGGTATGTTTATAATTGAGAACTATCTTACTACTTTGTATTGTAGTTCTTGGGTATTAGATACCAAATATGGTTTTCACATTTGCAATTGCATGTACAAACTAAAGAAAAATATAAGATTAGTTGAAGGCAAAAAAGAGTAGTAATTGTTTATTAGAGAGAAAAATTACATAAACATAAAATATAGCTAACACTCTTGACATAACAATCATTTTCTCTTGAATAAACATTTATGAGATTTTTCACTAGTGGTTTGTATAGAATACCATTGGAGGCTGAAAAAATGAATAGCTTGTGGTTTGTGATAAACCAATTTTTAAAAAATTATTCAAAGTTGAGGGAGATTAGATCTTCAAGTAATAAATTCGTAACATTTTGTTGGCTTTTGCTAGATAGTAGCATTCACAAGAGAGAGATCAAGCCAATAATATTGTCACTCCAAGGCAATAAATTCATCAAAGTTGTTGGCTTTTCAAAGCAAGAACTCCAAAAACATCACTATTACTGAAGCTATAATTCTCATCCTTTTATATGCATGTTGTTTTGGTATTGCCAAGAGATTTCAAAGTGTATATTTCATGTGCATTCCTTCCGGTGTTATAATTTATTGCTTTCGGTGTTTCATTTAACTATGTGGCAAAAAAAATAATGTAACAGAGAAAGAACAATAACGTAATGGAGGAAGAAGACAATGGCACATTGTAAAAAAATTATAGCATAACCACCGACCATCCTGCCATACTTGGCGCCGGCAGGACCACAAACAACTCCCCCTCTCTCTCGGTCGCAAATTTCTCTCAAAAACAGCCATGGATGCAGCCCTCCCTTCTCTAGCAGTAGCACAAGTCACCAACGAGCAACAGTAGCTCCTCCTTCGACACCGTCAACCTCTTCTCTTCACCGAAAGCACTTATAGCAGTGTAATCTTCTCCCCCATCTCTGATGTCAAGTAGCAGCAACAACAACGCACAACCTTCCAATGCTTCTTCTAGCCACCACAGGCCACCATTTTCGTTGCCACCACCACAGGCCATCATTTTCGATGTCGTCACCACAGGAAGAACCACCTCGGCCTCCTCTACTGGTGACATTGGCAGGTGAGCGCCTCGTCACCGTTAGTCGACCACTACTGTTCACATGAATTAATTCCCGCTGCTTCCCGCTGCACTGTTCATGTTTTAAGAAGACGTGAACAGTGCAACGCATTGTTTCACTCTTTTCTACTGGACTTGGGTTGGACTTGCTCTTGGCCCAGCCTAAGTCCAGTAGAGTTGGTTCTTTTGGCCCAACTTGGTTGGGTCAACCCATTTAGTTGGGTTAGACCCAGTCCAATTTTTTTTAAAAAAAATATATATTTAAAAAAATAAAAAAAATGTAAATAGAGATCAGTCCTGATGAAAGGGAAAGACTTGTGACTTTGTTTCACTCCACAACTCTGTTGTTTTTCGATTGATTATGAATAAGAAACTTGCAACATGATTTGCTTCAAATTATATCTCAACAACTAGATCGCAGTTCTTTTTACTAATAATATTGTTATTAGATGTTGTTCCTCGATCAAATAGGAAGGGATCGTAAGGGCATTCATGTATTGATTTAGTTCATGATAAAATTGCAAGTAGTTTGATGGGAAAATAAAAACAAATATCTAATTTACTTGAATTATTAATTACATTTTATTATTATGATTATTAATCTATAATATATATATATATATATATATATGTGTGTGTGTGTGTGTGTGTGTGTGTGTGTGTGTGTGTGTGTGTGTGTCCTTTAAAAGTAATTTCACAATTTGACAACAATATGAAAAACATGGTAACCAAACACACAAAACTATTTTCATTAAACCTCAAACTCAACCACTGTTTTAACCAAATACGTCAATTTCAGTTATATATATGTGTGTGTGTGTGTGTGTGTGTCCTTTAAAGTAATTTCACAAGTTGATAGCAATACAAAAAGCATGATAACCAAACACACGAAACTACTTTTCATTAAACCTCAAACTCAACCACTGTTTTAATCAAACACTTCAATTTCAGTTATGAACCTCAACTAAAAGTGTTTTTCATGAAACTGTTTTGTTTAAACTTCAACCACAACAACAACTGCAATGTCAAACACACTATTTGTCTCCATGAATTAATATGATTCTTGCCTCTCTCTTTTCTTTTCTTTTTTTTGTAAATTTGTATCTAATGTTTTATTTCCAAGCTTCAATTTACTAAGAAAATAAAATAAAGACCACTAAAACAAGGGTTTATTCAGTTTTTTCAATGACTACACGGGATAAGATCTCTCAAATTTATAAAAATGATTTTTTGTTGTTGCATATTTTTATTTTTAAAAAGAAACAAAAAAAATATTTGTCATGCATTTCTATGTTTTATAAAAAGTCTATTAAATCTATTAAACTTAACTCAAATTAAAAGGCCTATTAGGTTGTCATACCCTAAATCTTAAAAAACAAAAACCATCTTGATTTTACAAAATCTAATAAAAAATTTGTTTTGCTACTAACTTTAAATGCTAAAGTTAAATCAGCTTGCAATGAGCCCATGTCTTGGATATTAAGAGGAGTACCACATTCCTTAGTTTTTCCATACAATAAAAGAATTTTAGTTAATATTTAGTGATATCATGTCATGAG
Source organism: Salix viminalis (assembly GCA_029228465.1). Classification (NCBI taxonomy): domain Eukaryota; kingdom Viridiplantae; phylum Streptophyta; class Magnoliopsida; order Malpighiales; family Salicaceae; genus Salix; species Salix viminalis. The sequence goes on from CM055431.1 coordinate 10,640,080, forward strand.
TAGTAAAATTTTACTTTTGTAATATTCACTAATACCAAAATTTTATCTCTTTTTGGTTCAAAATTCACTAATACTAGAGAAAAGAATATCCACTCTTCCCCGTGTTATATTCATCTATGCCAATAGTGTGAGTGTTATTTTTAGTCCAATATTTATTGACACTAAAGTCACAAATATTTAACCTTTTTAGTATAATATTTATCAATGTTATAATTAAAATTAATATTTGCAGTCAAGAGTATGAAAGCACCAAAAAATAGGTGAACCTCATCGACGATACTTTCATAAACATTTCTTTGGATGGCTAGGTATGAATCACCAATAATGGTTTTAGTCATCATAGTAAGCATGTTATCACTTTATAGATAAACTAGTAATAGATTAGGCATGACATACTATTGGTAATTTAAGACAAAACCAACAACGCAATTTACCTTATATAAGATGAAATATGATATTTATTTCATGAATGTTATGATGAAATATTTGGAATCCTCTTCCTATTGCACTTTTTAGGTACCTTAAGATCCGATATACAACTTTCATATGTTCTCTCCTAGTAAATGCATAGACTGACTTAGCAAACTTACTGCATAGGCGATGTTTGGCCTAGTATGTGATAAGTATGTGATAAGTATATTAGTTTTTCAACTAACTGTTGATAACATCCTTTGTCTGTTGGCGTCTGATTTTCAGCTTGTCCTAGTTTGTGATTCATTTCCATAGGTGTATCTATCGGTTTACATGTTAACATTCCAGTTTCTGCCAATAAATCTAACATATATTTTTGTTGTGATAGACATATCCCTGTTTTGAACCTAGATACATCAATCCCTAAGAAGTACTTAAGTTGTCCGAGATCTTTTTTTCATTTCGAATTTCGATGTTAGAAACTATTGTAGTACTTTTCTCTCTTCTAGATCATCTCTTGTTAAGACCATATCATCCATTTATACTATTAGTGTTGTTACCTTCCCTCCTTTGTGTTTTATAAACAAAGTATGATCTGAATTACTTTGCTTATAGCCAAACATCTTCATTGTGTATGAGAATCTTCGAACCATGCCCGAGGTGACTGCTTTAGACCATACAATGCCTTTTTTAATTTGCATACTTTAGTTTCACATGAGGCCTGGTTTTAACTCTAGTTGGTAATTCCATATACACTTCTTCTTCAAGATCTCTATTTGGGAAGGCATTCTTGACATCAAATTGTTGTAAGGCCTAGTCTCGATTCACTGCTATAGATATGAGAATCCAAATGGTGTTCATTTTTGTAACTGAGGCAAAAAATTCTTGATAATCCACTCCATACTTTTGTGTATATCCTTTCACGACTAACCTTGCTTTGTATCTATCAATACTCCCATTTGCTTCCAACTTCACTATGAACACCTATTTACACCCAACTTTCTTTTTTCTTTTTGGTAGTTGACAGAGCTCCTAAATGTTATTCTTCGGAAGTGCCTCCATTTCCTCATTCATCGCCTTTGTCCACTTTGGATTTTTTAATGCATCTTGTAAATTACTAGGAATAGACACATTGGATAATTGATTAACAGTAAATGCATATAATTTTGATAATCTATGGGTAGAGATATAGTTATTGATGGGGTATTTAATTTTATTTTTTGGATCAGGTTCATATTGTTTCTTTTGGACTCCTTAGTTTAGTCTTTGTGAGTATATATTGGTCACATTATTTTCTAAGACAGGATTTTCATTTATCTCATTAGAAATAGGATTTAGGGTTACCTAAGGGACTGAGGAGAGACAATCTTGGTTGATTCTTCAATTAATGGTGTAAGCGTTGATATTTCCAGAGACATAGGGGGTCCTTACTGATAATATTTTGGTATGTGCAAAATTCCAGGTCATCACAACTTGGTCTCAGCTCTTCTAATTTGAATATATCTTCGTTGTCTTCATTTTTACTCTGCCCCTGTAGAGAAGACCCGGGAACTCCCATTGAATAGTAGGGTTCTGATTCTCAAAATGATGCATCCAAGGTTACATGGAGCTTCTAATGGTGAGGATCATAGCACCAATATCCTTTCTAAAACTCCAGTAACCTACAAACACACACCGTTTTGCACAAGGATCTAGTTTGCTTCGCAGAATCTTAGGGATATGGACATATATTGTACAACCAAATACTCGTGGTTCCAGATTTGGTAGATGAGGAACTGAGAGAAAAGATTCCATTTTCTGTTGAGGAGATTGAAATTCAATTGCACTAGATGGTGTAGGATTCATTAAGTAAGCAGCTGACTTGACTGCCTCACCCTAATAGCATTTTGGCAGATTCATGCCAAATAACAAAGCATGAACAATTTCCATAATCTGCCTATTCTTTCTTTCTATTAATCCATTTTGCTGTGGAGTATATGTGCAGGAGGTCTGATGTCGAATTCCATGATGTCTTAAAAAATTACCTAACACTCGGTCCATAAACTTCGTACCATTATCCGATTATAGTGTACGAATATGTTGTTGGTATTAGGTTAGCACAATTTTCTAAAATTCCTGAAAAATTGTACCTACTTCACTTTTATTTCAGAGAAGGGATATCCAGGTCATTTGAGTACATTCATCAATAAATGTAACAAAATATCGTGCATTAGAAAAAGATGAAACCTTTATAAGACCCCAAACATCAGAATAAATAACTGCAAATGGTTCTACACTTTTAATCAAACTTGGCAAATAGGAAATACAGTGGCTTTTCACCAGTTCACAAATTTCACACTGAAAAATCCAAAATACTTAAACTCAAAAATAAATATGGTTGTAACTTCTTAAGGTACCCAAATGAAAGATGTCTGAGTCATCAATGCTACAATCGTACGAGAGTGTGAGCTTGATCTGAACTTCTGGTCTGATGCGCATGACCCAGTTTTGACCCCCCTTGTTCTGTTAATTCCAAATAATACAGGTTGTCTCGTTTAATACCATAACCAAGAATCTTCGAGGTTAGAATATCCTGAAAAACACAAAATCGAGGCCAAAACATTACCGTGCACTCAAGAGTAGTAATTTGACTAACTGGCCGGAGATTATACGCAATAGATGGAATAATAAGGACAGTATCTAGGGTTATAGTGTCAGTTAAAATAATATATCCTTCCCCCGTAACAAGGAAGGTACTACTGTTAGCAGTGCAAATAGCTGACCATGATGAGGATTTATGGAAAATTAATTTATCGAAATCTCTAGTCATGTGATTAGATACACCTGTATCAATAATACAAATACTATTTTTAATAATAATAAAGTGTGCAAAAAAAAATTGATGATACATGGATGGACCACATTCAAGGTTGTACTAGATATATTTCCATTAGATGTACCATAGGTTTTCTAATATTTTTCTGAGGTTTTTTCATATAATCCCACTAGTCCAGGTAGTCGACAATTTTGTAATATCTTTGTTTCGAATGCCCCCATTTCACCGCAATAAGAACACATTAGTCCACCAACTTTTTTGTTTTTTTGGTCATCCCCGTTTTGGTCAACCCTGTTTCAGTCAACAACCCTTAAGTGATACCCTAAAATTTTATCCCCTGTTGTCTCTTTCTTCATTTTTGAATCCCACCGCCCCATAGCCCCTATCTCTCCTGTGAGCACCTGTCGGTCGATGACGCCTCGTCATCATCACAGCATGCTCAAGGAACACTGGAGGACCACCACCATGCTTGTCCTCCATGACCTGCTTCTAGGAGTGCTCTAGGTGGACGGCGGCGTAAGCTCCTTCAAGATCAAGCTTTGGGTCTTTTTGAAGAATTTCAGCATGAATTCATCATCACAGCATGCTCAAGGAACACTGGAGGACCACCACCATGCTTGTCCTCCATGACCTGCTTCTAGGAGTGCTCTAGGTGGACGGCGGCGTAAGCTCCTTCAAGATCAAGCTTTGGGTCTTTTTGAAGAATTTCAGCATGAATTTGCTCGAAAACTTGGTCGATCCCACTGAGGAATATGTGAATACGAAGCCTAGCCATGACGGTGTGGAGGTGGAGGACGTCGTCAATTGTCCCTGCCGTTCGACAATCTATTTCTTGAAAATTTTCTACCAGTTCATTGTAGTAAGTTGACAGAGGACGCCCATTCTGCTTGGTTATGAATGACCTGATTTCAACGGTGCTGTCGTAGAAGGTTCTGGCGTGGCCTTTCCAGATTTCTTTGGTCGTGGGGAGATGGATGAAACGTTACATCAATGATGGGTTCATGGAGTCTATGAGCCAACTCTTGACTCGGTGATTCTTAGTGACCCATGCTTCCAGTCTTGGGTCGCCTGGTTCGGGTTGTGTCGTGTCTCCGGTAAGGTATCCAATTTTGTTTTAAGCTCTGATTCTCATTTCCATTAGTTATGACCATAATGCAAAATTTGTTTCATTCAGGATGATGCTTACTGGAAATGCCGAGTTGTCTTAATGAACAACGATTTGTTGTGATGGATTGGAGGTTAGTGTGTTTGTAGGGTAAATTTCCATTTCTGTGGGTTTTTGGTTTTCTGGGTTAGTTTGTGAATTTTTGGGTTCATGTTTGCTAGGTTTGTATTTCTGGGTTTGTGGTTGTGAAATTAGTGGGTTCTAGGTTTGTTTTGAATTTGTGGGTTCGAGTTTTGAAATGTTAGGGTTTCTGGGTTAGGGTTTGTATCTTCTGGGTTTTTTGATGAATTTTGTGGGTTGATTTGAACAGTAGGTGTTTTTGGTGATGAAAAGTAGTCATTTTTATGAGTTATTTGAATAGTACGTGTTCGATGAACAGTAATACAGGCACTGTAGCCTTCAAAAAAAAAGTCAATTTGAAAAAATTAGAAAATTTTAGAAATGCTCTGATACCATGTTAAAAGTGTAACTTGTATATTTAGTGTGTTTTTCTCTTACAATTGAGAGTAAATTTATAGATAGATCACAAGACTAAAATAGCAAAATACAAAACTACTTTATCCCTACTTTACACAATTTCCATATCTGGAAATTAACGGCCATATTTTAACACTTATACACTAAATGTATTGACAAATGATCTATTAAGTCAAACAATAAGGGAATAAAGATGATTTAAAGTTTGGAAATGGTCTTATTGATATTCATTTCAAGTTGTTTTTATATGTTGGGAAGACCACTTGTTCAAACAAATATACCTAGAAAAGTGACTAGTTTTTGTGAGTGCATCTCATAATTTCATTGGCAATAAATCCTTATAAGTAAAAACAATGTTTAACAATATGTATTCCCCTAAACCACTAATCTAGCTATATTTGATACATGTCCATCAAGAAACTACAAGCTTATTTCTCATTTGTTGATGAGAAATTGTGCATCCTTGTCTAATATGAAGATGGTTTTGGGATTTTGAACATGGAACTCTTTATTAATAAACTTTATATTATTATGAACACAATATAAAAGTAGATAAATTATATGATGAGGATCAGCTCAATATCAAACGTAATCATGCAAATGACTCATTAGTGGTGCCAAATGGGCATATTACAAGAGTTAGGGCAAGAAGACTTAAAGAGGAATTGAAAAGGTTAATCTAAGCACATGGAGTAAGATGGACCTAGAGGGACAAAAGACACTTATGAAGCTTAAAGGACAATCTCTTATTCAACTAATTCAAGTCCAAGAAGGGTCCTATTCAAGTTCTGAAGAGAGCTGATATATTAGGCCCTAACTCAGCCTCAATTTAGGCTTATTTTTTTTATAATATTACATGAAATCCAAGTGAGCATATTAATCTTCTAAGAAAGCAAGAAAATTCTTCTAGACTACATTATAAGAAAGGAGGATTTTTAGCATTCAAAATAAAAAGTTTCATAGTCTATAAAGAAAACTAATGACCTATAAAACTAATTTCCAAAGCTAGGAGGTTATTTAATACAAGAAAGAAACCTACCAATCATATGCCACCAACACACCCTTGCCCACCATAAAGGTCTTGGTAAGTCACTTTCAATATCACTACAGCTGGCGTGGTTTGTCTGCTGCACTAGCTAGCACACATCTATTAATAGGGTGTGGACTTTTTCTACTAGTTGGTGCGCGCGATTCTTTTTAATTTATCAAAATACCGTATAGCCCCCCTACCCAACATGAAATCATACAAAAAACCAACATTAGAAATACCAAATAACCTATCTTTTGTATTTGCAAGGACACTATTGTAAATGCATTTTGCTTTTGAAAATAACCAAAAGTACCCTCGGTGAATAGGATTTAATGAGTATTTTAGCAGATACACATTGTAACTATATATACTATTTTACTCTATCGAAAACTAGCAATGACAAAATAATCCCATTAAAAATATAGTTTTAATGTTAAAGTAAGTTACATGAGTTTAATTACATGAGTTTTAACCTTCCTCGTAATTAAAAGAGGATTTCTGGTGTGCTAGAAACACCTCACTTTAAGATGTTTAGTTTAAGAAACGAAGAAATAAATCAACAAAATATTTGAGTGTCACTATCGAAAACGGTTCAAAAATGGCATGGAGATGGCAGATTTTAGGTTTGAGCATGTGAATCCTTTTGGTCGTCATTACAGCGTGTGTTGCTGTAGCAGACTCGCAATAAAAGAGAAGATAAAACCTTGAAAAAACAGTGACAAGGTGGCATTACAAGGCTGTTCATAGAGCAAGAAGAAGGAGGGCCCTTTTTGTTCCAGCAGTTGAAAACACACAAAAACAAAAGTATAAGATCCTAGAATTCCCCGTCTAGAGAAGTTGTCAGCTAATCAGACTTTGTCAATGAGGTCGAGGGCTTTCCTTCTCAGGGAACAAAGTTATTTCAGGATGTTCACACTGTGTAATGCTGCTGGATGGTATCAATATCCAAACCCTTGAGTTTTACAACCGACTCCACATGCCCCTTAAGTGTGTGAAGCTCCCGGAGCCTATACATACATGAGACAGATTGAGACAGACAGACAGACAGATAGATAGATAAATAGATAGATAGATAGATAGATAGATAGATAGCCTATACATACATGAGACAGATTGAGACAGAGATAGATAGATAGATAGATAGATAGCCTATACATACATGAGACAGATTGAGACAGAGATAGATAGATAGATAGATGATAGATAGCCTATACATACATGAGACAGATAGATAGATAGCCTATACATACATGAGACAGATTGGGACAGATAGATAGATAAATAGCCTATATATACATGAAACAGATAGATAGATAGATAGATAGCCTATACATACATGAGACAGATTGAGACAGATAGATAGATAGATAGATAGCCTATACATACATGAGACAGATTGAGACAGAGATAGATAGATAGATAGTCTATACATACATGAGACAGATAGAGACAGACAGACAGATAGATAGATATATAGATAACCTATACATACATGAGACAGATTGAGACAGATAGATAGATAAATAGATAGCTTATACATACATGAGACAGATTGAGACAGATAGATAGATAGCCTATACATACATGAGACAGATAGATAGATACATACATACATGAGACAGATTGCGACAGATAGATAGATAGATAGAGCATTGTTCTCAGCAGCAAGCTGACGAGTGACTGAAAACTACCTAGATTATATATCAAGCAATAAAATGATTCATTCTCCACCAGTGATACAAACAAATTCAACAAACGAATGCCATACCTTGCAACCTCTGCTCGTCTCTTAGCCTGCTCAGCGATTTCAGACAACTCCCTGTAGCTGCTCCTTTCATGGAAAATTCCAGCAGTCTCTGGTGGTTGAAGCCCGTGCAAGGTCCTCTGTGCAAGAGCCCATTGAGCTTCTCTCTCCTCTTTTCCATAGTCTTTCTTGGTGGTGAAGGCGGTCTGTCACACACACCAAGACAAATTGTGTTCCACATTTCAGTTCCATTTACTAAATACATTTTCAAGCCCCTAAAAAGATCAGTGTTCGGAAAAATAAAGTACCCTGTTCTCTAGCAAATTGAGCCAAGCCTTTCCACTTAGGATGTAGCGGATGGCAAACTTCATAATATCAAGTGGAAAATAGAAAACAATACTGTAAATCCAGATGACACCAGCCCAACCCCAGCCAATTCCCTTGATCCTTGCAAAGCCCCAGTTGGCATAAACGGCAATCACAGTTGCAATCTGATCAAAACCAGAGCTCGTTAGATTATTTCTCAAGGAATTCCAACCACATCAAGGAGGAAGCAGCAAGTATTTATGATCGGGAACAAAATTTACCAGTTGTGCAATCATGAAAGCAGACACAAGTAGCAGACCAGGTCGTTCAATAAAGGACCAGCTGCGAGAACGAGTCACGAAAATGAGAGCTTGGCTCACAATACTAACTTGAAGATACAAAGCACCCATCATTTCTTCATCATTTTTCCTTAGCGATCTGACACCAAAGTTTTCCTGCATGTGTGGAACGTGAAGATACACTTTGGTGTCCACCAAACAGAACTATCCTGCAACTAAATATAAGTTTCCAAGTCAAAATGTGGCGTCTGTTACCGAAAAAAAGTCAGTGTCATGCATTGCCCAGAAGAATATCACAGTCATCAATGCTAGGTAGCCACCGAGTACTATTCCAGTGGAAAATATCTCTTTCAGTTTCCAGCTATCAGGTAAGGGTGATGGCTTAACTCTATCCTTTGAAATTGTCATAATTGTACCTGCGAACCATGATCGGTCAAAACTCAAAACGATCATGCCGTCTTGGTCTTCATAAAAAGCAATTGAGAACTTCAAAACCGTGATCATCACTACTCACCATCATTTAGGATAGCAATAATCAAAACCATGAAAGGAGAAAAGTCGTATTTCCATATCAGAGCAATAAGCATGAACCCGAACTGCCAAATTCGAATTTAATGTCAGAAAGGAGTAGTGTCGTGTTTATAATAGAGAGCAAAATTTATACTGCAAGTGGTTACTTACCACAATACGAATTGTGATGGAAACTGCATAGATCTGCAATAGTGATGGTATTTAAGTCACTAAATGTTAAAATGGAAATAGAATTCAAAGGGAAGAAAACTTGTGAGCCTGGTCAAGAACATAAGAAGCATGCAACTAACAGTGTAATTCTTCATCCTTTGGAAAATAGCTCTACTGGTCAGCACAGCGCTTATAATGACACTCAATCCAGGCTCTGTGAGAACAATGTCAGACGCACTTCGAGCAGCATCTGTAGCATCGGCTACAGCAATTCCAATATCTGCCTTCTTCAACGCAGGTGCATCATTAACACCATCGCCAGTCATTCCGACGATGTGCTTCCTTTCTTGCAATTTCTTCACGATTTCATATTTGTGCTCTATAAAAAAAATGATTTCGTTTGATAAAATAATGCATCTAACATCCACAAGTGCTGATTTTTATTTGTCATAGGTGGCATTACAAAAGCACCCACCTGGAAACACGCCAGCAAACCCATCTGCCTTCTCAATCAACTCTTCAACAGGAAGAGTAGCTATGCTTGCATCCTTATGCTGACCGAGTAAAGATGCTGAAGGGTACATGTTTGTTCCCATTCCAAGCCTTCGTCCTGTCTCCTTTGCAATAGCAAGCTGATCACCTGGATATTAAAACCACCATAAAGTGGATATTAAAACAATCACCATTGCATTCTCTGAATAGATTATCAAAGAAGAAGAAATTACCAGTAATCATCTTGACATTTACACCGAGATCGAGAGCTCTACGGATGGTTTCAGCACTGTCATGTCTTGGAGGATCAAAGAGGTTCAACAAGCCAACAAACTCCCATGGACCACCTGGACTTTCCTTACTTTTCTCAGGAACTTGCTGCATCCAAACCACAGTACCGGTATAAGAGGATATTATTTCCCAAAATAATGAAAGAAAGTGAATGAACGCTGCAGAATATCAATGCAAGGCATTAAACCTGTCTAGCAACAGCCAATGATCGAAGCCCTCTTTCCGCAAACTTATCAATACAAGAATGAACCTTCTTCTTAACATCCTCCCTGCAGTTGCATAGGGCGAGGATCTATTCACAGAAAATATTAGTTCGAACAAGAGAACTCACTAATCTTTTTCGAGTGTTGCACCAGAAATTGGTCTGGAATCTGAAGCAACAAGTTACCTGCTCGGGGGCACCTTTACTTGCTCTGTGCCAGTTGCCACCAGCGTCAATGTAGGTTAAAGCAGTCCTTTTGTCCACAGGATTGAATGGAAGGAAGTGCACCTCTCTTATACCAGCTCTTGCCTGCATACAAATACATTAGAAAAAGGAAAAAGGCTCACGTTCATTACTTGGTGTCTTAAAATATGGGGAGCAGGCATTGTACCTCCTTTGGATCGGCAAGCATTCCAACCATGGCAGCGTCAATGGCATCTTGATTTTCGACTCTAGAGGCCCTGGCAGCAAGCAGGATGACATAATCTTTCTCCACACCCTTTGCGAAAACCTCAATCAAGTTTTTGTCAATGCTCAGTTTGTTGAGGGTTAGAGTCCCAGTTTTGTCACTGCAGAGTACATCCATGCCTGCCATCTCTTCAATGGCAGTCATACGCTTAGTGATGGCACCTTGCTGGGACAGCTTGTGAGATCCTATAGCCATCGTCACCGACAAGACAGTTGGCATAGCGATGGGGATGCCTCCAATTAAGAGAACCAAAAGATTGTCAATTCCATCTCTGTACTTGCGGTGCTGAATTGGGTACATGACTATGACCTCGATAGCCATTCCAATTGCTATAGAACAAATACAGAAGTTCCCAATAGCAGTGAGAACCTTCTGGAAGTGGCCAACTTGGTTGGTGTTGTCCACCAGATGCGCTGCCTTTCCGAAGAAGGTGTGAACACCAGTAGCGATCACAACAGCCTCGATCTCTCCTTGTTTACAAGTGGATCCTGAGAAAACTTCATCGCCAGGATGCTTAGTCACTGGAAGTGACTCCCCGGTAAGGGCAGATTGGTCAACCTTTAAAGGATCACCCTCAAGAAGACGGGCATCGGCAGGAATGATATCCCCTAGCTTGACACTGATGATGTCTCCGGGAACCAGAATCGCAGCATCCTCCTCACTCCACTTTCCATCCCTTAGAACCTACACCAGCACAGAATAAAATTGATTATAATTAGTTATTATTTAGGCAGGTGTTTAGCCACTTTTTTTACTATTCTCTTTTTTCTATCACGATGGCAGTATGCCAGCATCTAACATTTATCATCAGTACATTACGTTTTTTCTTCTTATTTACTCGTCATGAAGCATGGCACTGAGTTTAAAAGATAAATAAACAAACAAACTCGATACGTCATCTCCTATTAGAGTCATCAGGTTTCACACACAAGCCGATGAAAGTATCTTACAGTTTATTCGTATGAACATGAACAGAGTGCTTTAGCCAATTCGCAAAGAGCCAACTAGATGTGCTACGCAGTTTCTTGAGAGAGAAAACTTACCTTGGTTTTAGGAGCCAGGCCAGCCATGAGTGCAGCCGCAGCATTTCCCGCATTGTTTTCTTCAATGAAACTAATGGTAGAGTTGATCACAAGCAAGCAGATGATACCGACAAAGTCCTGCCAATCCGGGGGCCTTCCATCGCCATTCGCCAATGCAATAGCCATGATAGCTGCAACTTCCATGACCCATGATAGAGGATTCCACATGAACCCCAAAAACTTGAGAAATTTGCTTTCCTGTTCATTGAAATACTTGTCATTAGTCCTTCAATCAGCAAACAACATGGGATAAGATATTCCATGCATGTGCTAGGGTATCATTAGGGACCTTTTTCTCTTCCAATTTGTTGGGGCCAAAGATTTGAAGCCTGTTGGCTCCTTCCTCTGAACTCAAACCTTCTTTTGTACATTTCAACTGCTCAAACACTTCCTCAACCGGAATCCTTTCCTGTTAACAAGAACCATTCCACAACAGCATTGCAATTATTAATATCAAAATCTTATAGCAATGTGCTCTGATAAGATTATTTAATTCCTTTAGTACAATTCCATTTGTTATAGGAATTTTGGTGAAATATTCAACCTGTATAGGGCTTCTTATAGGATGCCATGTTCATATGAAGTTTAGGTTTGTATTGGCGGAATGATGGTGAAAAGAGGGGAAAGAAAATGTTGTTGATGAATAAGGATGAAAACTGATTTATGTTGTAGATTATGGAGTTTTGAAAGGTTTATTTGATGGGGAAAAAAAGGAATTTATTAATGAAATTATGGTGGGAAAAAAAAAAGAAAAAAAGAAAGACAGTGACATTTTTGTTATTTTAAAAATTAAGTAGCTTTTTACCCATTATTTAAAATATAATAAGAAGTTTATAATTAAAAAGATAATTTTATTCTTTTTAAAAAATAATTGCGAAGTAAAATAAAACAATATGTTGAAGTGTTTCCGTTCCGGTAATAAAAGCGTTGACTGAGGAGAAGAGAGAAGGTCGCTCTCGCGACTTTCTTCGAGTCCGATTGGGACGTGAACGGAATCTCTGACTCCAATTGAAATCTAAGGTGTACGGTGCAAATTCCAAGATGATCATCAGAGTCATTAAATACTTGTGACCCCAAGACATAAATCCAGTGGTCAGTCAGTACGGTTTGCACGTGTGAGAGAGAGAAGACTAGAAACTCCTCGGAAAGGACCACGGAAAGGTACTAAAATACCCAAAAGAACAAAACAGCAGGCTGACCCGACCCGACCCGCTCAGACCTTTTCCTTTCTTCAGGGAGGGAGGGATTTAAAACACCATATATAGCTCCCCCACCCCAAAACATAAAAGAAGATTTTTTTTAATTTCTTTTCAATTTCGCAAGAGTTTCAAACTTTTATGCCCAAGTGGAACTAGCTAAGAAAAAGACTGCTCTAAAGTCTTCTACATCTTTTTATCATTCTTTCCACCTTTTCTTCAAGAGTATGCAATCTAACGAAGGATTTGAAACAAAAAGATTTCCGATGTTTAAGCACGAGGATTAAAACATTTCCATCTTGATCTGGACATAGCTGGAATGAGCCGAAACTTCAATTCTATTCAGCTATATGTGTGTGTGTGTGTGTGTGTGTGTGTGATCATCATAGATCTCAACAGTCACATGCACATCGAATGATGCACACTTCACTTCATAGTTTTTTAAGCAAACAGCTGCAGCAGCAGAAAATTTAAACAATATGCATAAAGAGAAAGTAGGTAGTGAGGATAAAAAAAATACCAGATCAACGTTCTCATTCTTGATCTCCTCGAGACTAATGGCCTTTGCCATCTTTCCACTCTAGCCCCAGCAAACACCTCTCTCAATCGGTTTTTGGTAGCAAGATTATGTATATATGAAGTACGTACTCAATATGGAAGATGAAATGAAGGTAAAGGCTACATTCAATGAGACCTTGACCGCCAGAGATTAAGAGAGAGAGTGTGCAGAGACAAGTAAGACGAGGCTTCTTTCAAGTTCATCCATCCCTCTTTTTTATAGCCCCCTCCCCTCCCCTCCCCTTTATTTTTTTTCTTTTAGAGAGAGAGAGAGTGAGAGAGAAAAGTTTTGCCCTACACTTTCTGAGACCCGCCGTTACCCCCTTAAAGGTAGGACCCACATTCACAACTAGGTAAGAGGAAAGGAGTAGTCTCTCTCTCTCTCTCTCTACCTAACCGGTGAGTTGTCGGTAGGGGTGAGCATTTTCGGTTCGGTTCGGTTTTTTGTCAAAATAGGGACCTAACCGAAATTTTTGTTTTTTTTTTAAATCAAACCGAAACCGAACCGGATTTATTCAAAACCGGCCACTTTCGGTTCGGTTCGGTCCGGTTTTTTTGGTTAAAAAAATCATAAAACCGAATTTTTTTTTGGGCCTTCTGATGGGCCTTCTGATGGGCTTTCTGATGGGCTTTCTGATAAAAATTTTGATAAGCTTGAAAAACTATTTTTGTACAAGAACCCAAAGTATTTTTAAAATTGTTTTTGTAACAAATACAAATATTAATTTATTAAATTGTTAATATAGTGTTTATTAAGTTTTTTTAACCTTTCTAATAATTTTGTTGTGTAATTTAGCATGATGAGAGATAATTAAAACTACACAAAGGAACAAATTTAAATTTAAATTACAGAAAATGCCTTCAAAAAGGGCTTAAAAAAAACAAGAAACATTAACATAAAAAACTTCAAGAAATACAATCGGTCTTCAACTAATTATCATCCGTCGCTAGATTTAACTTTCCACCAAATTCTACAAAAAATAATAGAAATGTTAGATTGCAAATAAGTTGATTATTATTTAATAAAATAAAAATACAAATGTATAAGAAAAATAACCTGATTCAAGTTTTTCATATTTTTCATAATCATCTATCAAGGTTGTTAAGGACAATAAGAAAAAAGCTTCCTAGGAAAGACATCAAAAAAACAGTAGCATAAATTAGCATATGGAACATCACAATAACATCATAAACTTTTTGGCATTCAATTACTGCCAAAAGCACGCTACAAGACCTTTAAGAATGGTTTGCAATTGCTCAAAAAAGAAAGCCTAATCCCTTGCAGACCCACGTAAGTCCAAAGAACTAAATTTCAAGCTCATGTTTTCAGGTCCTAAACCATCACAAAGAAGGTAGAACAAAATTACAGACCTCACAATAGGCATAAAGTCGCTGGAATTCTCAATATTTATTATTGAGCGAAACTCGACAATTTTTTTTTATCTCGTTAGACAACTAGCATTTCCATGCCTATCCGGATTTGGAATTCTAAAAACGCCTACGGTGCTTTCACTCTAAAGTACTACGACAAAAGCCACAAGTTATGACTTGTGACCTTTAAAGAATATGCCATTAACAAGAAACCAAGACCAGATTTTACTTTTCAGAACATATGGTAATTACCCAAAATTATAAAAACACAGGAGCAGCAACTACTAGACCCGAATAAAGATATATTAGGACCATAAAAGACTGATTTTCCAACATAGCTCTATATAAAATGATCAGTCTAGGCTACTAAATAGTCTTAATTCATCAAGGAAACTAAAATAAATTAACTTCGTATTTAACTACTAGATAATAAATATATAACAAGAAATAACAAGAAATAAATCAGAGGTGAGCATTTACTTACCTTTTGTAAACTGAACCGTGTCGGATGGGGACGATGATGAAGATGCAGAGGGAGGCGAGAGGCCGAGAAGCGAGAGGCCAAGAAGCGAGAGGCGAGACGGAGGGAGATAAGATGCAGAGACAGAGAGGCGAGAGGTTGCTTGCCTGCTTGTGTTAGGAACCGAGAGGCAGAGGGAGGCGTGAGGAGTGAGGAGTGAGGACTGAGGTCTGAGCTGAGGAGGAGAGACTGGAAGGCGAGAGGCAGAGGGAAAGGGACGCGTGAGGAGAGAGGCGAGAGGAAGAGGGAGGCGGAGGAACGGGGTGAGGGTTTCGTAAGTTTGTATTTATAGTAGGGTGAGGAAACTGAACCGAACCGGTTCGGTTCGGTTCGGTTCAATCGGTTTTGTCCATACAAAACCGATACCGAACCGAACCGGACGGTTTTTTACAATTTTGCAATCGGTTTATTTTTTCGGTTCGGTTTTTTCGGTTTTTTTTTCTCGGTTTTTTCGGTTTTTTCGGTTATTCGGTTCGGTTTGCTCACCCCTAGTTGTCGGGGTTGGCGATGTCGTGGATGATGCGTTGGCTTCCAAAACCTTTCCTTTCCTGGGGGAATGTAATCTGGACACTGTACAGCACTCCTTTACTAGATTACCTGAAACGTTAAGATTTTCAGCATTATTCTCATTAATAAATTCAGGAAATAGAATTTCCTTTATGATAATCCGATACTCATTCACAAAACTAAAGGTTGCTAAAATCATTAATCATTTTTCTTGCACAAATCTTGTGTTTTTTACAGGCATGCATGTCCTTTGCGGGCTGTTCAAAAGGAAAAAACTTGGATCCAGGCATACATTCTGAGGCAATTAAATCTTGAATCATCTTGGTAGATGGAATGGAATAAACACTATCTTAGAAATTTGCATTGGGTTTGTTTCTAATAACAAAAATATTTATTTGCTTTTGTTGAAAATGGCCTAAATTGGTATATGCATATTTAGTAAAATACTATTAATACTAAGAAAGTGATTTGGGAATTAGGCTCCGCTACAAGGCCTAATTCTTCCTTTAAAAACACGGATATTGGATCTGATTTCTCAGGACAATCCAAAGAGGTATATAAACTCAAAAGACAATGAAAACACATAAAAAAACTAGCAAAATGACACTACAATAATAGTCTCTCAAGTAGCAAGTGAATTTATTCGAAATATAGATAAAATTGAAGACTAAAAAAAAAAACATAAAACTATATGCAAAACAAGGAAACAACACTCAAACATACTAGATATGTTGTGAATATGTTGCAAGAAACAAAAACAACATAAGCAAAATGAGTTTCCAAGTTGAGGGGGGAACTCGTTTACAACAAGTTAAGTTCGAATATGGAACCTAAGGTAAAATGAATCCAATTAAGTTGAAATTTGTGATGAAGTGTGATTTCAACATAAATAGAGATAATATTAAATTGAGAAATTTACAATAAGCTTTAATATGTTGACACAAAAATGTTATGAACAAGACTTGATTAGACTCGAAATTGAAAACTTAAGCAAATGATATCCAATTGATCGTAAAACTAATATGTAGTGCAATTAGGACCTCAATAATTAGAGTTTCAAATTTGATTTAATTCCAAACTGAGTTGACCTAATTTTTCCTTGTTAAGCGTACAACGGCAAAACCAATAAATGTCTTTCAACAACTTTTTTTATATTTTTTTATGCTACTAATATATTTAAGCCCAATTTTTTTTACTAAATCTAAAGCACAAAATACAAATTTAAAATAAGAACTTTAAGTTGTTTCTATATATAAATAAAATAAAAAGAAGTCTGATTTGGTCTTTAATGTTATTAACTTTTAGACTTTCTTTCTAAACTAGGAGAATCATTAAATAATTCCTCTAACTTAAGAAACAATTTTGATTTCTCATTAGTTTCATTTGTAGACAGGGAAACATATTCTTTTGAATGCTAAGAATCCTATCTTCTTCTTTAGGAAGTAATATGGAAGAATTGTATTGCTTTATTAGAAGACTAATATGCTAACTTGGAGTCCATGTAATAATAGGAAAAATAAGCACAAATAATTCCTCCTTACTTAGGGCCTAACACATCGACCCTCTTTATAGCTTGGATGAGACCCTTCTAAGAGTTGGATTAGATGAATTAGAGGTTGTCCTTTAAACCTTGTAGACATCCTTTCTCCCTTTATATCCATTGTATTTTATATGTTCTGAACTAACTCATTTAATGTCTCTTTAAATTTCTTTGTACTAGATCTTGTAATAAGCCCATTTGGCATCTCCAATGGCTCGTTGGTGTGATTACCCTCGGTGTTGGGCTGATCTTCATAAAAATAATATGATAAAATATATCTTAATGATTTGATTTTCATGTACTTTATAAAATCTAACCATATGCCTTGGTTTTTTATTCTTTCAACCATTATTAAACTGCATCTTAAGTCTTTTTTTTACCTTTTTTTATATGACGAAAATGATTCATACTGTGGATCAAGCTAAGAAATTGATGAAAGGCATCATGTGGAGTAGACCAACAGGTTGGTGGCATTCCTGTGATTGGACCAGGCATTGAAGAGAGCCATTTCGGTGTGCCTAAACTGGTGGCAATTTTTACCTTTCGGATATTTTTTTCTTTGAGAAATTATTATTATGCCTAATTAATTTCCTCTATGGATACTTTTATATTGATGAGA
The DNA here is from genome assembly GCA_029228465.1 of Salix viminalis. Taxonomy (NCBI): domain Eukaryota; kingdom Viridiplantae; phylum Streptophyta; class Magnoliopsida; order Malpighiales; family Salicaceae; genus Salix; species Salix viminalis. Next base: position 10,657,855 of record CM055431.1, read on the forward strand.
GAATGAAGTAAAATGTCGTGTACACAACAAATAATGTTTTGACAAAATACAAGTCATCTTCCATGAATAAGATTGAGCAAGAAGATAACCTTTCATGTAATTTGAAATGCTTAGCTTCAAACATTGTTGTTTAAGGAAAATTACCAGCAAGGAAAGCCAGATTAAATAAGTTTTTTCAATAAAATAACTCGAAGAACTATGAACTTATCTCCCTGGAAATGACTACTATTACAATTTGTATACTCAGGTGCATTACAAAACAAGCATCCATGGGAGTAGGACATGAAGTAAGAGAATTGGCAAATGGCCGGGTTCCCCCCCCTCTTCTGTTGAGACCTGCACCAGGTCGGGCCAGCATATTTTCAACTCACAACCACTTTGTTTTTGAGAAACTTTTGCCACATGAATCCACTTTTTCAACAGTTGTCCCACCTGAGTGTTTTGGCACTAGCAAAGAAACTTTACCCTAGCTAGTTTTAAATAAATAAGAAAAAACCATGAGAATAGACACCAAGGAATTATTGGCACTAAAGAAACAAAGCATCTCCCTATGGATTACAAGTGATTACACCCACCAATTTGTGTCCGCCATTGCTTTATTCTGGGTGGTGCAGTTTGTTGTTACTCTTTTCTCATTATGGAGATTCTTGAAAATGAGCGTACAAGGATAATGCCACGGGTGAGAGAATAAAGATTTTGGCTACACTTGTTCTTCAGTAATATATATAGCCTTAGACTTCGATGCAGTGTAAAGGCATCTCGAAAAATGGTATTGGTTGGATCTTTGAATTAGCGAGCGCGTGGGCTTCAAACAGCGGAGAAGGGCAGAAGAGCCACTAGCCAAGTGGTTTTTGACATGCATGTTGCTGTCCTTGTCTCCTGTATCTATCGACTTTCTTCTGTTTCTCTCGTTGGATGGCCATAATTCTGCAAGCAGCTGATAGCCATATAGGTGGTATCCAAAGGATGTTTTTGTGTTTGTTTTTGGCATACAATTCATCTGTCAACTGCTAGTTTTGCTTCTAATGATCAGATTTTCTCCTTTCATTTATTTTCGTAGATTACTTGTGAGGTACCTTTCTAAATCACTTACTGTTTTATCAAGAAAGAGTTTTTAATAAGAAGGATTAAATTAGGAATACAGTGACAAGCGTGGAGCATATGCTTAATCCCAATTCCCATGATGACAGAAATTAATATCACCATAGCTAATTACTAATTCATCAGTACGTATCGTATGATAAAATAAGAAGAGGAAAAAAGAACACCACTCCAGTTGCACAGATTCCTTGCATGATCGATCGCTGTGCATGCTCCTCTCAAATAAGAAATCAAAATGCCTGGTCTGTCCATTTTTGAAGCGACAGAACAATCTAATAAGAAAATCTGTCAGCCAAAAAGGATAGATTGTGTGACCGCTGGAGCAAAGATTTATTCACGATAGTGCTTTCTGAATATTAGGGGATCTTTTCTGTATAATGAACAACTTTTCAAAAGCTGGCACCAGGCTTGATCTTTCCCTTAAAAAAACCATGAACCCTAAAAAGATTTCTAACACATATGCTGCCGTGGAAGATCACCATGGTACTTTAATAAATCAGCCTGGTAGCTGAGTCACACTGCTGGTACAGAATATTTAGTCATATATATTGGGTTCAGTCATGTTTCTTGCCTTTACTTTCATTTTGTTTCAAAATCCTGGATTTTGCTGACAGTTAAACCCACTAATTATTTAGTCTTTGACTGACAGTTAAACCCACTAATTATTAATCTTACTCCGAATTTATTACATAAATAGCCGCAAAAGTTGATTGAAACAATATCTTAAAATTTTAACCTGTGATCATGGTTTTAAAGTAGCCGACCACATTCGTCATGAATCAAGTATAAAAAGTTACCATGCATGAATTAAAAAATATCAAAAGACTTGATGTTGCAAGTTGAAGTTCGGATGATATCACCGCACATCCAAATCATGTTTTTTTTAGTTTAACATCAACACTTCAAAATCATTACAAATCACTTAAAAACCATTCATATAAATAAAGGCCCCAGAGTTAGCATGCATGAATTGCATTATTTTCCAAGTTAGTTTAAAATATATATTTTTCTATTTTATTTAGAACTATTTCATTAATCTATTGTCCCTATTACTTTTCACATAATATAAATAAGGTTATTTATCTTGTATTGTTTTAGAGACTTGGTTTATTCATAAATAATATTATGTGTGTGTGAGGTTACTCATACTGATGATATTTCATTGAACTCTACTTAAATTATAAAACAATAGTTGTTTTTATGGTGTTTATCTTTACAGTTTCGGTTATTGATTTATTTATAATCAAAAGATTAGGGACTTTCATTCAATAGCTTCAGTTTCTTATTCAAGTAATTATTAGGTTGTGTTTTCTATCAATCTAATTTTAGTTTTCTTAATTTGTTTTGTATTTTGATTATATGTTGATTATGGGTTATAGGGTTCTTATTCGTTAGATTCACATCATGTATTTATACCGTTTCACTTCATACAAAAAGAGTTGTGTCATTGGCCACCAAGTGGCTTATTGGTTAGTGTGATGCTCCTATGGGTTCTATACCTAGTATGCAATTGAGAAATAACGCTATTGCTGATATAATATGATATTTGTCCTGTAATAGTCTTGTTTGTGTGAGATAGAAAATGTGTGGCTACATAAAAAAAAAGCGTTGTTATGAATTCACTTCATGTGCGAGATATCCATGTAAACATTGTTGGAAAATTTTCTGACGAACAAACAAACACTCTTTAGATCATTGTCAGGAATTGTGTTTCTGACGTGAAAAACAGACACTGTTCAAATCAGTGTCAAGAACAGGGTGATTTTCTACAATTGCTTAAGAATTAAAGACAAAGTAATTAAGCAATAATAAACAGAACAAGGGGCAGAATTTCTTGTTAGGTTACTGTCATCCCTAAACTTTTATTTATAGAAAAACGAAAAAAACAAGGATTACAAGAGAATGAGTTCTAATCAAATACAAACTCTTGACCTTTATCCTAAAACATAATGGACTTAATCTAAAACTCAATAAAGATTAGACTTCTAGATCACACAATTGATCATTATTGACTTAAACACAAATACTAATTAAAACAAATGAAAACTTTAAATCCTGATGGTGCTCTATTCTTCACGGCTCTGCCTTTTCTTCTTCAGTGTGCAGTCTTGGAATCAACTGCATTTCAAAACATCATTCTTCAACACTCCTCCTTGATTCCAGGCTGCACATTCCCACCATCTCCCTCAATTCTTCGAATCTTTCTTTAGCTAAGGATTTAGTGAATAATTCAGCTAATTTCTCCTTAGAACAACAATACTTCATTTCCAGCTCACCTTCTTGTTGAAATTGGCGAATTGCATGAAACTTGATTTTCATGTGTTTGGTTCTATCATGAAAAACAGAATTCTTAGATATTGCAATGGCTGACATGTTATCACAAAATAACTCAGTAGGTTCTTGTTGATTGAAATTCAAATTTCCCATCATCTTCCTCAGCCATACTAGTTGTTTTGCAGCTACATAGGCTGCAATGTATTCAACTTCTACTGTAGAATGTGCCACTACACTTTGCTTCTTTGAATTCCAGCAGAAAACACTACCTCTCATTGAAAAACAATAGCCTGAGGTGCTCATCATGTCTTCATCACTCCCAGCCCAATCACTATCACAAAAACCAATTAGCCTGATTGTTTCCAGTTTATCAAAAACCATCCCATATTCCAGTGTTCCTCTCAAATACCTTAGGACTCTTTTGGCTGCAACATAATGAATTTGGCTTGGATTTTGCATAAACCTGGTTCTTGGGAGTAGCCTTTAACCACTAGCCTTGCTTTGTGCTTGTTGATACTTCCATCTGCATTTAATTTTGTTTTGAAAATCCACTTCATCCCCAATACCTTTCTGTCGATAGAGCTGTCAACAAGCTGCCAAGTTTCATTTTTTTCAATCATCACCAGCTCCTCCTTCATTGCTGCCATCCATGTGTGTAAATCCATGGCTTCTTGAGCATCATTAGGTTTAGTTTCAGCAAGATTACATCTTCTGTAAATGTCACTCAGCAATCTTGTACCCCTCACAAGTTCATCTTCAATTTCATCACTGTCATTGAGCTCTTCTTTTTCAGCTTGAATTTCATGCCCTGTTTCTTCCACAAGTTCAGCCTCCCAATTCCACATTTTTTTCTTCTGCAACTTTCACATTCCTTGCAATCACAGCCTTGTTAGTTTTCAAATCAAACACTTTGTAACCATTGGACTTAATGCTATATCCAATTAAGATTCCTACCCTCAGCCTTTTGATCAAGCTTACCCCTTTTAATTTCTGGTTGTAGGACATAACAGGGGCTGTCAAACACTATTAAGTGTTCTAGATTTGGTTTGAACCCATACCACATTTCGTAGGGTGTTTTTTCTCCCAAAATCTTTGTAACCATATGATTTAGAAGATAAGAGGCTATGCACACAGCTTCTGCCCAGAATTTCAGGGGCATCTTCTTTTCATACAAAAGACATCTTGCCATCTCCATTAGTGTTCTATTTCTTCTTTCACTAACACCATTTTGTTGAGGTGTGTATGGTACTGCAAGTTGATGTTTTATCCTTTCTTTTGCTAAGTGTTCTTCCAGTTTTTGGGAAGTAAATTCACCTCCATTGTCAGACCTCAAAGCTTTTAACTTGGTTCCAGTTTCCCTCTCGGCTGCAACTTTAAATTTCAGGAATTCTTCAAACACTTCCCCTTTTGTTTTAAGAAAATAAACCCAACAATATCTACTATAATCATCAATGAACAACAAGAAATACTTAGCACCATTCAAGGACTCATTCCTCATAGGTCCACACACATCAGAATACACCAATTGTAGCTTACAAGTAGCTCTAAATGCATTGTCATTAAAAGCAATTCTTGTTTGCTTACCTAATTGACAAGCTTCACATACCTCTTTTTGTTCTTGAATTTCTAGATAATCCAACCACCATCTCTAAGTTTGCCATTTTCTTCAAAGTAGCATAATTAAAATGCCCCAACCTCTTATGCCACAACACTGAATTTGAGCTGTCAGTAATGCTCATGTTCAAGTGTTCATTCTCCAAGCCAAGACTAAAACTTCTATTAGTCATTTTAGCAGAAAACAATATGCTTCCATTTTCATCTCTAATTGTGCATATGCCATTAACAAAAGATAGTGAATGACCATCTTCAAGCAATTGTCCAACACTCACTAAGTTTTGTTTAATTTCAGGCACATACAATACATTATCAAAAGTTCTTATACCTGTCATGGTATTAATGTCAACATCCCCTCTGCCTTTTACATCAACATACTGCCCATTTGCAACTTTTACTTTGGATTCATAATTTGTGTCCAAAGTTTTAAACTTCATATTTGCAGACATATGATTAGTGCATCCACTATCAACAAGCCAGTTTGAATTTATTACCTCTGCTTTGCTGCAATTCTGTTCTGCCACAGCCATGAACAAAAGTTCATCCTCCACTTCTGTGTTCTTTGCAACATAAGCTTGCTTTCCTATTCCAGCTCCTCTGTTTGATTTGCAATACTTTTGAATATGACCAAACTGCTTACACCTTCTGTATTGAGCATTTTTAAGCCAACATCATGACTCTTGATGACTTGTTTTATGGCAGTATTTGCACGGAGGAAATTATTCTTTCTTTTCTTTTCCCCTTGTGTTAGAATTGTTGGAGAAGTTGTTGGAAAAATTCTGAGTACCCTGCCACTTTTTGTTCTGCCAATTTTTATCATTTTCCCTTCTTCCTTCATGACTCTCTTTGACAGAATTCTGGAATCGTGATCTTCCTTTAAATCCAGCAACAAAGGCTTTTTCACTTGAACCTTCTTGTCTGAAGGCTTACCTTTACTCTACTACTTGGAGAGCATTGATTAAATCTTGAAGACTCATTTTAGTAAAATCATTTGAGTCTTCTAAAGAACAGATTTTGTTCTCAAATTTTTCAGGCAAGCTGACGAGAACTTTTTCTACCACTCTTGAATCCTGAACATCTTCACCCAAAAGTCTCATTTGATTGACTAGTTTGGAGATATTAGAAGAGAACTCTTTGATTGTCTCTGATTCTCTCATCTTTAATCCTTCAAACTGTCTTTTTAAATCAAAATCTGCATTCTTTTTTTATTTTTCATCCCCTTCAAATTCTGCCTTAAGCTTGTCCCAAGCTTCTTTAACAGTTTCACAAGCCATGATTCTTGTGAATATTTCTTCACTTACAGCATTATGAATGCATGTAAGTGCCTTGAATCCTTTTGCTCTTTCTTCGTTGAAGAACTTGATTTGAGCAATTGTCGGATTGGTGTTTAATGGATGTGGTTGTTTGTCACTTTCAACAATCTCCCACAAATCAAAAGCCCTGAGATATGTTGCCATTTTCACAGCCCAAACAACATAATGTGACCCTGTAAACACAGGTGATTTCGATGAAAAATTTGCAGAATCCATGAAGAACAAAAAACTCTGTCGATCCACCTGTTACTCTTTGGTTTTGCAATAAAGAGTAACAGTTGCTTGTTGCAGATGTTCTTCACCTTTAATTGCAGAATTGATTGGGCAACTTTGATTGAACAAAGATCTGGACAAGTAATTAATGATTTCTGTCAATTACATACCAATCACAGAAGAAATCAAGATGAATTTCTTGATTGAAAAATCCTCTCTCGTGTTTCACTCTCCACCCTATCAAAGCTAAATAACTTTGAAAGATCCTCACAATTCACTCTTGTTTCACTCAATTCCCTTTCAAAGATTCAATTTTGCTTTGATACAAATTGTTGGAAAAATTTCTGATGAACAAACAAACACTGTTCAGATCACTGTCAGGAATTGTGTTTCTGACGTGAAAACAGACACTGTTCATATCAGTGTCAAGAACAGGGTGATTTTCCAGAATTGCTTAAGAATTGAAGACAAAGTAATTAAGCAATAATAAACAGAACAAGGGGCAGAATTTCTTGTTAGGTTACTGCCATCCCTAAGCTTTTATTTATAGAAAAACGAATAACAAGGATTACAAGAGAATGAATTCTAATCAAATACAAACTCTTGACCTTTATCCTAAAACATAATGGACTTAATCTAAAACTTAATAAAGACTAGACTTCTAGATCAAACAATTGATCATTATTGACTTAAACACAAATACTAATTAAAACAAATGAAAACATAAAATCTTGATGGTGCTCTGTTCTTCACGGCTCTGCCTTTTCTTCTTTAGTGTGCAGTCTTGGAATCAACTGCATTTCAAAACATCATTCTTCAACAAACATGAGGAGAAGAAGGAGAAGAAGAAGGAAAAAAAAACCTCCATCCCTTTCTCTGCTACTTTTATTATATTTTGTCTCCAATCTCTGTATTTTGTCGACAAAACTCACTAATATAGTCTTTTGAATGACCGTGGAGGGGGGGTTTAAGCGAGGTGATAAAATCCTACCATGTCCATTATTGAGGCAGTTGTATATTTCTTCTTAGGAACAGTCCTTCATCCTGAGAACCATTTAGCATCGGACTTGGGTAAGGAGAATTTATAAATTTCTGTTAGAAATCAGAAGAAGGCCATGCTATGTATAAACAATACTCTTAAAAGGTAACCACAGATTCATTATAACACTTGTTGTCTTCGTTAGGTCTACAATTATTAACAAGCGCCAATATTTTAGTTAATAGTTTGTGAAGTTCATCAATTGTGTGTAGACTTGATCACCCAAAACTTAGAATTCTGTAGGATTTTGTGTTGAAGTTCAATCAATCTGTAACAGCTACGCATTTGAGAGTGGAGGCTTTCATCATGCATAAGAGCTTTTGTTTACTTGCCTTACAAAACTAATCTTCAGACAGCGTAAATCACAGTCAACATGATTCAATTTTTACCCTCTTAAAATTTCCTAATAATTTCTATTAAAAAATAGTCATTTTTAAAAAAAAATGATCAAGAAAAAACAAATACAATTTTGGATTGCAATCAGAAATGTAATTTACAACTAGTCACAAAATGTGGGCATGCAATTTCGGGTTTAATTGAAATACTTAAAATTTAATTGAAAGAATTGAAAGACTAATGGTCAAGATAAAAAGGATGGAAAAGTTTGGAAATCCAATTAATTCAATTGGGGAGCTAATTGAAGGAGGAAAAGGGCTAAATTTGCAAGATAATGGTCAAAATAAGAGATGGAAAAGTTTGGAATTTCAATTAATTCAATCAAGGACTTATTTGAAAAGAAAAAACAAAACTTGAAGTTAGTTTGGCTAAAATTAAGAGAGTTAAAGGACTAAGGGCCAAAATAGAAGTTTTGATAAAAAAAAATATTAGAGATCATACTAAATAATTAGGGATGTATTTGAAGAGGAAAATGATATTTAGAGTCAATTTGACCAAAATTACTAGAATTAAAGGTCCAAAGACTACATTGTAAGGCATCCCAAAATATAGGGACCAAATTAGAATATATTAGGGGGCAAATTGCAAAGGTTTTTGAAAAAAAAAACCATTTAGGGCCAGATTGATAAACTTTATAGAATAAAGACCAAAGCTAAGAGGATGTTGAAATTCTAAGACTAGAATGCATCTCAATAAAATGGTGTTATTTCTTCCCAAATTGGAAACCTTAATTTCAGAGGATGATGTTCACAAAAAAAAGATGATGCGGTATCCATTGTTATCCTTTTGTTTTTTCTGCATTTCATGTCATAAGTTGTTGGCGAGAGAGTTGATCTATCATTTTTTATTTGTCTATTTCATAACTAATTTAAGACATGCAAACCCGACCCAAGAACCATAGACTTTGCAACTCCTAAACCGCTAGTAAATCGTGTCAAGCTTGTTAATCATCCAACTTTCTTACCAACTTAAATAGTGATTTGCTCAAACGGAGGGAGCCTATAATACTCTTAAGGCTTTATATGTGTACTAACTAAAAATGATGTGTGAAAGGAGGGAAGTTTTTATAAGAGAGCGAGGAAAAGAGAGGAAGAAAGATAGTGTAGAGAAAAAAGAATGGAAAAAAGAGAAAAAAGGCAAAGAAAGAAAGGCGAAAAAAGAATATGATACTTGATTGTTAGTTGAGTGTTTATTTGTTGATCTTATACTTGATTTGATGATTCTTACTAAATACGCTCCCGCAAGATAAGATTGGCATCAGCAAGGCCAATCTTGGATCTTAATTATGTTGTATGTTGCTTAAAAAGTGTTCTGGTAAGAATATCTACAAGATAGTTGTAGGTGCTTACATGATGAACCTTGAGTTGTAGTTTTTGAACTTGATCATAGATAAAGTACAAATCAATCTGAATGTTTTTCATGTGAGAGAGATGTACTAGATTAATATTTAGGTGAGTAACACCTAAGTTATCACAAAACAACTTAGGTGGAGAAGAGATAAGGTGTTCAAGTTCTTAAAATAATTAAAGGAGCCAAATTATTTTAGAGGTTGCATTGGCAAGGTCTACATGCTCGATTTCTATGGATGATTTGGCTATTGCCCTCTAGTTTTTTTGAGCTCCAAGAAATTGGATTTGAGTCAAGGAAACTTATATAAACAGCGGTTGAAGTGTGATTATGAAAGTTCTCTGCCATATATCAGTGTAAGTTATAAGAGTTGATGAGTTATGTTTGCAAATGTGAATGTCATGAAAAATGATATTTTTCAAATAGTGAATGAGCCTTTTCATGGTTGTCCAGTTAGTGGTAGTAGGTTTATGCATGAACTCGAATAACTAATTAACTACAAAGAAAATATTTGACTTCATAAGAGAGAGATATTGAAGAGAACCTAGAGTACTGTTATGGTTAGTGTTGTCAGCAAAACTAGTATCATGAATCAGCTGGAGAGTTGTGGCATTGTACACATCTTTTACACCAAGCATATTACTCTTGGACAAGAGGTCTCTGATGTATTTATATATGACAAGAAGACCGATTTTGGTAGGGATTGCTTCTATGCCTAAGAAAAAATAAAGTTGTCCTAAGTTTTTTAAAGAGAAATAATCACCAAGTTTAGCAATCAGAGATGCAAAAAAATGATCATCACTGTTTGTTATCACTAAATCATCAATATAGAAAAATTAAAATGTTATTGAACTGGATTTAAAGATAAACAAAGAGGTATCTGATTAAGAATTGATGAACTTAGGCTCAATAATTATGGTCTTAGGAATCGAATAGTAGGCTGTTAATGCCTGTTTGAGGCCATAAATGCCCTTGTGTAATTTGAACACATGATTAGGCTTGCACGAGTCCTTAAATCCTGGAGGTTGGTTTAGTCATATAAACTTGTTTGGTCAACATAGCATGCAAGAATGATTTTTATTAACATCAAGTTGTCTTAAAATCCACCACTACATAACAATAATAGTTAAGACAATACATATTGTTATTAGTTTTGCAACTGGACTAAAATATCCTTGTAATCTAGGTAAAGGCGTTGATTGTACACTTTGGCAATAAGTCTAGCTTTAAAGTGATCAAAAGACCCATCAAATTTCCATTCAATCTGAAATATCCACTTACAACCCACAACTTTACAATTTAGAGAAAGGGGTGACTAAGTCCCATATACTTTGTCTCATCGTTATTGGTTTTGTGGACATAACACGTCTCCATTGTAAGTCATAGAGGGATTCACTTATACAAGTTGGTTAAATAGGAAAGGGAATGAGATGTTTAGTAGCTAAATGGAATTGTCTGGGTTTGTAGATATTATTCATAGACCTAGTGGTCATGGGGGTGAGAACGAGTAATGTTAAAGGTTAGGTTATGAGAACTAGATTAATCAATTTCTGCACTAAAAAAGATGTACTCATGGTAGGTAAAGGTAATTGAAGAGGCAGGGAATGCAATTGAAGTAAAAGTACTCAAACTAGAAAGAAAAAAAGGAGAAAATAGTTTAAAGAAATTACCTGAATATGCAAGAGAAGATAACATGCTTATGAACTGTACTAGCGGTGGTCGTGATAGCATATGTGTTAAGATGAGCACCATGGAATGTGAGGAATTTTGCAGACATCATGATTTTGTATTGTGTTGTTAGATTCATCGAAGATGACGTGCCTAGACTTACAAATTCATTTTCTGTTGAGATCTAGACATTTATATGTGTTTTGGGTCTAGGGATAGTCTATAAAAAGACATGGAATGGACTTGGGTTGGAGTTTCTAAGAGTTATAAGGTCAGGTGAGAGGAAAACAAAGACATCCAAATTTTTTTAACTTAAGATAATTTGGAGGTTGTTGGAACAAAACTTCAAATGGGGATTTATTTGTCAACAATGGTATTGGTTATCCATCAATGAGATAAAAAAAAACATTTGAAAAGCATGTGGGTAATACAAGGGTAGAGAAGCATCTTGTAATAAGGTTAATCATGTCTCAAAAAGGTGACAAAGACGGCGTTCAGAAACCTCATTTTGTTATGGTGTATGAAATATGGTAGTATAGTGATCAATTCCATGAATTGAAAACTAATTTTTAAGCTCCATAAATTCATCAACATTATCAAAATAAAGACATTTTTTTTGTTTGAAATTGGCTTTCCACAAGATGTTTAAATTAAGGGGAAATAGTGCTCACTATAAATCTGTTTGTTAAAGGGTAGAACAACATATATTTAGTGAAATGATTGGAAAAAAAAACAATATTTTGAACCTCAATCCTAATTGTATGTACAGGAGGACCCCAAATATTAGTGTAAATAAGATCAAGTGGTGCATTACTTTTTAGACTAGTGGAACAAAATAGTTATTGGTGTGCTTTATTCATTGAACAAGAAGGACAAATATGAGACATTTGGTCTTGTTTTATTGGGAGAGAAATGATGTGATAAGATAACAAACAATTATATGAGATTGATGAACAAGCCTTTTGTTCCACCCATCAATTGCTCATGCACATTTGCAATCATTTTTAAGGAAGAATTCAGAGATTGATGAGCAAGCCTTTTGTGCCACCCATCAATCAAGATCTGCTCATTCATATTTGCAAACATTTTTATGGAAGAATTCACTAGTGAATTCGGGAGTGTGTAAGCACCATTTTCACATGCACCTCTAAGTAAAGTTACCCATATGACCTAATCTTTGATAATAAAATAAGTAGGGTGAAGTTCAAGAAAAATATTATTTTGAGTGGTAATATGGTGAACATAAATTAAAATTTTACAGATACTTGGACTGCAAAGTGTATTGTTTCAATAAAATGTGCGCATAAGTGATTTAAAAACCGAAGAACCAATATGTGAGATGTGCAAACCAAAACCATCATCTATGACAACCTCATATGTCCCATATATTTTGAGTGTACTTAGAGATTTGCCACATCACTTGTAATATTATACGAAGTTGTAGAATCAATGAGTCATTTAGTATCCTTTTGTTGAGAGGTTGGGACACAATTTGTAATGGCTATGAAAAAATTCACTAGTGGACATTGTTTTGCGATATGACCTAATTGGTCACAGAATTGACACTTGGGTCGGAAACGGCGTTGACCATTAAACCGACGTGATTGGTTTTGTTTCCTTGTATCATATAGAATATTATTTAGGCCTGGCTAAAACAACAGCCCTTTAAAAAATTATGGTTTGTTTTAACTCTAAACGGAGTTTCTATTATTTCCAAATGAATGATAAGAACCTCGTCGGCAATTCATGTAATTGCAGTGGTGAACAGCTATTGTATGGAGGTTTCAAGACAGGGCAAATATGTCTCATTACCCACAAGGAGATTCTGAAGTTCCTAAAAAACGAGTGTTCTTGAGCACTAATTAGGGCAGCAATCTCCTGATAATTAGAGTCAAGACCATTGAAAACATATAGAGTGGGATCATTATCTTAAATAGGATGATCAATGAGAGCTATTTTATCTCCAAAGAATTTCATGGCATGTAGATATTCTTGAATAGTTTGTTTGTCTGGTTTAATTAGTGTCGGGTCCTCTTTGAGTTGCATGGCCTTAGTTTAGGATTTGTTTGCATAAAGATTGTTCGATTTTTTCCACACTTCCTGAGAGGTTTTTGAAGCAGAAATCAAAGGAGTAATGGTTGTGGTGTGGATGCTAGGATATGACTGAGGATTAGTTTATCCTGCCTTTTTGAGGGGTGGGTGTGGAGTCAATTGTGTGTGGGCAAAGTTTATCTCCTATGACGTAGTCAAGAAGATTGCACCCAATTAGAATAGCTTCAAACCGAACATGCCACTGTGGAAAGGTTGAGGGAGTGAGTTTGTCATTGATTTATGCTGAAATATTGAATGCAATCAAGGGGTATCTATTGGGAATGGAAGGTTGTGTGAGGCTGGCAGATAAGGGGATCGCATTCTTGTGAGAGGATGAAAGCTCTGACATAATGATGAGAATAGTCTCAGTAGTGTTTTGTTTCTGTTTTGAATTAAAAAAAAATCAGCATATCAATTACATAGTCAAAATTTTGTAAAAGTTAGGTTCCTGAAGTTGCCTGAAGGCCTAGGGAGGAAAGAGTCATCATCATACAAGGATTTTAGTAGCATGTGGGATTTTAAGGCGATAATAATTAACATGCTCCTTTATCCCTGAAAAAATTGATAATTAATATTAAATGTTCTTAACGGTTAGTTTTACACATCAACAGAAAACACAGTTCCATATGATGGAGCTCTTGAGAATCATTATACCGTCTGTGCACGTGACTTCTCCACCGCAAAAGAGATTTTCTTAAAAAGAAAAAAGAAAAAACTTCAAAGGATGCAACTCACAGTGTCAAGAACTGAAACAAAACTACATCTGCTATAATTAATGTAGCTTGCCTAGCTCTCCTCTGCGGCAAGGGTCCGAAGAAAAATCCAAATAATTATCAGTTTGGAGCCAAATATGAAAAAAAAAAAAAAACTACAAAAAGTTGACAGCGCAGCCACCTCGACTGCAAATCTCAAAATTTCAAACACCGGAAGTAGCTGCAGTAACAAAAACAAGATTAAATGACAGGACGCAAAACAGTGTTACTGGCACAAATATCTCTGGTCTAAAAGTGGATTTAATTAATTAAGCGTCCTATTGGTTAACCACCATACCACAAGGTGCTTTGGGTAGTTTGAAATAGAAAAATGAATATGCAGTGGCATTCAAGCTAGCTAAATACAGTGAAAATATTTATGTGCTGGTGAGAAGAAAGGAGTGACCATGCAAGATGAATTTAAGGAAGCAACAATATGATGCGAGTCAAGATGAGAAGTACCTTTAGCAGGAGGCTCATCCTGAGGCTTCATGGCTGGGAAGAGAAGCACCTCCTGCAACCCAAAAAGCAAGCCGAAATGATGAGTTTAGATGAAATTAAATCCCCACACTGACATGCTAGTCTGTGAACCAGCGCTGGCATGAAAACTCAAGGACACACACCCCACCAACAGCCAAAAAACATTACAGGCGGATTGGTACAAACCTTTATATTCTGTGAATCAGTTAACAACATAGCTAACCGATCAATGCCTAGTCCCCATCCACCAGTAGGTGGCAATCCATATTCAAGAGCCATACAAAATGTTTCATCAAGAGCCATTGCTTCATCATCACCTGATTGTCGATCCTGAAATTCGGAAGCAAATTGCCACAAGGCATAATTTCCAGTCACTTCACTAAAATTACAAACTGCAAAATAGTAGCATTATTTCCGGTCATTACACTAAAATTACAAACTGCAAAATGATAATGTTACCTTCAGTTGTGCTTCAAATCGTTGTCGTTGTACCACGGGATCATTCAATTCAGTGTATGCATTGCAAATCTGCTCAGTCACAAAATATCAGCCATATACAAGCCCAAGTCAGAGCATAATTAGAAGATAAATCAAAAGAAGCAAAAAGCATGAATAAGGTAGATGAGTGAAATACTTCATGCTTGTTGACAAACAGTTCAAAGCGTTCAGTCAAGCCTGGTTTCGATCTATGCCACTTTGCCAATGGACTCATAATCTCAGGATGGTTGATGATGAAGGAGGGGTTTACACAAGTCTCTTCTAGAAAGTGTCCCACCAGCTGCAGATACACAGAAACACCAAAAATTGCAGCAACATAAATCTTAGAAAGTTGCCCGGTCCTTTATAAGCTTGAAACTCGTCTTTGACCTTAAAAATAACTCAACATCAATATAGTATGCTACATGATAAGTAATTGCGTTTGATGTACACAGGATGCACCAAACTGTAATTTTGATTGAAACAATTGTGGCTGTAAAAGGAGCATTAACCACACATGCTCTAACTAGGATATGAATGAGAACACGTGAAAAAGTAGGATACAAATGAGTCATGAATAGAATGAAATGATTCCATACACACACACAAACATGAAAACAGTAGATATGAATAAGAACATGTGAAAACAGTAGGATACGAATGAGAACACATGAAAACAGTAGGATAAGAATGAGAACACGAATAGAATGAAATGTTTTCTAATGTTTCCCTTTCATGATTAGACAATTCATCTAACAGTTGACTTAACAAAGAGATGGGGAAGAAGAATTACTTTGTCTAACAATCGTGTTGTCGTTTGAGGAGGGGGGCACTTAACCTCAAACCTCTCACATGCAGCCACAAGATACTTGATAGCTTCATCACTGGAAAGGTCCTTGGGTATATTGAGGTTGGCCATCTTCTCTAATTCCTCTATCATGTCAATCCGTCTGCAACCATTAAAAACTGTTATTTCGATCATCCACAAATATGCTGTGAAGACGTCAGACTATGCAATGGATGAAACGTGACATCTCACCGACCTAAACGGGGGTGTAAAGTCAATCTCAATTGGTTCCTTTTCAAGCCCATTTGCATGATATTTAATTTTGTAGCCACCTGTAAGTTCTTTGACCATGCCTGTTTTAAAAAAACACAGTATTTCAGTAAAAAAAAAATGTGGGAGACCAGTGTGAAATAATGAATTTTGCAACACCCAATCATTCACTCTTACCACTCAACATTTTCTCAGTGAGTTCCATCAAGTCATTGTAGTCAGCATAAGCCATATAGAACTCACAGGTTGTGAACTCAGGATTATGTGTCAAATCAATACCCTCATTCCTAAATTGTTTTCCAATTTCATAAACACGGTCAAGTCCACCAACAACTAACTCTTTAAGATAGAGTTCTGGTGCAATGCGCATGTACAGCTTCATGTTCAGATCATTATGATGAGTTACAAATGGACGGGCAGCAGCACCACCAGGAATCATATTCATCATTGGTGTTTCGACCTGAACACAAAGGATGAAATAATCAGAAGAAAGAAATGATTACATGAGAGAGAAAAATCAAAGTATAAACTTTCAAAACAACAAGATAGAAGACTGACCTCCAGGAAATCAAGATCGTCAAGAAAATTCTTTATGTATTTAATGATTTTAGATCTGGTCTTGAAAATTTGTTGAACCTCCAAATTCAACATTAGATCCAGATATCGCTGACGATACCGTGTTTCCTAGAATCAAACAATATAATAAATAAATGACCATTCCAAAGAGAAAGGAAATTGTTGAGACCAATCTGTGGAGGCTAATCTTGTAATAGAAATAACAGAAAATATGACCTATCAGTTTCCCAAAAATATCATATTCAATCCCAGAGAATAAAAGCATGACAAGAAAATTTTCTCCAGGATAAGCAACTAAAAAATATATAATGATTTTAATGTGTTATTCCAAGAAAACATTTCTATAGTTTCAATTCCATGACTATTTTGAGCCAGTATTCAACCTTTACAGGACAGCTAGTCATGCAACTTCAGCTGACATCATTACTTGTAAGGCTAATTTAACTATAGCCAGCATCAACCAAAAGGTCAGCTTCATCCATTATCCCTTGTGGGCAAATTCATCCGGTCTGACAGTAATATAGACAACAAAACTAATCACTCGAGCAGTAAATGTCATTGACAGGCACAACAAAGTGATCTTGGTTAGAGTGACTTGTTCATCCAAACAACAGTTAGCATATATCTGAGAAGATAAAAGGCTTGATCTTTTAAAACAGACTAATTTCTTTATGGTAAATACCTGATCTTTTAAAATATATGCTTCAGGGTTCCTGACTGATCCTGGGGTCCAAACCTCAGATTTCTGTAGAGCAACATAATTACATCATGATATATAATCTCAGCCCAAAACAACCAAGTAACAACAGAAGTTTCTAACCTTCACACTAGCATCCGAGCCAGGACCAGATTTCTGCCTGGGCATCATATGCAAACAATGAGATAAAACCGTGAAAGATGTTGGAAAGATGCTCAGCTCTCCCCTTTTGGTTTTTCCTATATTAGAAGAAACGAATTCATTACAAATGATAAAAGGAAATGCTAACATAATTAAGAGGATTAGTTTTCTAGCAGGTCTATATTTTAGATGGAAAAAAGATTAACAAAAAAACAGTATAGCACAGCATCTGTAGCAAGATGACACCAGAAATGATTACTAATTCATTTTTACTTCAAATAGGACAGAAAGGAACAATATTTCTGGAAATGCTTCAATATAACAATCAAAACAGTCCAAACAGCAAAAGATTCTCTCTTCTCAAGTCATTTTGGTTGGATCTATCTTTGATTATTCTACTGGTATATTGATAGAAAGATACAAATGAATTCCCATGTCTGCAGAATTCAATGCACAAGCATGAACACAAATAACAGTATACTTCTCATATACAGAGAGTTTGTACTTTTTATCGCTTTCTAAACTTGAGATATCAATTAGTTTGATTTTCAAAAGATTCAGCTTGAATTCTTTATCATTGAAGATGGTAATATCTCAAATGCTTTCAAAAATATTCTGAATGTCCTGGAGATGATTACAAGTGCAACTATCCATTTTCACCTCATTGTGCACAAGAAATTGTGCTTTTTAGCGTGCAAATAGAGATATGCATCGAATAGCAATCCTATCTTGTGAAAGAGGCCATCAGCGAAGATTGAATAGCAATTCTTCTAAACTAGATTTACATACTTTGCTTGACTTAATTCTATGCTTTCTACAAGTATGCAAATCCATGGAAACAAGAGCAGCTGCACGAGTGCACATACAGAGAGAGGAGGGAATGGCTTAAACAATGCTATATCACAATTGAGGTCCAATTTCTTGTCATGATAACTAAATATCGTAGAGAATCAGCCACTGCAAGATTTCAACACAGTTTTTCTTGCTAGAAAGAGATGCATCCCCTATAAACCTTGTTACAATGCTCAACAGCTATTGGGGGCCTTCAGTTGCAATTAGGTTAGGGCAAAGAAAAAGATTGAGAATGAAAGCTTCTGTTTGATAGCACAAATAAAGAGGGTGAAATATATCTCACATTAAGTTATTTCTTTGTTGAAAATATAAGATAAGTGGGAAAGCACAGAATATTAACTAACACTTGTAACAATCCAAACCTGGAAATCCAGTGACACCAACAATATCACCACGCTTCACGCTTGAATGGAGCTTAGAAAACTCTGCTTCATTGAAACCTGACTTGCTGAAATTACAGAAATGAAAATTTATCCATTTGAATGAGAAATGAAGCAAAAAAGGAAGACACGATAGCATATAAGAAATCACTCAAAGATACCTAGAGGGGTGGACAATGCGATAATTTAACTCCTAAAGCAAGTATGGCAGTGCCAAATAACAATTTATAAATTCGCACTTCTACTTCAGTATGACTTGTTAATGTACGGAACAGTCTATATGCAGCTGTACAAACATCTGATATGCAGATGAACTGAAAAGGGTATGACATAAAAGCATTAAAATCAATAAAAATTGTGGTTTGCATTCATGAAGTACATAAAGGATCCTAGACATACTACACAAGTGCATGAGTAAGCATCTAGAAGCAAGTGGATGAAATGCAACAACCAAGCATGAACAAATTCCAATTAATGAATGAACGTATGGAAAAAAACCACTAGATACCTTGCATCAGCCATCACTTGGACCTTAGCACCAAGACCATGCAGATCATAAAAGAACAACTTAGAAGAGGAAGATCTTTTACTCATTATTCGACCTAGTAAAACACAGAAATAATAAAATTCAACAAAATTACATAAAACAATAGAGCGAATAAAGTATCTGTGTTCAAAATTACCAGACAAAGACACAGAGACATCCTCAAGATGCTCTCCATTGCTTAACCCCCCATACTTGTCAATGTATTCAGGGATGGACAGAGTGACAAAAAACTTATGAGGGTACATATTTTTCCCTTCTCCCTTCTGAGCATCAAGATATTTCAGCCTATTTTCATAATATTGCTGTAACAAAAATCGAAACAAGAAACAAATTCAAAAACTAAAACAAAACTTTGTGTCTATAATAACCAAGTGCTAACAAGATAAAGCAAGGATAAAAGAGTTAGACCGTAGGATCCATATCTTCATCATCGGCCGCGGTTGCAGATTTCTGAACCTCGGTGCTAGCCTTGGCAGCAGCCTGCAAATTTGAGTAACATTGTCAAAAGACAAAAAAAAAAAAAAAAAGTTTTAACATCAATAATTATAAATGTTTAAACGAAAACTAAAACAAACATAAATAAATAAAATCACAAGGTATTGTCTTAATTCCATATTTGAAAAGAAAATGAATTGTCGATGACATTACAATAAGAAAAAAAAGGAAGGAGACCTGTCTAGCTTTCTCTTCCTCTTTTTGGCGCCTCTCTTCTTCTCTCTTCTTATTCTTTAATTCCTTCTTCAGTGCACTACAAGAGTAACAGCATACCCAAAAGCCACAATCAATCCATCACTGAAAAAAATAACAAAATTTTAAGTAAAAAAACATGAGAGAGAGAGAGAGAGAGACTAAC
The DNA here is from genome assembly GCA_029228465.1 of Salix viminalis. Lineage (NCBI taxonomy): Eukaryota > Viridiplantae > Streptophyta > Magnoliopsida > Malpighiales > Salicaceae > Salix > Salix viminalis. The sequence continues at coordinate 10,677,723 of CM055431.1, forward strand.
TTCTTGCTTATGGTTTTGTCGGTCTCCTCCATTGTTAAATCAGACAGAGACAAGGCACGCAGTTCAGCTGTTCGATAGAATGAGAGGGGAGGGGGCGACTGGCTGGTGGTGTTTTGTTATTGTGGTAATAACGCTACCTTAGATAGCTACTAGCTAGGGTTTTGATAAGAGCTCTGTCTGGGTTTAGTTCACCACAACACGAGTGAGTGACTGGTGAGATAAACTAGAATATGCTCTTCTTTTTTTAGTTTTGTTTATTTAATTTTTCTCTTTGGATATATTAAGAGCCAAAACTTACGACTGTTTGTTTTTGCTGACGTTGGAAAGTATTTTTGCAAGGAATTGATACTATTTTTTTGTCTTAGATTTTTTTATTTGTTTTAAATTATTTTGATATATTAATATTAAAAATATTTCAAAAAAAAATACATATACTATATTAATATATTTTTAAGAAAAAAAAATTGCTACTAGTCAAATGAGCTTCTAAATCATTCTAAATTTCTATAAGGACTTATGTATTAAAAAACCATTTGTTTTTTGCATTTCAAAATATTTTTTGAAATATTTTAAAAAAATATATTTATGTTTGCTTCAAAAAAATATATGTTTTTAGATTGTTTTAATATATCAAAAATAATTTTAAAAATTAAAAAATATATTATTTTAATATATTTTTAAATGCAAAATACTTCCAACTAACTATACTTGTTTTAACTAAAAAAACTAAAAAGTATGGGGGCTTCACTATGCAAAATGCATTGTGGATCCCTTACATGGCATTGTGGATGAGAGGTTGTCAATTCCGTTTCAGTTTTGGAGCGTTTCGACGCTCTATTCCAAGGTTGTATTGTTCATATATGATTAATTAATTAATTATATGAAAAAAAAATATTAATTTAAATTCAAATTCAGGATAAATTAACTTTAAATTATACAATACAAACACAAAATCAAACAAATATTATCTCAAAAATAATTATGATTTTTTTTAGTTTAAATGCATATGAATTGTTTCTTAATCTTTTAATATGAAATGCATATGAAACATTTTCAACTATTTTAAAGTCCTACTATATTTATCTTTTAATTGTTTCTCAAAAATAAAAGCATTTACATATTTTAAACTATTCTCTACATACTTTTTATTCTCTCAAGTCCTACTATATTTATCTTTTATTCTAATAATTCAAGTGAACATTAAGGGTGATTGCAGGTTTGTTAAACAAAAAATGCATCCAAAAATTTCAATGGAATGTTGTATCTTGGAAGAAAAGCATGTATTATATTTGAAATGTTTTTGAGTAGAGGGAGCATTGTCTCTATAAGGATAGCACTATTGCGTGCCACAATATCAGATTTTATCTGAACCCTTATTCTTTTCATATTAGTTAAAATTGTATATTTTATATTATGAAGTAATAAGTGTTATATTTGCTTGCCTTATTTATTTTTTCTAGCATCCAATTAATTTTATTGTAGCAATCTTAGAGAGAAAATTTTTCCTATTTAATTCATTTAGCTTTTAGTTTATTGATTTGTTTGTTTGAATTTTACTATAGATATTATAAATATCTTATCTAGCAAACCTGGAAAATTTTATGTTCAAAACTTTCTTTGTTGGCAACAACAAATGAATTTTTGGTTTACTGAATTAGGTCTTTTATGTGATTATGAATGGTTATAAAAATAAAAATGCTAAAAAAAAATGTAGGAACATTGATTTTTGTAGTTGCTTCTTCTAATGGTGCAACTTCCTTTAGGGACTTAATAAAAGTTTAGATCAATTATTTAAAATTTCATGAATGGCATAATATAGCTCGGATGGTTAAATATTGCATGAAACCAAGTCAAAATAAAAGTCGAAGTTTGGAGGAAAAAAAACGATAATAGAACATAATCGCGATAACAAAATCAATTTTTTAATGCAAATTCTGAGGGATTTATCCTACTTAAAGATCAGATAAAGAAATAATGAATTTAGCATTATGAAGACTCTTAACTAATCTAAGAATCTTGACGATTTCAACAGCAAAGGAGGAGGATAAGAAAAATAGGAGGCTACAGAGACAGGGTTCGAAAAAAAAAAAAATATATATATATATATATATATATATATATATATATATATATATATATATATATATATATATATTTGTTAATTCTCTAGTAACCATGAGCTAAATTTCTACACTTGGTTCAAAAGGGATAGATGTCATCTCCAACAACATGGGGCCCAAAAATGAGTAACAGCATATAAGATCTATTTTATCTTTTCTTTATAATTTATATTAGTGTAATCATGTTGCGAAGTGGGAAAAAACCTAAGAACAAAGGTTGAAACATATTTAGATGGAGGAAGAAAACAAGATAGAAATAGAACTAAGCATAAATAATAAACAACTTACTCCTCCACAAATCAAAACATCTAGCAATACTCCAAGTTAAGTCCTAACTCAATCAATCCTAATTTCAAGATAATCCCTCATTTTCCTTTACACTCTTCCAAGTCTAAGAAAGAAGACAAAGAGAAAGAGAATTTAAAGATTTTCAAGAAAGTGAAACTTGATATTTCCTTAAGTGATGTTAGCAATCAAATTACCAAATATGCAAAATTCTTGAAGAAGTTGTGTACTACCAAAAGAGCTTTCAAACTAAACAATTATGAAATAGTAAGTGTAGATGAAGTTGTATCGATTGTTGTTAAAAAATTGCCTTTAAATAAAATCAACCTTGTTGTGTTTATTATATCATATGTTATTGGTAATGTTAGCTTTGAAAAGGTTTTATATGATTTGCGCGCATCCATTAGTGTTCTACTTAAACATGTTTATGATTCTCTTAGTCTTGAGCTTTTAAATAAAACTAGTGTTGTAAATACATCTTACATATCATAGTTTTGTTTATCCACACAACACAAGCCAGAGAATCATCAATGGCTCCTAGAGAGAAGTTATAGGGAAGTGCTCCCAAAAAACCTACTCTCCATTAGCCTGCCGGAGAAGACAACCACAGCCGATTCACCAAAAAACCATTCCTTCGACACCATTCCTTAACCACAAACAACCATCTAAGCCAAAAAACCCATCTGCCACAAAGAACTGAGGCTTTCCCGGGGCCATTTCCTTCTTCTCTTTATACCTTTTTCAACCCTTTGACAATGAACTCACGAAACCACCACCAAACACAGACTACGGAAACTCTACCCAAAACACCACCCAACCTGGGAGACAACAAGAAGATCACCAGCTCTTGGGCTGACAAAGTCAAGGTAACGAATGCAGATACAAGGTAGTCACTTGAGCCAATGCCTCGCTTGCCAGTGGGTCAACAACTGGTCATACCTGAGGATGTAATGGACGGGGTTGACAAGTGGATGCGATGCTTGGTGGGTTTTTTCCCAGGCAGTAAGATGCCTTACCAAGCCATTAACAATATGGCCATGCGGGTATGGCGAGCAAAGGGACTGGAAAGTGTCGCCACAACAGCGAATGGGTTTATCTTATTTCGCTTCAAGAATCAGGCAAACCTGCAAGGTGTGCTAGAACAAGGGCCTTGGCTTTTTGGGGGGAAGCATTTAATTCTCTAGAAATGGGATCCAAGATTCCAGTTTGATGCAGGACAAATCAAGATATTACCTGTGTGGATACGGTTGAAGGGGCTACCCCTCCCACTGTGGACAACAAAGGGATTAAGCTTGGTCGCCAGCATGGTTGGAAAACCATTGTCATGTGATGAGGCAACGCACAAGTGCTCTAGACTTGAGTATGCCAGAATATGTGTAGAGATTGATGCTGACATGGCTTATGTCCACAAATTTGAAGTTGTTACACCATTATCAACATAGCCCATTACCATACATGTTGAATATGAGTGGAAACCGGCGAGGTGTAATACCTGCCATGTTTTTAGGCATTCTTGCGGTGAAAAGACAGTGAAAGATCTTACGGTGGTCATGGTGGCGGCGGAGGAGACTCCACCACAGACCATGCAAAACCTAACCATGCAGACGGGGCCACTACTGATGGGGCAGATGCAAACAAAAAACCTGGGGGCAAGGCAGACGCTAGGCCTGACAAAGGGAAGCAGATAGCCCATGTACAAACCTGCACTGAGACAAGTGGCGAGGTAGCAGGCAAGGCTGACACGGCTAAATCAAAAAGCATAAGCCCTAAGCAACAAAATGGCCATAAACGGAATTGGCATAGAAAAGCAAACTGACACATGCCCAAGTCAAGTTAGCACCAATGAGGAAACTGGGGAGTCGTCCCATGCAATTGACAAGCCGCCTGACCATGCAAATGATGACTCACCATCTCCATTCCTAACGACAGCCAAGAAGAAGAAGGGAGGGAAGCACAAGAAGGCGGTGAACCGCCAGTAGATTAGCGTTACTTTTTCCTCAATAAGTTTTATGTTTAAAGTAGGAAGTTGGAATATAAGGGGACTGAACAACCCCAAAAAACAAAAAACTGTCCATGCGTGGACAACCAAAAACAAATTAGACATTATTGGTCTGTTAGAAGTGAAGATCTCAAGCGAGAACATGGAGGCAGTTCAAAAGGGCCTCATGTTAAGTAATTGGAACCATGTTTCCAATGATGAAGGAGCTAGTTCTGGCAGAATATTAGTTAGTTGGAATGTGAAAAAATGCAGTCTCATATGTGTTCACAAATCCCAGCAATGGATAACTTGTGAAGTCAGGCGTAATGGGAATCCAGAGCCATGGAGAGTAACTTTTGTTTACGGCCACAATACCCCAGCAGAAAGAGCCCCTCTCTGGAGATATATAATGGGGAATAGTCAATCCTTCTCAGCAGCCCCATGGCTAGTATTAGGAGACTTCAATGCAGTCATTCAGCAAAGTGATGGTCATGGAGGAAGCATCGCTTGGCACAATCATCACACCGACTTTGGGTCCTGTATAACAAATGCAGAATTGATGCAAATTCCATACTGGGCTGAGACACACATGGCATAACGGGCGGGAGAATGGTGCAATCCAGAAAAAATTGGACTGGACTTTTGGGAATACAGCCCTTCATACCAAGTGGGCCACAACCAACACAACATTCCTGCCAAGAAGTCAATCTGATCACAGTGCTTCCATAACGGTGCTGAGCACTACTTCGTACCATCCGAAGCCTCCCTTCAAGTTTCTCAACTTCTGGGCTGAGAAGGATGAGTTCATGCACATAGTGAGCTCGATATGGCGAGAGAAAATTGAAGGGGACCCGTTTCACCAGCTAACCACAAAAATGCGAAGGGTAAGGGACAAATTGAGAGTTCTACACCAGCATCACTACACGCACATAACAAGAAGGGTGTGTAAAGCGAAGGAAGACTGGGAAAAGGTGCAAATTGAGTTAGACTCCAATCCAGCTAATGCAAACCTTCAGAAACAGGAGAGGGTGTGTGCAAGGCAGTACATGCAACTGAGCAAAGATGAGGAATCGTATTATCGCCAAAAATCTAGAGTCCAGTGGCTCAAACTTGGGGATAGAAATACGAAATTCTTCCACAAATCGCTAGTGCATCGAAGAGGTAGAAACACTGTCCACAAGCTAAATGATGGGAGGGGGCTCACGGTCACTGAGCCGAGATTGCTTGGGAAGTTAGCTATGGATTACTACAGGCAGCTATTAAATTCCACGAATGTCTGTCATCAGGTTAGTTCTCACCACTTTCCAAATGCAACGACTGCCACTAGGGACATGCAAATGTACAGGGATGTCACAGATGATGAGATAAAAAATGCTCTCTTCTCAATTCCTAAAGACAAGGCACCTGGGCCTGACGGGTTCACCACCATCTTTTTCAAAAAAAGTTGGCAAATAATTAAGGAAGACTTCAAAGCAGCCATAAGATTCTTTTTCGACACCCTTGTTATGCCCAGGAACATCAATTCCACCTATATAGCAATGGTCCTTAAAGTTGAAAATCCAAAATGCATGCATGACTTTCATCCTATTTATTGCTGTAATATAATATACAAATGTATTGCAAAGATCATTGTTTGCAGGATCAAACCAGCCTTGACTACTATTATTGGAAATGAGCAAACAACTTTCTTACCAGGGAGAAGCATCTCGGATGCAATTCTTTTGTCTCAAGAGTTGCTCCACAACTACCACAATGACAGAGGGCCTGCGAGATGTGCTATCAAGATCGACATTCGGAAAGCGTTCGACACAATTAGCTGGTCCTACATTATAGCGGGGCTTGCAGCAGTGGGAATACCTGCCCTCATGATCAGCTGGATCCACAAATGCATCTCTTCAGCCCAATTCTCGGTTAGTCTTAATGGTGAGCTTCATGGCTCTTTTACAGCCTCTTGGGGATTGAGGCAAGGGGACCCATTATCCCCCTGCCTTTTTGTTTTAGCAATGGAAGGATTGAGGGGAGTCATGCAGGAAGCTACAAAGAACCCTGGTTACCGTCACCACTAGCGGTGTGCTTCAAATAAAATCACTCATGTTTGCTTTGCTGATGACCTCCTCGTTTTCTGTCATGCCAGCCGAGAATCCGTGGGGGTCGTGAAGAGGGCCATGGACACTTTTACTGCTCATTCTGGATTAACAATCAATCATGAAAAATCAGCCTTATATTTATCAGGTATATCAAGGGAAGAGAGAGTTATCATCGCGCAGGAATACGGAATTCAATTAAGCATTCTGCCTGTGAAATATTTGGGCGTGCCTTTGATAACCACGCGCCTCACTTATGCTGACTGTATTCCCCTTATGGAAAAGATAACCACGAAGATACATCTATGGACCAGCTCCTCACTCACATATGCAGTTAGACTGGAGCTAATAAAATCGGTCCTATTCTCCTACCAAGTCTATTGGTCTTCCCTCTTCATTCTCCCATGCAAGGTGGTTAAAAGGATAGAGAGTCTAATGGCTGCTTTTTTGTGGAAGGGCAATCCAACAAATTCAAAAGCAAAAATTTCTTGGATGGCAATGTGTTACCCGAAGGAAGAAGGAGGCCTTGGCCTCAAACGGCTAAAAGTGTGGAACAAAGCTGCGACCCTCAAGCATATCTGGAGCATGTTCACCCGAAGGAATTCCCTATGGGTAGCGTGGATTCACTCTTATCTTCTCAAGGGTTGTTCGATATGGAGTGTAAAAATGCCCTCAAAACCAACATGGTCTTTGAGAAAAATCTTGCAGAGCAGAGAGTGGAGCCGTGGGGACTTCTTAATGAGAATAGGGAATGGGAGAGCCACGTCGCTATGGCATGATCACTAGATTCCAGAGGGCAACAGGCTGAGTGATATAATGACCCCTCGAGTTATTGCTAGTGCAGGTCTGAAATGACATGCAAAAGTTGAAGAAGTCATAGACAATGGCCAATGGAAGTTCCCCGCTAGCGCTGGTGCTTTGCAGGCCGTCTGGGATAGAATCCCCCCAAAGGACACAAGAATGGAGAATATAGAGGATCAACCCATTTGGAAACACAGCTCCACAGGATTGTTCACCATATCCAGTGCATGGGAACACCTCAGGGACTGCAACCCTTTAGACCCCCTTCATCAAGTAATATGGTATGCAGGTTATATACCAAGGCAGTCTTTTACCTTGTGGTTAACATCTCAAACTCGCCTTCCAACCCTGGACAGACTGAGAAGAATGGGCATCACTGAAAACATGTGTTGTGTGTTGTGCAATCAAGAGGAAGAAACTCACACTCACCTATTTTTCCAATGTAGCTACTCCAAGGCAGTCTGGGAAAGCGTCTCATCAAAAGGGACTATTCGGTGGCCAAATGAGCCGTGGTATCAGCTCATGCAATGGGCAAGCTCGCACATTACAGGGAAGAAGAACATCCATCATCACATAGCGAGAACTGCTCTCTCTACGGCTGTATACTACATCTGGTACAAGAGGAATAGTAGAACATTCAAGGGTAGCCATCGCACAGTCCACGCACTGGGTGCAGAGATCATTGGGCTAATTAGAAGTCACCTTATGCATGGGACCATTAAATGCTTGGTCACAGACACTGTACGGGCTACTTGGAACATCCAAGACGATGACCCAACTGTTACAGGGATTTACTAAAGGGCGACAGGACCACATGATCGTGGGATGCTGGCGGGCCGTGAGAAATAATTGGGAAATGAGTTATGGGCTCTTGTAATTGAATCAGCCTCGGAAATATAAGGATTTCCGTATGGGCTGGTTAAGGGGGGCACAACTCTGTATGGTCTTAAATTGGGTCGTGAAGGGTGGTTGAGCCATGGGCTCTTGTTTTAGATTAGCTTGGCAGCAAGCTGCAGTCTCTTTCGAAGGCTTTTTTTTTCTGTTTTTGTTCTCTTTTGTTAATAAATGAAAGTTTGTTCAAAAAAAAAAGTTTTGTTTATCCATTTAGTGTGATTACAAATGTCCTAGTCATGATTGATAGGTTGGTTATTCCATATGACATTTTATATTTTTTAAATGTACGGTGATTTCTTAAACACCAACACACCTATTTTGCTTGGAAAAGCATTCTTGAAAACAATATATATATATATATATATATATATATATATATATATATATATATATATATATATATATATATGAAAGAAAAGAAATAAATTAAATTTATTTGCAACAAAATAACTTGATAGTATAACACCCATTTATCTTATCAATATCTATCAAATTTGAAAATAAATTATTTTGTTGTTATTCTTTATTCATTCAATAAAGTTCGTAAGCAATCGTTAACATAAAAAAATCTTAGAATGCTTTAAAATAAAGGTAAGAAAGTATTTGTTAAAATTAAAATATTTTCTTATAATTACATCCTATGGGTCTACTTACAGACCTATCGATCTAAACCTTGCTTAAGATGAATTGCAAATTCAATTATGTGGTAGTTGAATTATATGACTTATTCAATTTGGCAAGTCCAAACTCAACCTTATAAAAAATCAGGTTTAACTAAAAAAACATTTGATGTTGTTATTTAATTTTATATATATATATATATATATATATATAAAATTGACACAATGATATTTTGGGTGGACATGAGTCTTAAGGTTTAATGCTTCTTGTCTTTAGTCAAAACACCAAAACAAATTATTCTTTTTAAAATAAAATTAAGAAGATGTCAATCCAACATTTTCCTTATAAAAAAAAAAAACTTGGATGGCAACTTTTGGATAAACAGTGGTTAAATTGAATTAACTCATCTAATTTCTTACCTAGATCATATACCTTACTGGGTTTTATAACGTTGTCTTTTAGAGTTTATTTTATAGTTAATTAAATGATTATAGATCTAAAAAATGAAAGAGAGGGTCTTCAAACTTAAATAAAGAAAATTAAAGAAAAATAAAAAATACATTAAAATGGAGGGTTTGAATAAAAATTATAAGGGAAAAAAATAAAGAAGAGAAAAAAGTTCAAACACTTTTAGATTTGACAAGAAATCCAAGCCTAGATGCTTATAGACTTGCAAATCAAGGCTTGCAAGCTCGAGTTTAGTATTTTTTTATGCAGGGGCAAATGACATGTCATTGACCCTTTTTATTTTAATAAAATTCAACGACTTGTCATTTGTTGAAGTAAATGAGTCAATTTCAACCACCACAATGGTGGTCAAAAAATTGAGGTCCCAACTTTTTAAACACAAAAATCTATTTTTTCAATCAATATTTCACCTAAAAGCATGCAATAAACACTATAAATGTTTTTTTTTAAAAAAAAAAACAAATCTATTTGTTATATTAAACTTGGAAACATAGTCGTAAAATGCAAAATCAACCCAATTTAAAACTTTTTGGGATCCAATCTACCTTTTATTTATTAGATAAAGGCTAAAAATTTTTTAATGAAACTCTTTTTTTTAAAAGAAACCTATTGACACTAAGAATAATATTTTTTTCATGGCTAGAATCTTGGGTCAAAAGATAACTTTTGCTCGCATTTGATGTTTTTCAATTATTTCCTCTCTCATCTCTCAAGTTTGGGATCAAAATAAAATAAAAGGTAGAGGGACACACACACACACACATATAATAATAATAATAATAATAATAATAATAATAATAATAATAATAATAATAATAATAATAATAATAATAATAATAATAATAATAATAATAATAATAATAATAATAATAAGATTATTGGTTTTTTTCTTATCCAATTTTGATTCTTTAACTTTAAATCTTGTAAAATATAATAAAATTAAATATATTTTTTATAAAAACAACAACCAATTCAATAACAAGATTAAAACAATTCTATATTAGATTGATTTCAAATAAACACAATATTAAAAGGTTCAGTTAAAAAAATTAGAAGAAAAAGAGAGAGTATTGTTGAATGACAATACTCATCTTTAATTATTTTTAATGTCAAGCTGGGAGATCAAATTATATTTTTACATCAATTTTATGATTGATAACTAAACCCCTCTCTAAAACATATATTTTGATTCTTTTATTCTTAAAAGTAAAATGTAATGTGAAGACATTATAAGTATTTAGATAATTGTTTATTAATTTCAAATATCAAGTCCACAATAAAAGTAATCATTATTCTGACTCAATTTAATTACCGTATAAAAAATCTACCTACTAAAACAAAAGTACTAATATAATATTGAGTGATGTTGCACAGACTAAAATATAAAAAAAAGAAAAATTAAAAGAAAATCCAACAATTATAAATTAATCCAATAATATGAGCTAATGTAAAATCCTAAAATAATCCTAGAAGATCCTGATCTTACTACAATATTACACAAATAAAATAAAATAAAATAGTATCCATAAAATAAGCAGTTTATAGTTCTTTTTTTAGGATCGAACTATTTAATTGTACACAATTTTTATAATTGTTGAGATTAAAATATAATATTTATACATGTAAAGTTTAATTTATTGAAACAGATTAACATACCCTATTATAACAACAATAATATCGAAGTCTTAACATCTAAAATTATCACTACTATCACTACTAAAATAATAAAAATTATTAAATTACACCGAGAAAAAAACACAAAAAAATTAACAAAAGAGTGAGTAAAATAAAAACAAAAATTATTATTATTTTTATTGAGTTAATAATGAAAAAAACAAAATGAAATCAAAGACTAAAAAAAATCCTAAAAACTTTAACAAAAAAATAACAAAAAAATGATAAAATAAAAATAAAAATTATCAGTTGAAAAAAAATCATTTGACTTGAAAATAAAATAAAATAAACTAATAAAAAAACTAAAAGAAATAAAAAAGAGGAAAAAAAAAAGAAATATCAATTTTCAAATGAACATACACACAAACTAAAATTTAAGTACTAAATTTTTCAAAAAATACTACCTCTACAAAAGAGAAAATAATAAAAATTATTCATTTCCCCCGTGAAAAAAAACTCAACAACATTAACAAAAGAGTAAAAAGTATAAAAAATGTTAAAAAAATATTAGCAAAAAAATCATTTCACGTGAAAATAAAATAAAAAACTAATAAAAAAACCAAAATAAAGAACAAAGAAAAAAAATTAGAAATATCATTTTTCAAATGATCACAAACACAAACTAAAATTTAAGAACAAAATTTTTCAAAAAAAATACAACCTCAACAAAAGATAAAATAATAAAAATTGAAAACCAAAGTTAAGAGCGCGCGCGCGCGCACACACACATATATAAACATGAATAAAATTAAGGACTATTTAAGAAATATAAAAAAAGAAAAGAATTAAAATTAAAAATTAAAAGTATAAGGACCGAAATGAAAACTAAATATATTATCAATTTCAATCAAAGGACAAAATTGAAAAATTCAAATTTTCTGTATCGAATATATTAAGGGATTTAAAAGCAATCTGGAAATTAAAAGAATAAGGACTGAAATGAAAATGCAATATATAATCAATTTCAATCGAAGGATACAATTGAAACAAATCAAAACTTACATAACAGAAATAAGGACCAAACAACACAATTAAAAGAGAAGGGATTGAAAAAAAAATGACATAAAACCAGGGGGCTGATGTATAGTTTAGATAGCAGGAGAGAGAAAAGGAAAAAAAGGGTTCAACCACCCACTTGCTCTTCCCTGTCCATTGTGTGAGGTCATGCGCCGCTCCATGAGAAAAAGACATGGCGGGGCATTGACGGAGACGCCAGAAGACCATTTTACTCCACCTTAATCGATATCACGCTCCAACTGAAAAGAGGGTATGAGGCTGAATATTGTCGGTTGAGTGTGTCACACGCATTGACAGTAATCCCAGAAAAATAATAAACAAATATTGTCAATTACCGGTCTACCCTTGTGTCCAACTCATCATTTTGTCTTATTAGGAGGGCATATCCGTATTTAGCCATTTTAAAAAAATATGAAATGCCTGTGGCACCCCTCCCATCCAGAACCGATTTTTTTCTTTTTCGAGGGACAAAATAGTTATTCTATTGTGCAAAGAAATATATAAAATAAAAAACCGGTGACCCGAACCGGACAAAAAATATGCAATTACTGTGGAACCCCTCCATCCAGCAGTCGTTTTTTTTTGTCTTTTTCGAGGGATAAAATCATTATTTTATTATATAAAAAGAAAAAAAACTAGTAAACCAGCAAACCGACCCAACTCGAACCAACCCGAAAATTGAGCAATATTATTGTAATAGCTGTTTTAGTGTATTAGATAATAATAATTACAATTTGATGGGAATTTTAAGAGCTTGGTTCCATCACACGACAACATCTTTGCACTCAAAGACCGTGGATTTGAGTCCAAGAATCTTGTCTTGATAGCCAAAAATACACCAACCATCCTCTTACATGATCCATTACCTAAAAAAAAAACACCACAACCTTACTTGCTATCTTATCTTGTGCTCAAAATCAATCATTTCTAATAAATTTAGAAATCCACCCCCCCGCCCTGCTCTTCTCTGTTTAGCCCTCCTCTATGCCATGGAAAGCAGTCTGTTTGCAAACAAACCAGTGTATCCTATCCCAATTAACAGACCACCACCACTACCCAATAACCCACCATTAAAATTCAGCTCTGCTACACTGCCTCCTCCTCCTCCTCCGCAATCCTCTTTTCATTTCGACTCTCTCCTCCAACACCTCCTCCATCTCTCCTCCCCTCCCAATCACAAATTAAACAAAACCCAATTCCCTTCTCTTCAGATTTCTAATGAATCTTCAAATCACAAACAGCTTTGTAAGAACACAAGTAGAAAGCCCATTTCGACTTCAGTTTCAGTTCTTGAGTTTGAAGTTGAGAAAGAAGAGGGTTTATCTGAAAATGGGTCAGTTGATTTTTTGTCGAAAAGGGGTAAGTTGCTGCTTAATTCAATAAGGGAACAGCCTTTGCGTAGTTTGAATGATTTCTTTGAGTCTTGCAAGTTCGAGTTGTTTCAAGTTGATTTGATTGGTGTCTTGAAAGCACTAGACCTTTCTGGTGATTGGGAAAGGGCCATTTTGTTGTTTGAATGGCTGGTATTGAATTTAGGCCCTGGAAAAGTGAATTTAGATAATCAGGCTGTTGAATTAATGGCTAGGATTCTTGGTAGGGAGTCGCAACATTCTGTTGCATCAAGAATATTTGACGTGATTCCCCTTGAAGACTACTCGCTTGATGTTCGAGCATACACAACCATTTTGCACTCATATTCGCGATGTGGCAAGTATGAGAGGGCTGTTGCTATTTTTGAGAAAATGAACGAGTCAGGCTTGTCGCCAACTTTGGTTACTTACAATGTCATGCTTGATGTTTATGGGAAGATGGGTCGATCTTGGAATAAGATTTTAGGTCTCTTGGATGAGATGAGAAGTAGAGGACTTGGTTTTGATGACTTTACTTGCAGTACTGTTATATCTGCTTGTGGGAGGGAGGGTTTGTTGGATGAAGCAAAAGAGTTCTTTGTTGGATTGAAGTCTCAGGGATATGCTCCTGGAACTGTTACCTATAATGCTCTACTGCAAGTATTTGGGAAGGCGGGGATCTATTCAGAGGCTCTGAGCATCATGAAAGAAATGGAAGATAATAATTGTCCACCTGATGCTGTGACATATAATGAGCTTGTGGCCGCTTATGTGAGAGCAGGATTCTACGAGGAAGGAGCAGCTTTAATAGACACAATGACTGAAAATGGGATAAAACCAAATGCTGTTACATATACCACCATGATAAATGCTTATGGCAGAGCAGCACAAGTGGACAAAGCTCTAAGTTTGTTTGACCAGATGAAGGAGTACGGCTGTGCTCCTAATGTGTGCACTTACAATGCTATCCTTGGGATGCTAGGGAAGAAGTCACAATCAGAGGAAATGATGAAGATACTTTGTGATATGAAAGTAAATGGATGTGCTCCTAATCGTATAACATGGAACACAATGCTTTCCATGTGTGGCAATAAGGGTATGCACAAATATGTAAAAAGGGTTTTTCAGGAAATGAAAAGTTGTGGTTTTGAGCCTGATAGAGATACATTCAATACTTTGATTACTGCATCTGGCCGTTGTGGTTCAGATATTGACGCCGAAAAAATTTACGAGGAAATGCTTCAAGCAGGGTTTACTCCCTCTGTTGCCACCTACAATGCGCTTCTGAATGCTCTGGCTCGACGAGGGGACTGGAGAACAGCGGAATTAGTCATCAAAGACATGAAGAATAAGGGATTCAAACCCAGTGAAACCTCATACTCGTTAATTCTCAACTCTTATGCAAAGGGAGGGTATGTGAAAGGAATAAATAGGATTGAAAAGGATATTTATGATGGTCATATCTTTCCCAGTTGGATGCTTTTGAGAACCCTTATTCTTGCAAACTTCAAATGTAGAGCACTAGCGGGTATGGAAAGGGCTTTTCAAGCATTGCAAAAGCATGGATACAAACCAGATTTAGTTGTCTTCAACTCAATGCTTTCAATGTTTTCCAGGAAAAACATGTATGACCGAGCCCATGAAATAATGCATTTGATTCAAGAGTGTGGACTGCAGCCAGATCTTGTTACTTACAATAGCTTAATGGACCTGTATGCTAGAGGAGGAGAGTGCTGGAAAGCAGAAGAGATTCTGAGGGAGCTACAAAAGTCTGGTGGCAAATCAGACCTTATTTCTTATAACACTGTAATTAAAGGCTTTTGTAGACAAGGACTCATGCATGAAGCCCTAAGAATTCTTTCTGAGATGATATCTAGAGGAATTCGACCGTGTATAGTTACATACAATACTTTTGTTGGTGGCTATGCAGCCAAGGGAATGTTTGCGGAAATAGATGAAGCGCTTAGCTACATGACTAAGAATGATTGCAGGCCAAATGAGCTAACCTACAAAATTGTCGTGGATGGTTATTGTAAAGCAAAAAAATTCGAAGAAGCCATGGATTTTGTATCAACTATTACGGATATTGATGATTCGTTTGATTATCAGTCTATGCGAAGGCTAGCTTCTCGTGTTCGAGAGAATATGCAGTCATGATGTACTTATGCATTCAGATTGGATCTTCTTATTTGGCTCATCATGGGAACTATTGATTGAGTAATCCTGAAAAAAAATATGTGAGCAACTGTTCAGCTTGTCCATGATTCTTCAAGTAAGATCCCTTCATATATTTATTTTTTTCAGAAATTTGTTTTTCCAAAAATAGAAACACTAGATAGAAATATGCTTCAGGTGCATGCTTTATTTATCGTATCTCCCTCACATAATCAGGTCTGTGTTAGGAATTTCAGTCCCAAACATATCCTTGATTTTGATTATTTTTTGTGTTATGGAGGCAACAGGAATTGCCTTGTTCCCACCCCATACTTGAGGATGATACCTGTTTCCTTGCTCTCCTATTCTTGTTGAGAATCTGAATCTTCATTTTCTCTTTGGGGATTTCCTATGAAGAAACTTGAAAGCTTCTGGTTAAATTATTTTATCAAAAGATCAATGTCTAGATCATAATATGGTGTGAAAGAAGTTCGCACTTGCCTTTTGTTTTTAGAAAAATATGTTAGCCCATACAATTAGTATGCTTCTCGCACCGTAAAGTAATAACATATGATATAGAAAGAAAGAAACAACCCGGGATTTATAGCATTCGATACAAAAACATTCATAATCATGTTGTGGGATTCTCAGATGTCTTTCTCAAGCCTAAAACCTGGTGAGGGATTGTTTCCATCCGTCTCCCAAAACCTGCTCCGAACAGGGTGATGATTTTCATGGAGGAGAATAGTGATATCTATGTTCTCACCCATGCTTGTCTTAGCTTTGTAACATCTTCAGTCTTTGGTTCATTTTCCATTTATTTGTATGGTTTTTTCTCTCTTTTGAAGATATACTTAAACTAATATTTAATCTGTTATTTCCAGTCAAATCCTTCTTTAGCATACTAATTGTTATTACTTTACGGTGCGTACTTATTTCCCACCACCATATGAGTCCATTGATTAATAAATAACTAAGCATGTACTCCCAACACGATCAATTGGCAAGGATTTCATGTTCATGTCTGAGTTACAAACATTTTTTGCATAATCTTCCTTCTGGAATCTTGAGGTTTCAATATAACTGCATTATTTTTTGCCAACCTGACAGAAAACCCTCCCGAGTGGGTGTTTCAAACTAGAGTCCTCCACATTGGGTGCAACTCTAATCTGCCAAGTTAGGTTGAGGGCCTTAACAATGTAACTGTACACTTGTTTAATTGTATCTTGTGTGCTAATTTGGATGCAAGCACCACCTCTTTGTTAAATTTCTGATGTTCTTCAATTCAGGAAAGAAAAGAAAAAAACGTAGGTTCTCATTGAGTCTTATTCAAACGGGGATTCGTTGAGATCTCTTTGATGTTTTTGTATGTCAGAGGATCTGACAATAATACATTGGGATTTGTTTGGTGTACAGGGCTATTGGTGCTCACAGATCAGTGTTTGGAAACAAGCCAGTTTAAGGAGAGTTGATGATTTCAGTAGTGAAACTGCTCGTGGCTGTTTTTCATCTGAAAAAAACACTGAGGATTCAAACCATCAAATTTAAATAGAAGAGCTTTAACTGGAGCATCAACTGTATGGAGGAAGTTGGGTGGCAGATTGCTTGGAAAATTGAGTATTACGGGGTCATACCTGCTGTATTCCTGCTTAGAGTATATATGTAGTAGTACAATTGTGTTTCAAGACTTAAGTCACAATTATTCAACCAACTTCTTGCTATGTATTGACGAGTAAAATACCATGTAATGGAGAAGAAAAATAAAATAAAAACTGTTTAGTTTAATCTCGCGGGAGCTCTTACCTGCGAGTTCTGTTCAAGCTCCCTGTGGCGATAATGAAAAGAATCTCTCTCCCCATATCTCGTTCTAACAGTGGCACTGAAAGCAGCAACGTCCACCACCACCACCCTCATCCTCACCCTCTTCCTTATGCATGCATGTATTGAATTGATGAAACCGTGTATGATTGGTGAAAGGCTATCTATGAGATTTGCCTAGTATTAACCAAACAATTTGAGAGACAACAACAATTCCACTAGTCCCAATGCTGTATCTGTTTACCCTCACTACTTTGAACAACAAGGCTTGCTTCGAAAGCCGATCCGCCTCATCAGCATTACATTTTGAAAGTCCTGCTGGAGGCTTCTCCCACTTTGGCCTTCATTATTGAGAAGTCCCTTATTTTGTGCACTTCTCCAAGAACTCCATTCCCAGCTTAACTACCCTTTCAGGATTTTTCATTACACCACTCTATAGCCTGTCATTCTTTTGATTCGATACAACCCCCACCAATTTCGATACCTGATACACATCTAGCAGCTGGAGCTGATTGAAGAACCACTGTTGGAAGACATCGTTAGCTGTAGTTTGTAGATTTAATCATAAACCTTCGCTTCACGATATCAACTTAAATAAAAGGACAAACTTGTCTAATCTTGTTATTATAAAATAAAACATTAGAGAAATTTTGTTATCCTTTCTTCGTCTCTCCCTGTTGCAGAAAAAAAATGGAGAGAAGAATGAAAGCTAGGTTCTTCTTCTTTGCGTTCATACCAAAATCCATCACAGGTATATCAATTGTTCTTGTCTCAAATATCGACAACTAATCCTTTTCTATTCTTTTGAATTGCCAATTAGTTATCGATGATTTTGATGTTTTCTTTAGCAGATTGCATGCATAAAAATTGTTTCTTTAGCATTTTGTCATAAAACCCCTAAATCAATGGAAGCCATAATTTATCCCTCTTTCTCCCTGACATTTTGTCATGAAACCCCTAAATGTTTAGGGGTTTCATGACAAAATGTCAGGGAGAAAGAGGGATAAATTATGGCTTCCATTGATTTAGGGGTTTTCTTTACCACAGACAATTTCTCCGATGGGTTTTCCATTATTAAGTATTTTGGAGCTGTATCTGCTTTATCTTCAGAGGCTGGAGAATCAGACACTTTCAGTGTTGAATGTTTGAGCCCCAACTTGCTTGTTTGTGTGCATTTAGTTAATGGATTTCCAGATAAATTAATGATGTATGAAGATGGCAGTTGATGGGTACGGTATAGTTTAACACATCCACACTCGGGGGGGATTGAGTGTGGATAGCTTCTTGTTTGTACTGACGATGATAATCACCATTTCCCGATCATACAACTTTCACCTACCTGTTTTATTCTTTCTCAAAAGAATTTTCATGATTTCTGGGGGGATTACAGTGATAGATTCATGTGCTGTATACTATTAACTATTTAGAATTTTTTAAACCCCAAGCAAGCCAATCGTTATGCTGCCAAATAAAAAATAAAGATGTTAATTTGTTTTCAAAAATAAGTTAACTTAAAGTAATTATATGTGCATTACTAAAATAACGTGTCTCAATTGACATCATAAAAATTTAAACTTTTTTCAAAATAAAATATTATTTAAATAAATACTAGTATTCTAGTAATCATTTTCCATATATATCTATATTACAAAACAAATAAACCACGTGGGGGTGTTGCACTGTGGACTCTCTCTTAATTCACTGTGGATTATGGCAGTGTCGTGACGAAAATGGGCTTGATGCATGTTGTGTTTTTTTCCTAGGGGGTGTTTTTGGTTTTTGACTTTTTTTTTCTTCAACTTTCCGCTTTTGTACAGTGTATTGACGCCTCTGGCCCTCCAAAATGACAAAATAGTGCACAGGGACGAGGGACTCCGTCATTTTTTCACACCTTCAGTGCACAGTGCACAGACTAAAAAAGCCCTCGGTAACGACAAAACACTGCACAGTAAACGGGGACACGGGCGTCCTTTCCCCCTCGGTTTTTTTCGTAGATCTGGGTTGGGTTGGGGTGCCTTGGTAATTAGCCTATTTTTTTTAATTATATTTCCGTCTGAATGGCTGGCGCGTCGTCAAGACGCGACAGCGGCGCTCAACGCCAACGCGCCCTTTAGGCGGCGTGTGCGGTGCCATAAGGCGGTCAAAAATTTTCCTCCGCCGGTGAATACGGTGCGCCTCCACGTGCTCTGTCTGCCGTCGCGGCGCGTTCCAATCATAGATGCCCGTGTAAGCAGCGACGGGCGGATTTTTGTCGGCTGTTGCTTTTCTCTCTCCTGCCGACACAAAGTCAGCTCTGGTCCCTCATGTTTGTGGTAAGTTAATTTCGGTCCCTTAGGTTTTGATTTTGTTTTGTTATTACTGATTTATTTAAATTAAGATTTTATTGTTTTCAATTGTGCCCTTCAATTAAAATTGATTATATAGCAGTTTTTAATTCAGTCCTTATACTTTGAATTTTTGATTTATTGTTGATTCTTTCAATTTTTCCGGTACGGAAGTTTTGCTTTCTTTAATTTGGTCCTCCAATTGCAATTGGTAATATATACAAAGTTTGATTTCAGTCCCTCTTCTTCTAATTTTTTTATAGAATGACAGTATTTGATCATTATTTAATTTTTGGTCCTCCAATTATTATTTTTTTCAATTTTATCCTTCAATTGGAATTAATTTTATATATGTCATTTTTCATTTTGGTCCTTATTCTTTTAATTTTCTATTTGATATTAATTCATATGTTCTTTTTTGAATGTTTATGTTTTATTGGTATTTATGCATCTATGCTTTTAGTTTTTGTCCTCAATGTAACTTTTGTCCATGTATATATAAGTGTATTTAACACAATAATAATAATAATAATAATAATAATAATAATAATAATAATAATAATAATAATTTAATTCTTTCTCTTGCTTACTCTTTTTTTTTAATGTTTTTGAGTGTTTTTTTTCAGGATCATTTAATAATTTTTATTGTTTTAATAGTAAAAGCAATTGTAATTTTAGATTTTAAGGCTTTGATTTTGCTATTGTGATAATAGGGTGTGTTGAGCTATTTTATTATATTAAATTTTGCATATATAGATATTATATTTTAATTTTGATCCAGCAAATCCTATAAAAATTATTCGCTCAACTCGCAACGTTGAACATATTTTTTTTTTTAAATTTTCTAATTAAATGATTTTTTTTTCAGCTATTAATTTTTATTTATGTTTTATCATCTATAATATTTTTTTATTTGCTCTATCTTTTAGTTTTTTATTGCTTTTTTTGTATATTTTCAACTTAGATTATTATTATTAATAGCAATGATAATTTTTATTTTGTTTTCATCTTTTGTTCAAATTATTAGATTTTTTTTGTTCTTTCATTTATTTCTGGTTTTTCATTCATTATTAGCACAACAACAACAAAAATAATAATAATAATAATAATAATAATAATAATAATAATAATAATAATAATAATAATAATAATAATAATAATAATAATTTAATTGTTTTTCTTGCTTACTCTTTTGTTAATGTTTTTTTCCCTCCGGATAATTTGAAATTTTTTATTGTTTTTACAGTAATAGCAATGATAATTTTTATTTTTTCTTATTTTTTCTCTTATCTTTTGTTAAAGTTTCTAGGATATTTTTAGTCTTTCATTTATTTTTTTTTCCTTTCATTACTAACATAATAATAATAATAATAATAATAATAATAATAATAATAATAATAATAATAATAATAATAATTTGCACAATAATGATTTTGTGATTAATTTTTTTTTCCTTATTAAAATATTTTGCTCTAGTTTTTAAAATGTTAATTCGCTCTCTTTTGTGATCTTTCATGACGTCATATCTACATTCTACAAGATGTAATCTATGCTTGCACAATAAATTGTACTTAATTTTTTTTTATATTTTATCTCCTAATCTATAACTTTTATTTAATTATATCATATAAATTTATCGTTGTTGATTTAATTATGTTAAATTATATATATAAAAATGCCTGTGGCAATGCGCGGGCAATATAGCTAGTATATATATATATATATATATATATATATATATATATATATATATATATATATATTAGTTTGGGTTAAAATATATGTTATAATCTATATTTTAAATATTAAACTTCTCATGTCTTATTTAATATTTAAAATATAGATTATAACATATATTTTAACCCAAACTAATATATATATATATATATATATATATTAGTTTGGGTTAACGTATGCATTCATAGAACACGCGTCATACCAGGAGGAAGAGGACATGGTGGCGCACCTGATGACCGGACAACTTATACCACATATAGACACCCACGCTCCACGTGAAAAACTACTGGCATGGTCGCACGATGCGACTGCAGTAAATTCAAAATAAATAAATGAAAAATTATCCATACACCCTTGAACCTAACGATAACTCAAAAAAATCAGACATGGAAGTACCACAATGCCCTCAGCTCTAAGCCTTTATGTAGTTTCATTATACACAAATATATGAAAAATCAAAAATACCTTGAAATTTTCCTTTGTTATTTTGTCAACTCCTACGAATAAAATAATAGTCTTACTATGCAAATTAAAACACAAAATATCAGAAAACTTCAAAGAAATCTGAAAATACTATACACGTATCCCCTGAAAATATATGAAGAGTTAAATTTTTTGGTATGAGAAGTAAAATAGTAGTAATTTTACTGTAAAACCACAATGGTTTTTTTTTTTAATAGTTCCAAAACGACAGCAAAAGCTTTGCGTAGTGAGCAAGCCGTCAAGTCCCAGATTTTTCCAGGCGGAGACTCGCAACTCGCAAGGCACATGTCAAAAAAAAAAACCCCGCACACACGAGAGCAACGAACAAACAAGAACATAAGGGAAAAGAAGCTTGTACCGTTGGGAGGGGGGGGTTATAGCTGAATTTCCTTAACACCAGCCACCACTCGTTGTCTGCCATCTTCTCCATGCACCTGCATAACTGCATACCTCTTCAACTCTTCAATTTCTTTTGTTTTTTTCTCTTATCTCTTGCAAACATTTGGGTTATTTTATTTTTGGGGTTTTTTATTTCATGGGATAAGGGTTTTGTTGTCGAATAAATTATTGGGATAGGTAAAAAGTTTAAAAATGGAGTGGGATAGCAATTCGGATCTGAGTGGAGATGAAGATGAGGGGGGGTTCATGTTAAAAGATGGAGGAGGAGGAGGTGGTCCTTTTCCATTCCCTGTTGATAATTTGCTGCGAACTGCTCCTTGTGGATTTGTTGTCGCTGATGCTCTTGAACCAGACCATCCTCTTATTTATGTCAATACTGTTTTCGAGATGATTACTGGCTATCGAGCTGAGGAAGTTCTTGGCCGTAATTGGTACGTTTTCTCTTCAATCTACTCGGTTGGTTATTCAAATCCCACCTCTTTTTTGAATTGGAATCCAAAGTTTACATTTAGATATCACATCTTGTTGGAGATGTGATTTTTCAATGGTAGGTGGTGATGACACTTTACAGTTGATTTCATTTCAAGGTTAATTTAACATATGAAACATAACTTGTACTGGTTTGGACTGTTGATGTATTGATTAAATATTTGGAATTTATAATATGATTATCTAAGTGTACTCTGGCTGATTGGAACAACTGTTAATGGTAAGACCAATTGCATCTTTAATGTACCCAGAGACAATAGATGGTTTATCTGTCGTGGTTCAATGCGAATGCACAGATTTGCAAGATTTGGTGTTACAGCGGCGTTTTTTTATTTATTAATAACTATCAATGTGATTGATTTCTTATTTTTGACCTTGGGTATTACCTTTTTTGCGTATTATTAATTGTTTGACCTTGTGTAAGCGATCTCATGTGCTCTTGATATTATTAACTGATAGCACTCATTGCATGTAACTCTTGATTTATAGTTCCGAGCATTTTCAGAGCTTGACTGGGTTACGGAAATTGTTTCCATCCCTGTATTGATATTTTCTCAGAAGGTTTTATCCTTGATATTTTTTAGCAAATTTTAATGAACTGAAGTACACTGGCACTAGTTAAAACTGGAGGTTACCTACAGCAAAGCATCTCTACCATTGCTACTGTAGCTGCAGTGCTAATTTTTGCCTTAGTAACTACCAATACTCAGATATTCACTTCCCATCACTGGTTTTTGCCTTAGTAACATGCTTTTTGAAAGCACACCATAATGGCCATAGCTGCTATTACATAATGGCAGAGTCTGTTAACAGCCCATATTTAAAGATAATGGCTGTTGATGATTTTATCTTTAAAGCCAGTCTGCCAGCAGTTTTGACTTCAACCTCATTTCTTTCATGCTTTTTTTTTAACCCTTCACTCATCACTTCTTGGAACCCATGGTCCTACCTCATTTTCTTCCCTAGAATTTCATTTTTTTCCTATCTGCTGAAAGTTTTGACTTCTACCTCATTTCTTTCATGCTTTTGTTTTACAGATGATAACCACTACTATGGCACTCCATGGAGATCCTTTTTTGAGATGCATCTTTCATTATACATAAATCTAAGACATGATTTACAGTTTTTGTCATGTGCTACTAAAAAAATGTTGAGAGCTGCTTATGATTCATAACTATGATGGGTGTGACCTTTATGCCATTCCCTTGATGTCATGACTGCGATTAATACCATGCATACAACTTCACATGTGTAAGTTTGCTGCCTGGCTCAATGCTGCTATGCTTATATTTAAGTTAACATAGATGGTCCACGATGTCCTTTATCATTTATAACTGTTATTCTTATATATTTTTTTGCAGTTGTTTTTTAGTACATTTGCTGGGTTCCATGAAGTTGTATCTTGGTTTTCTCCACCCTCACATTCTCTTGAGTTTTAAGAGTTAATATGATATGCTTTTGTGTTTTTGTATTTGTTTATCATTGTAGAGTTGAATATTGTGCAAGGGCTTTGCTTCTTATTTTTTCCAATACTCTTTTATCATTTATTGGGTATTATTTTGGAAGAATCTCTCTCTCTCTCGCACATGTGTTTGTGTGGATGCTATAATGTTAACATTTTATGGTCATCATGGATTATTGGCCATTCTTTCATTATTCTGATACTACTCTCCCTCTCTCTCTCTCTCTCGCACATGTGCATGTGTTTGTGTGGATGCTATAATGTTAACATTTTATGGTCATCATGGATTATTGGCCATTCTTTCATTATTCTGATACTATACTTGTTACAGCCGTTTCTTGCAATGTAGAGGACCATTTGCTAAGCGAAGGCATCCATTGGTTGACTCCACAGTCGTTTCAGAAATAAGAAGATGCCTTGATAAGGGCATTGGGTTCCAAGGCGAGTTGTTAAACTTCAGAAAAGATGGATCTCCACTAATGAACAGGCTGCGACTTACTCCTATATATGGAGATGATGATACAATTACTCATGTTATTGGGATCCAGTTCTTCACCGAAACTAATATTGATCTAGGTCCTGTTCCTGGTTCTTTTGTAAAGGAGTCTGCAAAATTGGCTGATAGGTTTCGTTCTGGTCTCTCCACCTATCGTTCATTCTCAGCAGGAGACCGTAATGTTTGTCGTGGCATCTGTGGGATACTGCAATTGAGTGATGAGGTGCTGTATCTCAAGGTACTCTCACGGTTGACTCCAAGAGATATTGCATCAATCGGTTCTGTTTGCAGACGACTCTATGAGCTGACGAAGAATGAGGATCTCTGGAGAATGGTCTGTCAGAATGCTTGGGGTAGTGAAACAACTCGTGTTCTAGAGACTGTACCTGGTGCAAAGAGACTTGGCTGGGGTCGACTTGCAAGGGAATTGACAACTCTCGAAGCAGCTGCGTGGAGAAAGTTAACTGTTGGAGGTGTTGTTGAACCCTCAAGGTGCAATTTCAGTGCTTGTGCGGTTGGTAATCGAGTTGTCCTTTTTGGTGGGGAGGGTGTTGACATGCAACCAATGAATGACACGTTTGTCCTGGATCTGAACTCCAGGAGCCCAGAGTGGCAACATGTCCAAGTGAGCTCCCCTCCTCCTGGTCGGTGGGGACATACACTTTCTTGTGTTAATGGGTCTCGTTTGGTGGTCTTTGGAGGTTGTGGAAGACAAGGTCTATTGAATGATGTCTTTGTTTTGGATTTGGATGCCAAGCCTCCAACTTGGCATGAGATTTCTGGATTGGCCCCGCCACTTCCAAGATCATGGCACAGCTCTTGCACCCTTGATGGGACTAAGTTGATTGTCTCTGGAGGGTGTGCAGATTCTGGTGTACTTCTTAGTGACACATTTCTTCTTGATCTGTCAATGGAGAAACCTATCTGGAGGGAGATACCAGTAGCATGGACCCCACCTTCTCGGCTTGGTCACACTCTCTCAGTTTATGGTGGGAGAAAGATACTGATGTTTGGGGGTTTGGCTAAGAGTGGTCCCCTTCGTTTCCGCTCCAGCGATGTGTTTACCATGGATCTGAGTGAGGAGGAACCTTGTTGGAGATGTGTAACAGGGAGTGGGATGCCTGGTGCTGGAAACCCAGGGGGGGTAGCCCCTCCACCTAGGCTTGATCATGTAGCTGTGAGCCTCCCGGGCGGTAGAATCCTTATCTTTGGTGGCTCTGTTGCTGGTCTTCACTCTGCCTCACAACTTTATCTCCTCGACCCTACTGATGAGAAACCTACATGGAGGATTCTAAATGTACCTGGGCGACCTCCAAGATTTGCTTGGGGACACAGTACCTGTGTTGTTGGAGGGACAAGGGCTATAGTCCTTGGTGGCCAAACTGGGGAGGAGTGGATGCTAAGTGAGCTCCATGAACTGTCCTTGGTTAGTTCAGTTGTCTGATATTGACAAGGTATATTTATTGGGAAGCTGTGGCAAAGGAATCTGTATAAGCCCTCAACCTCGACATTTGAGATCATTTGTTGGATTTCAGTTGAGACTGTTGTTTCAGTCACGAATAACTATCGCTGAATATTGCATTGGTCGAGACTTCTGTATGAGGTGATGCCCATTAATGCATTTTCTTGTACCCAGTTGTTCTGACACGGCATGAACTTGGCATAAGGTGACATGGAACTGTGTTTTCTTTGTGAGGTTTGTATGAAATTCTACCATTCACCATGCACATTGGGCATTCTCGTTAGGTTAGTCGCTCTGGATAGTCTGGTAGGTATTATTAATATTTGTAGGTTTAATTTCTTGTTATGCATATGCTTTGCTTAGATTCAGTACTGTAATCTTAAACAAACAGAAGTTCAGAAGAAGAAAAGAAAAGGGGGGAGCATGTTAATAATGGGTTTCTGCTGCATGGTTTGTAAGTTGTAACTCGACAAGTAGCGTCATCATGTGCATGACCTGTATGCGTTTTTGATTTCCTTTTCTTCACATTTTAAGATTGATAATTGGATGTGAAGATGATGAAAAGCCTTTGTCTCTCCGTTCACGGAGGGTGAGCCCTTGTTCCCATCATGAAATGGGTGCGCGCATCAGAATAATCCAAGGTGAATTTACAAAGTATGGATTCCAGCATGATTTCTTTTAGTCATCTTTATATGTGCTGATTTATAGCTCCGAAGGAGTGGATATTTTATATAAACAATCGGGGAACTTCTAGTGGCCATGCTTTTAATTTGAATATTTTGCATTACTATCAAAAGGTTACAAATATCTATAATTTTCATCCAATAAAATAGAGCACACACAGCTTGAGATATCATTTATTACGTGAATGCTCTTGATATCACGTTCAATAACTTCTGCTTTCTTTCTTGTATAATTATTGGGATTGAAATAATTCATAAGTTGTGATAGTTTAAAAATAAAATATAGCATCTATACATATAAGGTTTGATATAATGAAACATATCAACACATTATATTAAAATATTTGCGGTTTTTGGGTCATATTTCTTCCTAGTAATATGCTATCGCTACTTGTTTTACTATATAGGTCATTTGCTTTGTGCTTTGTTGCATTTAGAATCAAATTTTTTAAAATATAAAAAAATATTAAGAGTGTGAGTTTTTTTTTATAATGCTATACATTTAGGCAAAATAATCAACCTTTACATAATTTTTGTTAAGCAATGTTCAAAAAAGTAATAATAAGATATTTATTTATGTTTAATACTAATGTTAAGCAATACAATTTTAACAAATAAGGTAAAAAAATTAAAGACAACATTGAGTTACATGAATTTTTCAAATTATTAATCCATGATATTAGATTTGAAACATTTTATATAAATAGTTGTAAAACTGAATTCTTAATAAATACAACATCAAATGATAAATCAATTGTATTATTATTCTCATTGTTATTATTATGATTGAAGACAAAATCCAAAACAATACCATTAGTATAAAAAATATATTATTTGATTTGAAAAACAAATGAAAAATAATTAAAGGATAAAAACAAAATCAACATTATTATCATTATGAATATAATTATTATAATCGTTTGGATGATAATAAAATTTATTAGTATTGATATTTTTAATATTATTTTATGAGTTATTGTTACTATTAGTACCATAGACATAATTATTAATACCATAAGCACTACAATCATTATAATAAATTATTATTGTTATTATCATTATCATCATTATTACTTTTTAAACAATAAAAATTATTAAATTGTCAAGAAAAAATAAAAAAAATAAAAACTATAATAGAAAAATAAGTAAGAAAAAAATTATAATAAACAATTACTAAAATTATTATTATTATTATTATTATTGTGTAATCAATGAAAATCATAAAATTAACAAAAAAGAAAAAATAACAAAATAGCAAAAAGTTTGTAACATTTTAAACAAACCTTTGGACCATAAGAAAAAAAAATCATTTCTAATTTCAAACACCCTTTTTTCTTATCCATCAGTCAACG
>CM055431.1:10710872-10910353 GCA_029228465.1 Salix viminalis
TTGGCAAATTTTCTTTCACTATTATTCATAAAAAGAGATTTATAGGTCATGAAGAACGAGTACTACAAGTTCTTGAAGAATTGAATAAATTAAAATAGTTTCTGAAGAACTAGTTCACAAGTTCGTGAAGAACTAATAAATTAAAAACAGTTCCTCAAGAATCAATATCACAAGTTCCTGAAGAATTAAATAAATTAAATAAAGTTCCTGACAAACTAGTATTTCTAAAGCTGAATAAATAACAGTCTTAAAGGACTGAATTCTTGTCTTCTTCTTTTATCTCCATGATTTTATTTAATAAGTTATTTCTTATTTTTATATATAAAGATAATATCAAATCTAACAAAACTTGAATTTATCGCTTTTGATATTTTTAGAAATAATTATTTGTCATGGAAATATTGACGTCGAGATTCATCTGGAAGCTATGAATCTTTAAGAGACCATCAAAGAAGGAAATGATATGTAAATACAAGATATGACCACCAAAGTTTATCATACTTCCTTAAGGTCGTTATGATTGGTTGCACCTGAAGTTGCAAGTTTGAAATCAATTAGTGAATGTAATTTTGCTTCTTTTAAAATTATCTTACAAATAAAATTATGTGGTAAAAATATCACATACGATCAAATGTTAGAGAAAACATTCTCTACTTTTCATGCCTCAAACATTGTCTTACAGAAACAATCTAGAGTGCATAATTTCAAAGAGTGCTAAGCTACTACCTGAAGTGAATAGAACTTTTGTTCAGAAGACAAGAAAGAACCAAGGATATAGGTATGAAAAAAAAGGAAAATAAGAAGAGATAATCCTTCTAAAAAAAAAGCAATCCACCATACCACCAAAAGTAGAGACACAATGAGCTTAGACAAGAAAATACAAGAATTTGCATAAATCCAGAAGATAAGGGTCATAGGCATGGTATGAATGGTCATTAGTCGTACCTATCGTACACCAAAACATCCTACAGGTTTATATCAAGCCTCTCTGAAACAATATATAGTTGAAGCTAATTTTATTCATAAAGAAGTTTCTGAAAATCATAATGGTTATATTGATGTTTCTGATTTCTTTGATAACTCGGATAAGATAGAAAAACATGCTTAGTAGTGGAATAATTAGAGATGATTAATAGCTCTTATTTTATGTTATTCAGTTTACAATAAACATTATCAATTTGGATCAAGTTAAATAATACTTTGATTATCTTTTGAATAGTGAAATGACTTTTCATGATGAAAAATTTATGTCTGGTAGGCAGTGCAACAACACACACAATTCTTAAGGAAAATAAATGTTTTGAGTATTTGACATTACCCAAAGCTAATGTCACTACAATATGAGATCCAACAGACGTGATTAAAGGCTTTGGAAAAGCTAATATTGTCTTACGAAATAACACTAGATTGAGCATCAAAGATGCATTATATTCACCTGAGTCCAGAAGAAATTTACTCAGTTTTAAGGATATAAATGCTAATGGTTTATCATATTGAAACAACAGATGAAGATAGAAAAGAATATCTTTATATTACTGCACGTATTTCAGGCTAGAAGCTTGTACTTGAGAAACTACCTACTTTCTCTTCTGGAATTTATTATACAATCATGAAATTTATTGAATCAAATGTTGTGATACACCAGAAGTGTTCCAACCCAAAACAATTTATGCTTTGGCATGATTGACTTGGACATCTAGGATCAATAATGATGAGATGAATTATTGAGAATTCTTATGGGCATCCTTTAAAGGTTCTTTTACCAAGTGAAAATGCATGTTCTCAAAGTAAATTAATTATCATACCATCTCCATCAAAGGCTTTTAAAGAATCACTATCTTTTTTAGAAAGAATTCAAGAAGATATATGTAACGGCCCGATTTTTGCAAACAGTAACCGATCCCAAAACAGTAACCGTTCCCAAAACAGTAACGGGTCCCAAAACACTAACCGATTCCAAAACAGTAACCGTTCCCAAAACAGTAACGGGTCCCAAAACAGTAACCGATTCCAAAACAGTAACAGTTCCCAATTTTTTTTTAAATGCACATGGAGACGATAATCAACGGACCGGTTCACTCCGCTTCATTAAATACCATTCATACATGGAGCATTTCGTTTAAATGTAAATCATACATAACACATATTCTTTTGGTTGCATGATTTAAAATTTCATATCGAAATATACAAACATAGGCATGGTTTACATCCCTATCCTACACCTAGTCATTACAAACTTAAACAAAAAGATCTATTAACAGTCAGACATTCATTACATTGATTTATACAAAATACATTTTGAGTTAAATTTCATCTACATGATTTCTTGCAAAAATAGGTTCCCGTGCATCGGTTCCCTAGACATCTCGTGGATGTGGTGTTCCTGTAGCAGTATAAAACATTTAAGAGAAAGAAATTATCTAGTGATAATAATAATATTAATGATCACACAGTCTTGATGAAATTAGTTTGTAATGCTTATAGCTGTACCACCTCTTCTTTTCTAACAACCATAATCTTAACCCCGGCTATCCTTTCGGGTGCCATTAGCCGAAACTAATCAACCATTTATTCCGGTCACCCTTTCGGATGCCATTAGCCGAAGCTAATCATTATTTGTCCCGGCCATCCCTTCGGATGCCATTAGCCGAAGCTAATCAATATTTTCTTCCGGTCACCCTTTCGGATGCCATTAGCCGAAGCTAATCATTATTTGTCCCGGCCATCCCTTCGGATGCCATTAGCCGTAGCTAATCAATATTTTATTCCGGCCATCACTTCGGATGCCATTAGCCGAAGCTAATCAATATTTTGTCCCGGTCATCCCTTCGGATGCCATTAGCCGAAGCTAATCAATATTTTTATCGACATTTCAGTATTTGATAATTTAATATAGACTATAACGCAATAGGAAAATGTTCGTATCAGAGTAATACCCTATGCAATGAATGTAAAGGGGATGTAAAAGTCACCTACCTGTTCCAATTGTAGGTTGAGCTTGTCTTGACGATGATCTAATCCCGGCCGCACCACCTGCAGCATCATTGGTCATAAATCAGTACACTTGCATTTTTGAACTACATCCGTCACTACACTCATTTCAAGAGTTCATATGTTCATACACAAGTGTTCCACATTTTACCCCTTCATATCCTAAAATTGTTAATTTTGGCATGCAATATCCTTCCACAATTTCAGCCTAAACACTCATGTAATTCTCCATAAAATACACATCAATTTCCAGCACACGACAAGCATGAATTTCCAGTTCAACACACACAATTTCCATCATAACATACAACTGAAATCATTAACTTTGGCATACAAAATCCTTCAACAATTTTAGCCAAAACACACATGTTGTAACAACCCCACCGAAACAATTCAATATGCCTTTACATTTGTTATTCTTTTATAACTTTTGATATTAAAAATATCACTCTAAACACCCATTTTCAAAAATAACTTGTTTCTTTTCCTTTAATGCATCTCACTACATCGTTTCGCGACCTCCCAACTCTTTTCCCCCTTTTCTCAAAACTGTCAGCAGAGGTCGGATTTCGACCTCTGCCCAGATTTTCCCCCATAACTGGAGTTGTAGAACTCTGATTTGTACAAAATTTATCTTGTTAGAAAGCTAACATATAGGTATACAACTCTTATGAAGGGAATAGAACCCAGTTCTGTCCCCAAAATTTACGAAATGCATTTCAAATGTGACAGACCTGTTGTCCTGCAGAATCTGCCCTGCACAGTCACGTTAGGTGACCCTTAACTAGAGTTATAAAATTCCAAATTAAGTGAAACAAGTTTCCTTGGATAGTAAACATCCAGAAATACAACTCCTATGAAATAACCCAACCTTAATTCCTTTTTTTTACCACTCAAATTCTCTCTCAAAGTCACGACATGAATTTGTCAAGTTGTTAATTTCTGCAACACATGCATTTGGCCGAAAATTGGCTTTGGGAAACAAGACTTCCCTCATTCTTTTCATGCTCAACCATTCATCACACAACATTCACATCCTATTTCATGCCACATTCATCAATTTTACACAATTCCACATTTCCCCCAAATTTTTATTCAAGAACCCTAACCCAAAATTCATAAAAAAAAGTCATGCAATTTAACCATAGAGTAATAAGGTAAAGAATCTTTTAAATGCATATAAGAAACACCATACCAAGAGGGATTCAAGATCCTAATAGCTTGTGAAATCAAAATATCCTCCTCTCCTCTCTTTCTTCCTATAAGTGTTGGCCAAACACTTCTTTTCTTTCACTTTCTCCTTCCAATAATGCTCCTAATCCTTGGGTTTTTGATGTTTATAGGTTTTAGTAACCCTTAATCTCACTTTTATTTCGAAATTCTTCTTTAAATGAGCAATAAAATATCACAATCTCCTTCTCTTTCTCCCTCACATATTGCTGGAAATGAGAGAAAAGAGGGGTATTTATACTCCTCAATTTCTCTTATTGCATTGGGTCCCCCATTTTCTTTAAATGTTTTCTTTTTACCCCACCCCTTCTCTTCTTATAATTTAAATCATAATCATTTCATTTATTCAATTTCACCCCTCACCCAACATTGTTTTATTCATCTTTTAATTCATTCCTTGAGTTTTTTTGTAAGTTGAGCTCGTTGCAAATTAATTACGGAATATTGACGTTGGTCGTATCCCTTTACAATTTTCTGTCCCGTCACGAAATAGGCAGCGACAAACTAAGTCAGCCTTTAATATATATATATATATTTTTTTTTTCTTGGGTGTTTACAATATATGTGGGCTTATTCATCCACCATGTGGACCTTTTAGATATTTTATGGTATTTATTGATGCATCAAGTAAATAGTCACATGTTTGTTTGCTTTCGAGTCGAAATATTGCATTTGCTAGATTAATAACATAGATTATCATACTATGAGCACAATTTCTTGATTATCCTATCAAGAAATTTTGACTAGAGAATGTTGGTGAGTTTACTTCTCAAGCATTTGATAGTTTTTGCACTTCTATTGGAATTGATGTTGAGCATTTTGTTGCTAATGTACATACTCAAAATGGTATAGCAGAATCATTTATAAAGCAACTTCAATTAATTGCAAGATCATTACTTATGAAATCAAAATTGCCTACATCTGTCTAGGGACATGCTATATTACATGTTGCATCGCTAGTTAGAATGAGACTAAGAGCTTACCAAAATTATTCTCCCTTACAACTTATTTATGATATACCACCAAATATATTTCATCTACAAACTTTTGGTTGTGCGGTATATGTGCTTGTAGCACCCCCTAAAGACTAAAATGGGTCCACAAAGAAGAATAATAATTTATGTTGGTTTTGATTCTCCATTTATTATTAGATACCTTAAACCTTTGACTTGTGATATTTTTAAGGCACGTTTTGAAGACTATAATTTTGATGAGAATATTTTCCCATCATTAGGGAAAGTAAATTTAGTTCCTGAAGCACGAGAAGAAATAACTTGGAATAACCCGAAGTTATCTCATTTTGATCCAAGGACAAATCAATGTGAACTTGAAGTTCAAAAGATAATTCATTTACAAAATATTGCAAATCAATTATGGATATTTTCACCAGTAGTGAAAAGGTAGTTAAATCTCATATTCCTGCTGCAAATGCTCTATTTAGAATTGAAATTCCTGAAGAAAGAAAGGTCAACATAGCAACAAATGAATCTATATCACGCTTAAAGCGCGGAAGACTTGTAAGTGCCAAAGACAAAAATCCTAGAAAATAAAAACTCCAACGAATATATGATGATACTCTTGGAAAGTACTCATTCATAAAACAAACATCAAATCTTGTGTCCAAATCATCTCTTAATACTAACCCCCCTGAAGAGGGACCTCTTAAAGAGAACCAGGTACCTGGAAATAATGAGATCTTCATAAACTATGTTCATACATGAGAAATTTTGGAACAAGATAAAATTATGATAGATGATGTATTCGCATTAAGGTTGCTTTTGGCATCATCAGAAGTGATGATGAATTTGAACCTAAACTGCTGAAGAATGTCGACACAAAAATGATTGGACAATATAGAAAGAAGCAATCCAAATAGAGTTGAACTCATTTGCAAAACATGAAGTATTTGGACTCATAGTCCATACACCTATAGGTGTTATACCAATTGGATATAAGTGGGTTTTGTTAGAAAACGCAATGAGAACAATGAAATTATGCGATATAAGACAAGACTTGTTGCTAAGGTTTCTCATAGAGACTCAACATTGATTATGAGAAAACTTATTCTCCAGTAATGGATGCAATCACTTTCAGATTTTTAATTGGTTTAACGGTGTCAGAAACATTAGATATGAGTTTAATGGATGTAGTTGCAGTATATCTATATGGATCATTAGATAAAGACATCCATATGAAAATCCTTGAAGGATTTACAATGCTTGAAGCTTTTTGTAATGAACCCAGAAGTGTTTATTCTATTAAATTACAAAATCTTTATATGGGTTGAATCAATCTGGTCAGATGTCGTATAATCGTTTTAATGAATACCTCTCAAAAAGGGGGTTTGAGAATGAAGAGATTTGTCCATGCATTTTTATTAAGAAAACAATATATGGATTTGCTATTATTGCAGTATACATTGATGATTTAAACATTTTTGATACTCCTAAAGAGCTCACAAAATTGCAACCTATTTGAAAAATGAATTTAAGATGAAAGATCTTGGAAAGACAAAATTTTGTCTTGGTTTACAGATTGAATATTTTTCAAATGAAATATTTGTACATCAATCGATGTATACAGAAAAAGTCCTAAAACATTTTTATATGGACAATGTTCATCCTTTGAGTACACCTATGATTGTCTGATCACTTGATGTGGAAAAGGACCATTTTCGACCTCCAAAAGAGGATGAAGAAATTCTTAGTCCTGAAGTGTCATATCTTAGTGTTATTGGAGCACTTATGTATCTTGCAAATTGTAACGACCAAATATATCTTTTGCAGTAAATTTATTGGCAAGATATAGTTCCACTCCAACAAAAAGACATTGGAAGGGAGTCAAACATATATTTCTCTATCTCCATGAAACAACCAAAATGAGGTTATTTTATTATAAATCAAATTCATAATTGATTGGATATGCAGATACAAATTATCTCTCTAATCCCCACAAAGAGAGATTACAAATAGGTTTTCTATTTACCTATGGCTGTACTGCAATTTCTTAGAGATTTGTCAAACAAACATTAGTGGCTACTTAATCAAATCATTCAGAGATTATCGCGATACATGAAGCAAGTTGAGAATATATATGGCTAAGATCAATTATCCAACATATTAAGAGAAAATATGGATTATTATCCATTGAAAATAGTCCAACAATATTATTTGAAAATAATGTTGCTTGCATCACGTAACTCAGAATAGACTATATTAAAGGAGACAAAACAAAGCATATCTCACCAAAGTTCTTTTATACTCACGAGCTCCAACAAAAGGGAGAAATCGATATCAAACAAATCAGATCAAGTGATAATTTAACAGACTTATTTACAAAGTATTTACCAGCCTAAACTTTCAAGAAACTTGTCCATAATATTGGAATGCATCATCTTAAAAATTTGTTATAAGACATGTACTTTTAAGGGGAAGTCAATGCAAATTGTACTTTTTTTCGTTCCCTTAGGTTTTCCTTTGCAAGGTTTTAATGAGACAATTTGATATTATTTTAATAAATCCTGAAGTATTCATATATGGATTTTGAAGTATCTATATAAAATCCTCCATTGAATTTTAAAGTGCATGGTCATTCAAGGGAAAGTGTTATAAATTCATATTTATATGTATTGAATGTCCATGACTCTTAAGTTTAGTCTCTTGGATTTCCATAACCCTTGAGTTCTTTTCCTTCTCCTATAAATAGACCATTTGTCTTGTATTCCTTACACCTTTGGAAATAGAGGGATTCATAATAAGAAATGTATTTTTCTCTTGTCTCTTTTGATTATATTTTGATGTCTATGTTCTTCTATGTTAATTATTTATTCTTTTTATAACATGTTATAGCTAAATTGGTTGGAGTATATGTTTTAAGATTGTGGGTTTTTTTTTTCTAAAAAAAGAAGAAGATGTAGGCTTTTATAAGGCTCATGTGTCTTGGTTTTGCTATAACAACCCCTTGAGTTTTCTTTTTGACTCTTCAGTTTCTTCTTGTTTTGTTTTTTGAAATTATTGTTTAATGTGTGTTTATTTATTTATTTTTATCAATATTAAATTGATGATAAATCAATACTTGTTTATTATTATTACTTAATAAACTAAATCATTCAACTAGTTGAATTTGTAACCCAATTTATGAGTTTAATAAGTTAACTTTGACGAACTTGGGTTTTTGTATATATTATTTTTACTTATTTAATGGACAAAGGTCATGTGGGGATAATTATCACACAAGTTGATTTAAATTCATGTTTCTTAAGAAAAAAAGTAGAAGCTTTTAACTTTAAGACTATTGGACCACCATGTTGAATAACAAAGCTAAAATATTTTTGATGATCAAGATATTAGTTTTTTGCATTATAAATTTTTTTAGTCCACATACCAAAATAGCATGAGGAATAAAATAGTGTCTTATACGAAGGGGTTGTTTGGAAAACTTATTAAAAAGTATTTTTGAAAAAAAATAAAAATGTTATTTATTACTTTGAATTAGTTTTTTGTGTGTTTTCATATCATTTTGATGTGAGTTTTTAAAAATAAAAAATATATATTATTTTAATTTTTTTAAAAATAAAAATCATTTAAAAAAAACTTAAACCATATTTCCAAACAACATTTAACTTTTTATGAATAACTTATAATATCATCTTTGCAATCCACTAGGATTACTAAATAAATCTATAATTATTGTATTGCTAACTATATCAAAGTACTTAGCAATTATAGTTACTTACTAATTTTATTTTATTTTAAAAAGCAACAAGTGTGGTTAATTCACTAAACCACACTTCTAATATACTATTTACTAGCATAGTGTTTAGTGGTTTTGTTTTGAGAAAAAATTATCCTTTAACAACATAATTTTTTAATTTTATTCTTAAATATTAAATTATTTCAAAAATTAATATATATATATATATATATATATATATATATATATATATATATATATATTATTGGGTTACTATCAGTCTTATGAATTTAATTGTTTTTTTTTTCAATTTCAACTTTTAACATTAGAAATATTGGAAGTAAGGCTTCACATTTTTTTTTCTATTTACATTCTATGATATTATTCTTACTTTATGACCCAAGTCACAGATATGACATTTTAACTAGGATCGAATCAAGTTATTTTCAGTTTAATAAAAAAAATTAATTTCATCCCTCAATACTTGGTTGATTACATTTGAACCAGGATCGAATCAAACTTTTCCTTTTTCTTTTTCTTCTCTAATATTTTTGTCGTATTTTTTAATTCATTTTATTTTTATATTTTTCCTTCAATATTTAGTTAGATGGGAGTTGGATTTTGTGATTTTCTTCTATTAAGTTTTCTCGATCTCGTGACACAATTGCAGATTTTCAAGTTAATCTAAATTGACTTGGTTTTTATTTTTTTCGAATTGTTTCATTTTGATTTTATTCTTCAGTGATAGGTTGATTTAAGGTTGCACTTCATAATTATCTTTCAATTTTATCTTTATATGGTAATCTCATTCTCATGGCTGGATAACAAGTTTAATTGGTTGACAATTGAGCTTTTTGATGTTTTTTATTTGCTTTCTATTGTGTTATTATGATCTCAAAACTCGAGTTTCAAGTTTGTCAAGTCAACCTAAAATGACTCAAATTATTTTTTATCTTTTTTATAAAAAAAATGTTGTTTTGGACTTTGTTTTTCAATAATGGGTTGATTGAGATCTAATCTTCATAATATTCATTTTAGTTTGCTTAGGTAATGTCATTCTCTTGACTCATGTCATTGTTTGTTTGTTGAGAATTCAATCTTGTGTTTTTTTTATTTACTTTGTATTAAGTTAACTTGATCTCATGACATTAATCATATGCTTTAAAGGTTAACTTGGATTTACTTGTGATTTTTTTTTCTATTTTGTTTTTGAACGATAGGTTGATTTAAGGGCATGCTTAGTATATGTTTTCAATTAGCTTTCTATGGAGTGAACTTATAATCACAACTTGGTTCATAAGTTTAGCGAGGTGCTATAGGCCGGCCTAAGCCCGTTTTTTTTTTATTTTTTTTATGATTGAGTCTTTTTCTTGTCCTTTAAATTTTATTGTTTTATTGAGATTTGAGTTTCCTAATTTATTTATTTTACATGAAAGTCACTTGAATCATGCATAAATTGATTTTAACACTTCATTTAATGACTTATTTTAAATCTTTAGATGAGT
Source organism: Salix viminalis (assembly GCA_029228465.1). Lineage (NCBI taxonomy): Eukaryota > Viridiplantae > Streptophyta > Magnoliopsida > Malpighiales > Salicaceae > Salix > Salix viminalis. The sequence goes on from CM055431.1 coordinate 10,721,291, forward strand.
TTTATTTTGCGCTTAGAAAAGAATAAAATATACTTTTATAAAATGATACAAAAATATCTATAAAAATACAAAACAATAAATTTTTTATATACGAACTGAGAAAAATGTATTTTAATTTTAATTTTTACTTTTTTGTTTTGTTTTTTTATGCAATTTAGTTTATTTTAAAAAAATATATTTATAATTGAAGTTGTAACTGTTTTTATTTGGTAAACAAATGGGAGGTTTTTCATAAAGCAAATTGGAAAAAAGGGTTAAATATGATCAAATTATTTGTAGAGAATTTAATATTACCAAATTTTTGTATTTAGAGGTATAATTAATGATAATATTAGTTAATGAAAGAAACCCTATAAAATCTAATGAATTAATTTCAAATTAGTTTGTAGAAACTCAATTTCAAAAAAACTTAATTGAAGAAATAGTTATCAAATTATCTCAAATTAAAAAAAGGTTTGACTAATACAGTCTTAAACTTTTCTATGTTTGTTTTCAATGTTCCTAACATGCACACAATCAATACTTCTTTGTATTTAATTCTCCTTAAATCTATCAACTTTTGTTTTGATACTAAATCATACATACTTATGTTATGTTGCAAGTCAAGTTAATTTATTTATTTTAATTTAACATTTTTTTTCTAGATATTACAAATATTTTTTATCTAGTGTTTTTTTTAAATAAAACATTAGAGGGTTAACCTTATCTAACTTGATTGATTTTATTGGTCCAAATGTAATCCATACAACCTGTAAAAACATAGTTTGATAAAAAAATCAAGATGATAACAATATATTGAATTGAATTGGGTTGACTCAAGTTGACCCGAGTTATTAGATTATAATAACCTTATAAAAAAATCAAAATAAATTATGAAATTTAATTCTCAATCAACCCCATATTGAAGAATGAGATAACAAAATCGGTTTTAAAAGGACATAAAAACATGACTCGAATTAACCTGTCAAACATGCAATTTGATCATAAGACTGAAATAACCCCATGAAAAAAAATCAAAATAAATGATGAATTTCAATACTAATAAGCTCATTAATGAAAAATGAGATTAAAAAACAACAACATGAGTTAATTCGCTAAATTCATAACTCGAAACTAAGATAAATTCATAAAGACAATTAACTTGATTTACCCAGTTTAACCTATCGAATCTATAACTTTAGCCATTAGAATAAAATAACTTTATAGAGAGAAAATCTAAAAACAATGTAAAGTTCAATTCTCAATATTTCATGCGAGTCAAATGTGAACTATGAAATTTATAAAAGCTTTTAATTAGAAAAATGACACAAAAAATAAGTCAAAACTCAACTCGTTCGGTTTATGAGACCAAAATAAATTTACTTAATGATAAGCAAACCAAAACAAATCATGAAATATAATTCTCAATCAAACGCAATATTAAATGATGAATTTGGGGAAGAGTTAATAAAAAAAACAGAGTTAATTGGGTTAACTTGTCAAATTCGCAACTTAGTAATGAGATGAGGATAACCTAATAAAAAATCCAATGTTGAACGAACCATGACTCAGGTCATGACACTAAGATAATATCTTAGAAAAAGAATAAAAAGATCACCCGTTTTTACTAGGGTTAAAAATACTAAAACTTGCAATCTTGATCATGAGATCAATACATCCTTACATAAAACAAATCAAAATAAATTATTAAGCTCAATTCCTAACCAACTTAGCGTTCAATGATGGAATAAAAAAGAACAATTAAAAATGATATAAAACAAATTGAGTCAACTTGAGTTAACTTGTTAAGCACTATTTCTAAGTCATGAGGTTGAGATAACATAATAGAAAGTGAACAAAAATAAATTTTGAAGTTCAATTCCTAACCAATATAGTGTTGAGTGATGAAATATAAAAAGAACAATTAAAAAATGATATAAAAAATCGAGTCAACTTGAGTTAACTTGTTAAAGACTATTTTTAAGACATGAGGTTGAGATAACATAATAAAAAGTAAATAAAATAAATTATAAATTTTAATTCTCAATTAGCCAAATATTAAATAATAATATTGAAAAAACATTAATTACATAAAACAAAAACAAAAAACTCACCAAACCCTGAATCCATGTCTTAAATGTGTGACAACTTAATAAAAAGCAAATAAAATGTTAAATAATAAAATTAAAAGGAGTTAACAAAGAAAAAAAGCAAAACACTATTTTAATGAGTGTTGTTTTGTGATTGCAATAAGCCCCCCCCTTTTATAGTTTGTAATTAATTATTTGAAAAAATAATCAAAGAAGTAAACAAAATTGTTATTACAATAAAAAATTGCTTTGTGAGAAGGGGTCCTAATTATTATTCACTAAGTAAAACATTTAGATATTCATAAACTAGCAATAAAGTTTTAGGTGTCCAATCAATATTCATTATCTCTTATTATTTATTAATCAATAAAAAATAGTCAATATATATATATATATATATATATATATATATTAAATGATAAAATTATAAATATTATTCATCTACAAGTGTTTTATATTAATATTAAGGTATGTATAGTTGGTATTAAGGTATATCATATTAAAAAAATCTAAATATTATACAAATATATTTATATAACTTAAATATATTTTCATGTTAGGTTTAGATGAGTTTTAAGTTGAGTTTGATAATCTATCCATTATCTATCTAATCCAAAAAACTTATATTCATTCAAGTTGCATCGAGTTGATATGGATTATGTTTGGATTAAATTTTAATCCCTAGTATACCATCTTTTTTAGTCATAGTGTCTTTTCTCATTGTCTTTGATTTTTGTAATAACAAGAATATTTCTATTTTGCTACTTTATGTTTTTAATTATATATTTGCTACAAGAGTTTTATAATACCATGATTCTCTACAGCTATATAGATATGACAATACACAAAACCTTGTTTTGATTGCACTAGATCTGACATTTCGTTCATTATTTTTATAATTAGTAGGATGCCTGGAACACTATTTTGATTGAAGGCTTTGATTTTTTTATTTTTTTTAATTATTTTTTAGATTATTTTAATATATTGATATTAAAAAAAATTATATTATTTTAATATATTTTAAATAAAATATATTTTAATAGTAACCATTATTATTATTTTTTTTTTATGATTTTATAAGTAAATTGTTTTGTTAATGGACTCAATTAATTATTTGGTAAAATATTAAGTACTCAATTAAAAAACTAAAGTAAAAGAACTATAATCTAAATTTGATCGAGTCTGGTATCAAAATCATGAATTATCCAATTATTAAAACTAGAATGTAAGGAAATTACAAAAGGATACAGCGAAAATCATATTATTATTTACACTCTATTTCTTAAAATTGATAATAATTTTTATGACATAGACTAATTTGCACATAGTTAAGAAAATTAGCTCCAAAAACATAAACTGATTTATTCATATCTATGTAATCTTGTTTTGGTGGACTAACTTTGAGGATATTGTTTGATATTTTAGTAGCGGTAGTTTTTAAATTATTTTTTATTTAGTAATATATATATATATACAAAATATCTAAAAAAATAAAAATAAACAGATTATTATTAGTACATAATGGAAACGATCACAACTTGCTAGATTGCTAGATTGCATGGACTCTACTGTCCAAACCAAAACCTCATTAACCCATCATTTAAAAAAAAAAAAAAAACAGTTGAAGAACAGCCTACACTTCCAATTTCAGACAAAACCATGTGCCACATCAGAAATAAAAATAAAATACATTCTCACATTACCATCTAACCCCCAAACAAGTAGTTGAAGAAAAGATTTCAACAAATAAAAATAAAAAATAAAACGTTCAACAGAATACTTTACTGTACTAACCCGAGAAAGACATAGATCTAACCACTTGGGTTGTGTGAACTGTTCCACAGTTACATATCCTCTCACCTTACTTTAACTGACCAACCAAGCCCCCTAGTATCTTGCACACTTGCCTGCTTCCTCTTTTCTCACTCTTTCTTCTTCTTCTTCTTCTTCTTCTTCAAAAAGCAAAGCCCTTTCCCTTCCTTTGCTTTCCTCTCTTCTCTCCAGTCTCAGAAGCAGGAAAATGCCAATCAATAAAGACCCTTCAACACCACCTCCCATGATTGGCAAAATTGGGCCCTACACTGTCTTCATGACCCCACCTTCCACTCCCAGTCCTATGTCTACTGCTACCAATGCTTCTGCTACGAATGAATCAACATTTCCTGTCTTTGATTCACCTAAGAAGGTTGTTTCACCTCCTCCTCCCGTCCAGCCTCCTCCTCAACAGATTGACAAGTCTGTTTATTCTCATCAAGTCTCAGATGGGTCTGTTCTTGGCTTCTTCAAAAATGCTGTCAACAAAGTTCAAAATGGTTTGTTTAGTTTTTTTTGTTGCATTTGGTTTTTTGTTAAAGTTGACGTCGTTGGTTGTTTGCTTTTAGAAAATTCGGAACCTTTTGATGGTCTAATTGTTACTCTTTGTATGTGCTTAATTCTGCTCTTAAGATTAAAGGGTTTGTTGTCTTCTGCAGCACATTCAAGCTTGGATGACCATTTGGCAAGATGGCTTGGGTTAAATCAATCTAAGTATCAGTGGGCTTTGGATGATTACTATGAAACCAAGGGTTTGGTAATATATCTTGTATTATTATGGGGTTTCTGCTGTTCATTAATTCCCTTTTATGTTGATATAGAGCCTTGGAATAAGTGATCATCATATGGTTATTTCGTATAATGATGTGGTTCAACATTAGATGTAACTACGTAATTGAATGTTCTTACCAGGTTTGGTGGGAGATAGGATATTGTTGAAGCGAAAATGAGTAGTAACTTATAAGCAGTCTCTTTCTAGTTGATGGGTCTTTCTGTTCTGTTTGCTCTATTGTTTTCTTTTCATTCCACAATATGTAGAATCTGCTAGCCTTAAAAAATGATTTGATTGGGATGGGTGTCAGTGTAGATTGCTGCAATATGCTCTAAAATGTTGTATTACTTCATACTAATTCACTCACTAGCATATCAATTCAGGAAGGTGGATACACTGGATAGGTTGGATGTGCTATTACATATATACACTAAACACTAAAACTACAAGATATACATGAAGAGTGAAGCATTTTAACTTTTTTTTTCTCTTTCAATTGAATCCTTCTATGGTCCCTCTTAGATGGAATTAGGCTTGAAATTATGATAAACATAATCAATTAAACGAAAAAGGACTGAAATGGAAAAAAAGGTAGGAAAAATATGCCTAATCCTACATTCTTGACAATTTATTTTGTTTATTTTTCAGTCCTAACTTTGAGAGGAGAGAGAAAATCGCTTGAAAACAGCGAGGGGGAGAAAACTATCAGTTTGGCCACTTCGGTGAAGAAAATCGCCATTCTTGAGGTCATCAAGTTCCATTTGACAATGAGAGTTTGATGATGGTGGCTTTTTTCTTTAAACATCCCTGTAAAAAGAGATCAGACTTAGTTTAAAGATTTTTCATTTGGTTGATTTTCGTATTTTGGTTGGTTTTAGGGTGTTTGGGGTGATATCAGATGGTTTGGAGAGGTTTTAATGGTGCTTGGAGGTATTTTTAGGTGACAATAGGTTGAAAAATGGATTTTTAACCCCCACCCTTGTTTTTCCAACCATCAAAGTTTCGTTTAATTTTTTTAGGATAAGAAAAGGAGAAAAAATAGAATGCAAGGTCTGGAAAGAAAGAGATCATGGCAAGCTGAAAGTCTTAATGACATCAAGACCATACAAGATAATTAGGCAGTAATGAATTTTATTCAGGATATTACTGATGTATTTTTGTGCTTCAAATTAACTCTAAGCACCACACTTTGTTAAGTCATACTGTTTATTTTTAGGTTTCCTTAATTGCGATGCATTATTGCTGATGTATATAATATTTCTGCATGTCCAAGGACATTAAAATGTCATTCATAAGCTAGTTCTCTATGGAACAGATCAATAACGTGCATTCACTTATAATGCATTTCTATTTCAAATGGTTGTGTTTTATAACCTCTCAGAAATTAAAATATCCAAGGTTACTGGTCATTTAGAAATAGGATCATTAATGCTACGTATAGGAGCTGAAATAAGAATACTTGATTTTCTATTATGGCTATGTGATGTTCTAAAGTTGCACAACTGAAATTTCTTCCAACTGTGGAAAGTATGGCCTTCAATTTGCATCTTAGATACTGTAATGGATGGATAACCAGGCAGTAGTGGGAAAAGAAGAGGAGAATGTATGATGGAACCTGGTCCAGCAGATATTGTTAAATGCATTCATCAACATTTAGATTGCCCCCTCTTAGTTTTCGCTACTTATTAATTACCCTACGTTGTAGATTTTATCAAGATGTTTAACATTCTATGTTTGAGTGCAATAAATTAATGCATGATGCTGATGAGATTAGGTCCCTAAGTTTAATACATGTTAAAGCTGAATCTAGGGATGAAGTCAATCCTAAACCCGCTTCCTGAATTAGGTTTAATGCAGGAAATTTCACTCTTTTTGTTGAATCAGGACATTTTGCCTGTCTTTACCTTATGAAAATAGCAGAAAAAAGAAAAATGATTAAAAAAGAACTTGATTCCATCTAATAAATACCAAACATGTACTTCTGATAAATTCTGTTATTTGGCAGAAAGAAACCTCTTGATAAATGATCACTTTGATGTCGGGTCACAGAAGTTTAGCAAACCTATTTTCTACACATTTAAGTTGTGAAGGAAGCAGATCTCTTTCTCCAAGTATGTTCTTGCTTTATTCGTTTGATGAAAATCATAGACGTGGACATTTGTTCGTTTCTGGTGTGGAAACTGATGTGAATATGTCATTTAGTCACTAGATTTTGTTCTGGTTATTTTCATATGATGCTTATACTGCTCTTACTTTGTTGGACATATCAATGGTTGTGCATCGGTATCATATGACTTTTGATTTCATTGATGACAGGAAAAGGAAGGTGCAAAAGCCAAAGAAATATCTAGCAAAGTATAGAGTGTGTAGCATGGTTTGCCTGGTAGTAAGTGTTTCAAATCTATTTCTGTTGTACCAGATACTTATTATTGGATTCTTTTCTTGATTTGAAAGATTGTTGGAATGCAGATTTTACATTAAAGAACTATATAGAATCTCCTTAACATACCATATCTGTATTAGGTAATGGGATTGCAGAAACGCATCTGGATGCTTGAATAGACCATTGTGCAAGTTTTTGAGATCTGCTCGTTTGAATTTTCTACTTGCTGCAGCAGCTAACCAGAATTTGGTTGTGCATTAGGCTGTGAATTGTGATATTATCTGTTATGTACTCTGTTGAGCTGCAATCTTATAAGAATACTACCAAGTTGCGAGGACATTTGTAACTTTAATTTAAATAAAGTATTATTTGAAATAAGCATATTGTATCAAGGTTTTTTTTGTGTATAAATTATTAACTTACTGGTGCATGAGAACTCCAATACTGGGCTTGGGATTGGTCTGAATCATCTGATTGCTGTTACTGCTGGTTACTTTAAGATTATTGATTTTTCTCATTTATTTTTTCGTTTTTATGTTTTTGTAGCTGGAAGTTGACGGCGCGCAATGGATTTAGAATCTCTGTATCCCAAATTTCCATTCTATTATAAGATCATTCATGCAACGAGTTCAAATCTTTTTATAATTCTCAAGTGTTCCCTTGCAGTTTCTTTTCTTCTCAATTTATCAAATTTCTTAGTTTATGAAATCTCTTAGATAGCCAGCCAGAAATCATAAAGTCCTAGCAAGAACCAAGGAAAACAATAAGATGATAGCTCATCTAGCAGAGGATGTACGTTGAGAGCATTAAGCTGTGATCTCATGCTAGTTGAGCTCATAACCTGCCATAAAACTTAGCAGGGTGATATGCTGGCTTTTAATGCAGAGAGTTGAAAAGACTCCCCCCCTGCTATCACTCATTGCTTTCAAAACAGAGACCGATTATAACAAGCAAATTTATTCATATATTCCGCTGGATTATAGCCTCTCATTAGAAACCAGCGGGTGTTTTTGAATGGCATCCCTTCATCATGGAATTGAGATATTATAGCAAACCGCCCAAAACCTAGGCTGGCGGTGCTGGAAAAATTTATTTATATAGCTCAGTGTCGTAGTATATCAAGTTACAAAATCCAATGTGTGTTGTTTTATGAATCCAACTTCAATATAAGTAGACAACCGAGAAGGTCATAAAAGAAACCACACTGTTTCCTTATACCCTCACAGATTGCTACTGAGTTAAAGAACGAAATGAGATTTGGTTTCTCAGAGTATGGCCTGCGACAATGAAACTTTATTTCAAAGAGCTGCAAACAAAATATTAGTTAAATAAATCTAATATATAAATTAAAATTTTTGTATTTAACTAAATAAAATAATCTTACATAAATAAATTATCTAGTGTAAATAATATCAAGATCAATATTGTATTCTATAAGCACCAATGTCTTTGTTGCTATCTTTAAATATCCAAAATAAACTAGGAAATTGAATAATGGAGTTGATTCTCCTTTAGTTTCCTTGTTATTCTAGGATAATTAATTGTAGCTTTAAAAAATCCTCTCAAAACATGAAAACTCTTATTGCATTATCCTTGCCTGTAAGATTATGAAACATTTCAAAATATATTAATCAATTTGTCATTAAATACCACCAACTTCTTTTTCTTTATGTAGCTAGAATGAATAAGAAACCCTTGTAAAAAATATTTTTGAAACATTGTCACACTTAAAAAATTATCTTACAGCCTGTCATAACCCAATTCTGGGTTATTCCCCAAAATCTATCCAAAATAAAAAAAAATAAAAAATAAAAGGGGTTGGGGTTGGTGTCGGCAGAAAAATTAAGGTGAAAATTTTGGATGTTTTCAAAAGCTCGATCGTACTTCTTTTGCCCAGAAATGAAGGAAAATGCAGATTCAATGTTACAGTAATTTATTATTGGATAAATTTGCGTAAAAATTAAGTCGAAAGACATAATTATATTTTTATGGGCCAATTTGATTTAATCGTCGGCTAATTTAAAGTGTAATTATATTTAGGGATTAATTAAGAGCCCAATTGAAGGATTTAATTAAGTACAAGGACTTAATTATACTTTAAATGGGTCAAATTAATGTTATTAAGGGCTTAATTGATGAGAAATTAAGTTTGGAAGCCTAATATGGGTTAAATTGAGAAGATCAAAATTTTCAGAGACAAAATATTTTTGAGTGAAATCGGAAGCCAAAATTGAAGAGAAAAACATCGTTCTTCCTGGTTTTCCCATAAAAAAACTCTTTTTGTAACAACCTATTTTTGTCAATCTATTTTATATTACTAAAAAAACGTACTTGCTAAGGCATTCCCGGTAGTCATGCCTGCCACCCACTCCCACTCCTACAACAAACAACACCTCATTCCTAGACACCTCTCCCATGCCTTGTAAACTACAAAATTAGTCTATAAAAGGGGGGGGGGGGGGATAAAATACACACACCGGGGGGGAGATCATTGTTAGCAGGAGGACCATCGTTAATGCATAAGGGGAGAGACTAAAAAAACACGCGAGCAAATGGGAAACAGTAGTAAAAAACTTAACACAATGGGGACGAAAACAAGTAGAGAGGCAGACATGCCAACACCCAGTGACAGTTGCACCACCGGCAGAGCGACGACTTCTTCCCCATCTTCGGCAGTAACCGTCGAGCTTGTCTCCCTCGAAAACTCTCATCATCTTCACCTTTACCAGCATCGACGCCTATCTCTCTCTCCTACAGCGTCGACAATTGTGTCTCTCTCTTGTAGTGTCGACAATCGACTCTCTCTCCATTGACAGCTCCCGGTGAGCAGCACCACCACCACTCTCACCACTGATAGCTTCTCCTCCATGGAAGCAACCCAGACGTGGCCTCTGGAAGGCAGCAACAGCAGTTGCAGCGACAAGACCAACTAGCTTCTAACGCCTCCCTCGGCCACTACAGGCCACAATTTTCGATGCCACCATCACCAGCAAAACCACCTCGACCTCCTCTACCCGATGACAGTAGCAAGTGAGCCTCTCGTCAACGTCGGTCAACCTCACGTGCTAAGCAATGGGTAGGCCGAGCTGGGCCTTGTCCCTGGCCCGACCACTAAGGATTGGTGAGCCGATAGGCCCACTGGTCTTCTGGTTGCCAGCCCACCAAAGGATGGGTCAGTCAGCCCATCAGGGCTGGACAAGCAACCCACATATTTTCTTCCTTTTTCGTTTTTTTCTAAAAATAGGAAAATACAAAAAAAATCTACAAAAAAAAAGAGAAATGTAAAAAAAATGTTTGTTTTTGTGAATACGGCCGAATTCTAAAGTTTTTTTAAAGCATATTTTTTTGTAAAAATATATCATTGGAATTTGGGAAAATATAAAAAAAAAATTAAAAAGTACTTTGTTTTATCTATTAGGGTGTAAAATTACATTGTTTAAAGATTTTTTTTTTAAAAATGCGATGTAAGGATTTTTAAATTTTAGAATGGTGAGGTTTTCGACTCCTAATGAGGTAAAGACTTTCTCACGAATAGAGATCTACTTTGAACCTTAGAAAAGACCAACACATAGAATATTTGTCTTAGGAAAAAACAATCAAGCAACAATGCAACTTGCCTTAGGTAGGGTGTACTGGGGATGATGTGTCTTCCCCTTAAACAACAAGTTTCCTTACCTAGACTCTCGCAGACCAATAAGTTTCCTAGTGACCGTAATACTAGATGACAACTCCTGATAATTATAGTCGTAATTTTTACGACTATAAAACACACCCTTTTTTACCGCGAGCTGTTCTCTTCTCTCTAAGGATGGCGAGGCGTGAAGTGCGAAAAAACATCTTCATGACACAACCAAGTAAAGATTCTTGTAGAACTAGAAAATTCTAGGAATCAAGTTGTCACATCTTTACGGGGAAAAAAATCATTGTCAAATAGGAAGTCCACAAGTAAAAAAAATAAAAAAATTCGTACAACTTGTCCTACCTATATCGCAAGGTCTTCCCAAACTTTAATTGACCTGAAATCTTGCCTCAACATAGAAAAATATTTTAGAAAACTCTAGGTAAATTCTCAACTGAATCCAAAAGTCAGAGTGAGAGTTATAATGATTTTCTATAAACTTGGATAATAGGTACAATTATGATAGAATTTTAATTTTCTAGTTCAACCCTTTCTTAGTCCGTATCATTTCCTCTCTCTTCAAAATGATTCGTCCTCGAAGAATCACCAAAAGATATAATGGATATTTTATAAGCCTTTTATTTAAGCAATCAAAACTCTTGTCTTGCCTCCTTTAATAGTTTTGTATGAAAATAACATCTCATATCTTTTGTTTTTCATTCTTTTGGCGTTGTTGCTCCTCTCTCTAAAAAAACATCCATGTTCATCATTTCATCATTTCATCATTCATAGAATAATTCATTTAACTTATCAAATTCTTTCACTAAACCCCCAAACTTACAAGATAGATTTTTGCATTCTTCATCAAGAACATGAATATGATTGCTCTTCTCCCTATGATATCACCTCTCATTTTAACACATCATCTTCTTTTACCATAATACATCATGTCATAGGGTTAGATTTTTCACACCATAATCCAACTCAATGTGACAATCTAGTCCCAACTAGACTAAGTCATACCTCACCTTTTCCTCGTGTTTCTTTACAATTATGTGTTTCGCTTACCCAAAAAGGTTCTCCCACTTTCCTCGTTGTAAGCAAATAACAAATACAATCAAAGCACACCGAGAATATAGAAATAACTCTCAACCTTTATTTATCTCATCAACAAAGAATTATACAATAAGAGTGTGTGTGTGTGTGTGTGTTATGCACAAAAATCATATGTTACACGACCAAGGCTTTACAACCTATTTATAGGCAAAGCTCTGTGAGTTACATGACACCTATATGATCCCTATTTTTCAGGACTCCCCCATATTCTCCATGAACTTAATGACCTTTTTCCCAGTAAAAAATGGGTAGTTATCCCCCATGATCTCGACAGCTTGGAGAGTAACCCCCATGTTCCATTGATTTAAGTGTCCATAACTGCCATTAACCCACGTTTTGTTTTTCCACTTGACAACCCCAACTGCCAGTTTTTGTTGTGTCAGTTGTTAGCTTAGAAAGTCCATGATCTAAGCCCTATGTCCATGCTAAGCCATGAGCTCCATGACTTGCATGCATTATAACACAATGCCTACCGAAATTATCTCTGCCTATGCAAGGCTGTCACTGTCCATCGCTGCTGAATTCTAGTTAGTGACTTTTGTTGGTGTGTCCCTGTGCTTGGAGCTCTAAAAACCACCCCCACTAGAAGAGTCTGACGTCCTCGTTGGAATAGACATGAGCTAGTCTTGCACTTGATGCTTGAATTGCTATAAATCAGTGTTCTCGTCCCATGAAACCTTTGTGTTTTCTCCCATTTAACCACAAAGTCAGTTCATCGATTCTTCTTATGTTGGTCAAGTCGACGATGATCCATAATCTTGACGATACCATCATCAAACTATTTATGAATTGTAATAGGAGCTCTTTCTAACTTACTTTGTGTTGGATCCTCTTGGTCTTTTATGAAAATGCCTCAAGTAACTTACATGAAAAGGAGAACGAAGTTTCAGTTGTTCGAGAAATTTTAACCTATAGACTACAACCCTCACCTTTTTGTGATTTCTAAAGGTTTATCATACCTTGGCACCAACCCTCGGTGTTTTGTTTTCCCCAAGCACAATTGGGGTGTTAACTTGAGCAACACCTTGTCGCCCTTGATAAATAGTCTTTGCTTTGGTCAACGTATTTCAACATTCTTTTCCCTACCTTGTGCAAGTTATTTTGTACTTGCTTAAATAACTCTTGTCGCTCCATCACAAACCTATACATTGTTGAACCTTTCCCTCACCATTTTTGCATCGGAATTTTGGTAGGCATTGGGGTTATGCTCCTAAAACCAATGCAAATAGATTTGCTTGTATTGCCGAGGATATTTGAAGATTATAGCAAAACTTCACACTATTCAATAACTCCAACCAGTTTTGTTCATCGCTGTCATATAATTCCTCAAATTCCTCTAGTAGAGTATTTATCCTTTCTATTTGCCTAATAGGTTGCAAATGATTTACAGTGGGAAACTTTAGTCTTGCTACCATCTTGTTAAATAACATTGTTCAGAATTGGCCCATGAATCAGACATCGTGATCGCTTACGATGTTAGAAGACACTTTGAAGGTGCTTCACCATGTTGTGATAGAATAACTTAGTGGTTACTTTAGTTGTACACACTATCAAGGTAACCACAAACACCATATACTTAGTGAATCTCTCTACGACAACCATGATAGTATTCATGCCATCCACCTTTAAAAAACCCACAATGAAATCCATCAAAACCGACACCCAAGGCTTGTTTGGAATCGACAACGACTGTAACAAGCCTATCTCTCATTTCTATATGTCTTGCTGACACACAAGACAAGTCTTAACGTAAATTTCCTCGTGAAATGAGGACCATCATAAATAAAGTAAGAAAAGTTTGGTTTACTACCTTTACCTTGTGCAAACTTAGCCTTACCTTAATCCACAACAACAACCTTGAATGCATCTCCATTGAATTTCTTCTTCTTTTCCTCTGTCTTTTCCCTTAGACATGAAGGAGGTTGTTGTATATCTTTCTTTATTAGTTGATTTAAAATCAACCAAACTATCAGTAACATCAATAACGGAGGACAAATCTTTTATATTATGTCGATTTAGCTCCGCTTGTGCTCAAGGTTGAAGTCCAAACATGGAGTTGAATAATTCGTCCTCCTAAGACATATTCTCAATATCAAGAATTAAGGAGCTGAAAGCTTTAACATACTTATGCACTGACCTATCATTTTTGAGCCCTTTCCAATTCCCCTACAATCCATAATGTATTGTTCGACAGGAATTGTTTTTTCAGCTCTTGCTTCAGATGATCCCATGTCTCAAATTTGGTATGTCCAACATTCAAATCTTCTTTGGTTCTAATTCTCAACTAAAGTTTCACATCTCTTGTGAGATACATCACAGTGAGATCCGCTTGTTCAATTACACGTGATCTTCACAACAATAAGTATTGCTTCATGTCCCATAATTGTTTTTGAGTTCTTTGGAACTTTTTGCCCTAACAAAAAGGTTTTGGTTCGAACAATTTGGGCTTCGAAATATTTACTCCATTTGGAGTGTTTATTATTGCCCATTTCAGAATGACAATAGTCTCTTCATAGATTTCAATCGCTCACTCAATTCTGCCATAAGAGAGATATACAAACTCTTAGCCCTTGCGGTGCTTTCTGTAGCATCCTTTAATCACTCAATGATAAAATGTTCTTCGCCCTCTTCAATTTGCCCAATCAAGGTCTCAAGACATACCAATTGTTCCCAAATTGATTTCATGACTTTAGGCTGCACGATATTAGAATCAACCGTGTTTTGATACCAATTATCATAGGTTTAAATTTTTCACACTGAAACCTAACCCAATACGGTAGTCTAGTCCTAACTAGACTAAGTCTCGCCGTACCATTTTCATTTGTGTTTCGCTACAACTATGTATTTCGCTCAACCAAAGAGGTTCCCCCACTTTCCTTGTCGTAAACAAATAACAAACATAAGCAAAGCACAACAAGAATACAAGAATAACTCTCAACCCTTATTTATCTCACAAAGGATTATACAAATAAGAGTGTGTGTGTTATGCATAAAAATCGCATGTTGCACAACTAAGGCTTTGTACCCTATTTATAAACAAAGTTGTGTGAGTTACATGACACCCCCATGATCCTTATTGTTCATGGCACATTCTCTTCTTTGTTCTCCATGAACTTAATGGCCTCTTTCCTAACAAAAAAAAGGGTAGTCATCCCATATTATCCTAGCTAGTATAATAGCCCATGTTTTGCCTCATGTTTTGTCCCATGTCCTCTTGATTTGGGTGTCCATAACTGCCATTAACCCATGTTCTGCTTGTTCACTTGGCAACCACAACTGCCAGTTTTTGTTGCGTCAGTTGTTGGCTTAGAAAGTCCATGATCTAAGTTCCACGTCCATGTTAAGCTACACACTCCATGACTTGCATGAACTATAACACAATGTCTGCCGAATTCATCTCTGCCCATGCAAGGTTGCCGCTGTCCATCGCTGTCCAATTCTAGGTAATGTGCTTTTGTTGGTGTGTCCCTACACCTAGAGCTCTAACACCTCATCAGAACTCCTTATGCATATATAATATTTTTTACTCTAACTTTGAAAGTGGACAAAAAGAAAAAAAAATCAACCAAAACACTACAAAAATAAAAATTACATAAAGATATGACGTGATTTCAAAGCTAGACATAACCTCTTACCATTATTGTATTTGATGAGTTGTTTCAGTGCTCTTGTATTTTATCTCTAGCTTAGTGTCAAGTCCAAACGAAGGAGGCATCTCACCTTAAACAACAATTTATATCATTGTGATTTCATGTAATATTTCTTCAAAGTTTTCATCCTTACTCTACTGTATACTAATTTACGTTGTATTATAGATAATGGTAAGAAGTTATAGGTTTAAATTGGGTTTTTATGGATTGTAGCGTTTGTCAATTCTACTATAGGGGCAATTTGCTACCAAACACAAAAGCATCAATTGAGTCAGTCTAGAATCGTAATTTCTAGCTCTTACCATAGATAAATCTCTAATTGACATGGAAAGAAAGAAGCCCATCAAATTTACCTCTCACCAACTCAGAACTTCAAAAAGATTATTTTACTTGTTTGCTGGGGTGAAGAGGTTTCAGAGCAGTAATATAACCATTATTGCTGTGATGTTTTACAAGGAATCTCGAACAAGAGAACGAGTACGATGTGGAACTCGCTATGCTGCACCTAAACTTTAGGGTGCCATTTCCTATCACTCATAATTAAGAGTGCCTCAAAATATGGGTTTGGAGAGGGTTTAAGAATGGAGATATGAAATAAATAATTTGATGTTTTTTTATTGATTACATGCATATGTTTTTTTAAGCAAGTTCAATGTGTTTGTATACTTTGAATGTTGAGAATCATGTAATGAATGTGGTTAATTATTGAAGTTCATGTATCTAGATTTCAAGAGGTCACTGGTGTGCATGTCTATAAATACCTCTAGTTAGATGATTATAAGTGTAAGTAAAAAAAAACTCTTCCTACAATTACTTCATCTTTCTCGTACAAAACATCATTTACTTTACTAATAAAGTGATACTAATGCCTTGCAAAAAGGTTTAGTGACAAGTAATGGAATGTTTCTATTTCAACTCACCCATCTTAACAAAAAAAAAAAACTATGATAATTGGTTGTTTTTTTGCATGTGAGCTTTGCTTGACTTACATGATGTTTGGGAAATTATATAAAAAATATAATGATCAAATTTAATATGAGAATGTGTTACATAAAAAAAGGACAAGGAAGAAAAATCAACAATCCATTACCCTTATCCACCAATATTTGGATGAGCAACCATAATAAAAAGAACCTTGGAAGTTTTCCAAAATGTTTTTCAAAGGGCTGATAAAGTGAAGAGGGTGCAACTCCAACTATTAAGAGTTAAACTTAAAGACTTGAGAATGAAATATCCAAGTCAATTTCAAATTAATATTCAAGAATGTTGGTTATTGTGAATAAAATGAAGATGTATGGTTGAAAGATACAAGACATTCATTTACAAAAAATAATTATGTAATTGGTGTTATTGAGTTGTAATAACTTTTATCTATTATTAATCTCATTCAATAAAATCCCAATCACATTCATTAATTTTTTTTTGACAAATCTGGATTAATCAAATAGTGTAATAGGCTTTAATCAAATGATGAAGGTTGTGTTTGTTGTTTTGGCTAGTTGCACATGTTTTAAAAAATATATTTTTTAAATTAATTTTATTATATTTTGAATTGTTTTGATATACTGATATAATTTTTAATAAAAATTATTTTGAAAAATAGACACTACCACACTACCAAATATTACATAAATGAAATAGTGAAATTCAAAGTAAATTGAGGGAGGGGCAACCAAACATAACATAAAGGGTTGAATTAAGAAAATAAAATAGTATGAGGATCGTTCAAACCAAAACCTTATGAATACGAGGACTGGATGAATGCAGGCATTAATTACTCTTACGCTTTCTTCTCTTCTTTACGAGGCGGCGTCAGTAAAAAAAACAAACAGGGTTTATGGTCTTATAGATGAAGTTTGCCGCTATTAGGGCTTTAGCAGGACAGTCTCTCAATCTCAAAACTCCCCTCTCTCTCTCGCTCGATTTTATCTTCCTTAGATCATCAAAGTCTAAAAATGATTAGAGGCGGTAGAAGCTACGTGCTGTCACCACCAGCCTTCTCCAACGACGCCAAACGACTCCTCGTTTGCACTTCCAACTCCGTCACCATTTTCAGCACCGCCACCGGCTTACCGGTTACCTACTTCCTCTGTTTTTCTTTTAATTTTGTCAATTAGTTACTCATCTCGATTAATTGCCTATCGTAGTTTACCCCTTTTGTTTTGCAGGTAGCGTCGCTTGACGGCCATGCGGCGCTTGTTACGGCGGTGATAGTAGTGCCGGCGTCAACTCCAGCAAGTAAGATAATATGCTATTGTTGGACGGCGTCACTTGACGGAACTATTCGTTATTGGGACTTTTCAGTTCCGGAGTTAATTAAGATAATTAACGTTAATTTGCCGATTATTTCCATGGTAATTAAAGCCAATTTCACGATGATTCTGTTATTAAAAATAAATTTATTTTTAAACGTGCAATGATTATTGTTTTTATTCTTAACAATCTTCAGGTCATTCCAACTTTATTAAGTCAGACAGCTGAGACCAATGAGAAATCTCCTAAGACTTTTGCTTATTTGTCTGTCGAAAACACAAAAGAACCAGAAAAGGAGTCTAGTAAGGCCTTGCGTGGTCAAATTAAAAAGTTTAACTTAACAAATTCTCGTATGGCTGGTGGAATGACACTGACAGAGGTAAAATAATTTCGTTCTGTATTTGTTATTGATACTTTTTGTGTGGCCACTTTTCTGTGATTTGATATAAGAAGTTAGCTTTAGTACTTATGGTTAGTTTTATTGACAGTCAATTAAAACTTTAAAGAAATGGAGAGCTGTATTAAATTGTAGTTACCTTTTGTACAGACAAAGCAACCAGAGATTATAACTGTTAGTTCCTCGGGAAAATATTTTGGTATCCGATTTAAGCGCAAGCTTCAAATATGGAAAGTACCGACTGCAGAGACTGAGCGTGCCATGGTTAAGAAGGTCACGCTGCATCATACAAAGAATATGAATGTTCTTGCATTCCACCCGACTCAGAGAATTGTTGCTGCAGGGGATGTGACTGGAAGAATTTTGATTTGGAGGGGATTTGGGGATAGAACATTTGCTGATGGGGATGGATTAGTGAATGGAATGTTGATGAATAATGAGGAAGAAAGACCTGGAGTGAGGGGTGATGATGATGCTGATTCGTGCACCACATGGCATTGGCATTCTGCTGAAGTAAATGTTCTGTTTTTCTCTTCAGATGGAGCTTACTTGTATTCAGGTAAAGAA
The DNA here is from genome assembly GCA_029228465.1 of Salix viminalis. Taxonomy (NCBI): domain Eukaryota; kingdom Viridiplantae; phylum Streptophyta; class Magnoliopsida; order Malpighiales; family Salicaceae; genus Salix; species Salix viminalis. The sequence continues at coordinate 10,739,929 of CM055431.1, forward strand.
GCTGTAATTTGAATGGATGCTTTGTTTTGTTAGTTTATGTTTCCATGTGGCCTGACACTAGATTAGAATTAAATGAGAAAAATGGGAAGACCACCTATCACATGCTTTTGGAGTTGGTTAAAGTAACCTCAGAGATATGAGTAAACCAGGGTGATTGGATATGTTTTTGAGATTATTATATGGTCCTTGAATTAGTGGCATGTCTTATTTTATTCAATGCTTTGCAGATTGGAAACTTATCTCCCAGTAGATGTTTTCTGATCATGCAATTCATTTATCAAATCAAATGTCCTGGCTTTAAGCAATTACTTCAAAGGTGTTTCAGATCTAAACTTGCCACTCACATCAGTTGACAATTGACTCAGAATATCTTTTTATAGTCATGCCTTTTTCATGAAGATTGTTGCTCTATTCACGTGTAGAGTTGATGTCCTGTTCATGACACATTCTCTGTTTACATTTAGGTGGAAAGGAAGGAGTTCTTGTGGTTTGGCAACTAGACACTGGAAGGAAGAAATTCTTACCTCGAATTGGATCTCCACTCTTATGGCTTACAGATTCTCCAGATCCTTCTCTTTCATCTGTAAGTGGAATATATTTCCCAGAAATTTTAATCCTAATTTAAAAAATGAATTTGTCTTTACCAATTTTACTAAAGCAAGGATCTTCAGATATCTTGTGCAGATAATCAAATTCATCTACTCAAAATGCCTTCAATGGAAATTTTGAAGTCCATCTCAGGGATCAAGGTTAGTTTTGATCAATATATTTGCCTTATGTTAATCTTGTACGAGTATCAATTTCTGCCTAGCCATTTAATTGTTTGATTGATAAATTCAGCTGATTGAAATGATAATTCAATGAGTAGGAAATTTTATAATCTTCTACAAGCCAGACAATCTTTATGATAATTCAACTGATTTGAAATGATGATCCAATTAGCTACAAACTAGTTTGAATTGACTGTGTTGATCATTTTCTCTTTAATGTTCTATTTAGGCCAAACTTTCTCTTCCATAATGTTTTATATTGACCAAACTGTCTGACTTGTTATTTTATATAATTTACCACTTCATTTCACATCATCTCATCATTTCCATCCACTTCTCCTGTTTATTGCTCATACTACTTCAATCCTGTTCCCTTCACCAGCACATCTATGGATATATTGAGTTTCGAACAGGTGTTGCCTTTATTTCATTTTGGATTTACTCTTTCAAAATCTTCTTGTATATTCTGTTTCTATGAATCCATCTTAAATATTATGCCAGCCATGCTTATCTGTGCATTTAGAACTTCTTCACTGTTCTGCTTTTCCCATCACAAGGAATGGCCAGTGTATTCGTGAATTTATGAAAGTAAGAAGAGCATAGTGAGATACTTAGAGAGAGTCCAGTGGCGATTTTCAATTTCTTAAGCATATTGTGAGGGTCGAATCCCTATAAGAAGAGACCCATGCATAGCACTAAAAAATTCTAATCACCAGGAAAATTACACAATACTAACCTTAAACTATATGGTGGGGTGTTAGCAAGTCTGGTGTCATTTGTTCTTAGGAAATCAAACTTAAATGATGTGAAAGCCACCTTCTTTGAGACTTGAACTCAATCATGGCAGCTGTTGTATCACTCGAGGGGTGTTCATAATGAAATCCTTGGCTAAGTTATTTAGCCTTCAACTTTTTGAACTGCCTTGCTTCTTTGCGAGTCTTAAAAAAATGTTACTGTCAGGTGTAAATCACGCCATCTCATGCCCTGAGCTGTAAAGATTTGCGTGCAGCGTGCCGTGACAATTTATTGGCATGTTTGCTTGTGAGTAAAATCCCCATCCAATTTTTATTGGCCTGGTATCTATGACTTGGGGTTTGCATTGAGTCAGACTTTAACAGATTCATCAAATTTTTGTTTCAACCTTCCAGGTTTTGTTTTTTGCAGATTTGTTTGGATAGTGTGGCCTACTGTTCATATACTTTCATATTTTCCTGGACTGATTCTTATGTGAACAAAGTACAAATACTGCTTTATATGTTCTGATGCTGTTTTATATGGAAACTAGTTCTCATCTGTTGAAAACAATGGTGTCAAAATTTTCAGCTTCCTTGCTCATTTCCAGAGATGTGCAATGGGTTACAAAGTGGGATTGCCTTTGACTGTAATGCGGGATTAGTTGCTTTGCGTACAGAAAACTATTGCATCCAATTATACAGCCTATTTGATGACCGAGGAGTTTCTGAGGTAATTAGTTTTCTTTTAGATGAAAATAATGTTATACTTGGAGTTGGTGAATGTCCAAGATGAATTTGAACTTCGAAGAATAAGGATGCTTTTCTTTCAATGTTGATTTATTTTCTACTGGTTTAGTTAGCCTATTTGAGTTTCATTTAGCTTATGGTCTTGTTTTCTCCGTCATTTCACCTGATAGGTGGTTTTCATTACCAGTGGTTGCAGCCTCGTATTCTATGCTTAAGTAATTGAGGGACCATTGTTTCCCAAGGAAATGTGTTTCCATTTACTATGTAACAATGTTGATTGCATTCCTAATTAGAATTACAGAGTGTTTCTTTCTTCTTTTTCGGTTCCTTCCTGTGGGTGGGTTATGGTGGAGCTGGATTTTTCTTGTAACTGGTTTTGTATACAAGCAATGTAACCACTTCACCTTTTCTTTTTATTTTTTAAATCAATCCATTTTTAGAACATTTATCTGCTTGATAAGATTTGTATTTATCAATTTGGCAATATCGGGCTTACTCGGTATGTTATTTCACCTAGTGTGCCGGACCATTTTGATGTGCACCTTCTGTGCTTGAGGTACTGGGGTATAAATATTTCATTAGACACTTATTGATTATAAAATGCATCAATGTGAGATTTGAATTTCTATCCCCCTCAGGTTGTAATTTGTGAGAGAAACCATCAACCAGGCGATGAAGTCACGGTAATCATGTTGCTTCTCTGTATTTTTTTTCCTATTCAACTACATTGCTGATCATATGTCTTACCTTTTTTTTTACTAATTTGATTCTGTTACATTTACTAGTAATTGCTGAATCTTTGGACATGTTGGCTATAGGTAGTGGTGACATTAGCTGTTCTCTCCTTAGATGGCTCGATGATGAGCACTGCTGAAGTGAAGCTTCCTGAGGAGGGTTTGGGAGGATTAGTTTGTCTTAAGTTTTGGGCACTGGGATCACAAAACAAGGAGTTCAGTTTGTCCACCATCATTTATGAGCCCCACAGGTTTGATGTTTTGACTTAATTTGTTTGGGCTAAGGAAAATGAGATATAAGCATTTTTTGGGTTGTGCAAGTCATTCTGGCACCTATCACTGTTTTGTTTTCAATTTTTATGAATTGGGATCAAAGAAAAAGGGAAGTCAATTTTAAGCATCATATGTGAAGTTCATACTGTCTAGTGAGCTATGTTCCTTGGCTCAATATTTGTTTATTTAGCATCTCTCAATGTGCGTGCTTTTGCACGTTTTCATTGGATTGGAATGTGTGGATATAAATATGCTTCCTTTAAGAACAGGATAGGGGATCATGTTATTTCATATTTTATAGGGATGCTGGCATTTCAGCTATTGCTTTTCATCCTACCCGCCCTATGGCTGTCAGTTCTTCTTATGGTGGGGACTTCAAGGTAAATGTGGGGCATAAAAACATTTAATTTTGAGTATTCTGTTTCTCTTGGCTTTACATCTCCTTTTGGGTGCTTCAGGTTTGGGTTTGCAACAATGGGATCCAGGAGAAGGATCAACCACTCTCAAATTCTGGATGGACTTGCCATGCTGTTGGGTCATACAAGTATGATCCTGGTTTAGTGATACTATAATTCTTGATGGATTCAATTAGTGGGATTTAAAAGAAATATTTTGCTGGTGAAAATGGAAGAACTGTCAAAAACTTTATAACATTTAGTCCTAAATTTTCATTTGGCTTTTCTGTCTCATATTACTATAATCCAAATTTTCAACCCCAAAAGTTATACCTAAATTTCCCTCTTGCGCCTCTCTTTTCTTCCCCTTATAATTAATAGAACTTTATTCATTGAAATGTGTATTTGTGTTGTTAAAGCTGATGAAATATAGTTCTTGGTAATATGCTGATAATTTATACCTTCAAACTTGTGGTCATTTAGATTATTTATAATTCTACTTGCAGAAAAAAACCAATGACAGCTGCCACATTTTCTTCCGATGGTTCTGTTCTTGCTGTTGCAGCTGAAACTGTTATCACACTGTGGGATGCAGACAAGAATATTCTAGTGGCTGTGATTGGGGAGACTCTCATGGTGATGCTTTGAGATCCTCACTTATGATCTTTCCTAGTGCATATGCTATGTATCCACACACACACACACACCAAAACCATGGAAATAAAAAATATTGCTGGCTACCTAACCTTTGTTCTTGATCCATTGAACGTAGCCCTCATTTCCTCTTTAAGTTTATGTTGTGGTGTTTAACTATGCAAAAGATAAAACTGTGGGGCTGTGCAGGTTTAGCTCATTTTCTTTTAATGAGTCTGTTCCCTTTTGGTGTTTTTGATGTTTTAGAGTCCAGTTATGACTTTCATTGATTTGCTTAAAGTAACAAGCAATGAACATGTTGATGTTGTTCAAGGATGCTCTATGGAAATAAATTTGGAGCAAGAGAGCTTGTGCTCAACTGCTTAGCAATGTTTAATAGCTGAAAAATTAAGTAGTAGCCCATTGGAAGCAAATAAAGCAAAAAAGGCTGTAAGAACATATGATTTGGTCAGGGAATCGATAGGTTTTACGATGTATCTTTTTAGCATGGCTTCTGCATTTGTGAATATCTCCTCTCTCGTTGTGCTGTCATATTTAATTATTTTTCTTGGAACTTTTTTACAGCCTGTTGTGAACCTCTCATTTGTCGGAACGTCAGAGTATCTTGTTTCTGCATCTCGGGGTTCAAAACCACAGCTATCCATTTGGAGTATGTCAAAGCTGTGTGTATCTTGGTCATACATGCTTCATGTAGAAGGTGAAAAGACATCTCTTCTCTTGAACAAATTTTTAGGCTTTGCTTGTTTGTGAGTTTCCTGGAATCCTGCCCATCATGTGATTGGCATGCATAAATTCTGCCTTTTTTAGGGAAAATAAAATAAATTGGAGTTTAGTTTTGTCCAGATATGATTTCTCCCCTTTCCTTTTCTTTCATGATTTCTTAAATATCAAAGAGATCCATCAAGTTACTGTATCATATTGGTTTCATGGAAAGATGAAACCAATATGATACAATAACTTGAAAGATGAAATGGCTGGCCTTTAAAGTTGAGAAAACTCAGATGGCTTTTGAAGTTGATATATGCAGAAAACTGAGTGTAAAGTTCTGATATATACTGGCAAATAACTTAGCAATGCATTGAGTATGAAAAGTATGACTCACTCATGTGACTATTGGATGAAAAGTATCATAATCCATCTTTTTTATTTTAGTCAGGGGTATTGTAACCTTGCTTAACTTTAAATAAAACATAAATAGCATGCCTCGCACCTTACCATAGGCTGACCTGTCTATTTTAAGAGGAAAGTTCTGTATGATTGAACTTAGCTCAATACTTTTGATCCTCATCTGCACCATCAATAATGCAAAATGAAATTTAAGATTCTACTGTAAAAGCTAACCTTTCATTATAGAACATGGAATATTCTGATGTGTAGCATGGCTCATTTTGTTTTTAAAAAGTCTTGTAAAAGTCTTGCATGTAGCACTTCCTGATGAGGAAATGTTTTTATGCATTTGTTTCTCCCCTGGGATGGAGGTCCACAAAATTGTTGATACTGGCTCGTTGCTTGATTTTTATGTCCGAATTAGTATTTTCAAACCTTTTTTATTTGAAGAAACATGGTATGAAAACTCAAGGCTATAATAACTGATTTAGTGGCATTTCTTGCTTTGATTTTTGGTTACGATACAGTCCCCACAGCCTCAAAACAGCCATTATTGTTTTTATTTAGATGATTCTTAAATTGCTCAAATATGATGCCTGCTTCTTATAACATTCTTGCTTCAAACTGCTAAATTGTTTTCGAAACCATTTCTTTTTGAGGAACCATGATGTGAAAACTAAAGGCTACAATAATTGAGTTTTGCTGTGTTTCTTGCTTTTGCTAGTGCTAGGATATACAGTTGTTTTCAATGATGCTGCAATGCTAAAATGCAATGCCTACTTCTTGGAACTCACTCTTCAGTTCTATTCATTGCATAAATCTTTAAAACTGCAATGCCCCAACCTGCCAAATTTGATTTCTGCCTCTGCTATCAGTTATTGTCATTATAATTATTATTTCTTGGAGTGTTTGTTATTGCTTTCTTGAGTAATTCAAATGATTTCTTTTTTCCTTGTTTGTAACTGTTAACAAAGTGATGAAACATTTCATCTCTATGTCATAATCTTGTGTTTGATAACATGCTGTCTATGTCTTGTGCAGCTATTGCTAGTGCAGCAGACATGTCATCTTTTGCTGCTCTTGCACTTCTTCCTGAATCATCTAAATGCAATGAAATATCATTAAAAGGAAGAGATGGTGTAATCTTATTATTCAATGCATCCGATCCTGTTCCTATTTTTACCTGGTCAGTGAATAAGGTAAGATGAGATCTGTCCCAGTCCTAGCCATGTGTGTAGCTCAATATAATTGGCCTATCACTTCAACAGGGTATGGGTTCCTGTCCCTACCATATGTGTGACTGACTACAACTAGCTAGTGCCTTCATAGCACATTAAGGCAGTATATTGTTAACCATTACTCATGACATGATTAGACTTGTGTCTTTTATCAATGTTCTTTGTGAAAAAAAATTCTTGGTAGCATAATTTATTGACTTGTTTTATCAAACCCTATTAGTAATTTTGCTTAATCTGTGTCAACATGTGAGCTTTTCTTATCAAGTCTTTCACAAAATCATTTGTATAGCCACAATTTCTGGCAATAAAATTATTACAAGGTATTCTTATAGCAATGAAGTTAGGACTTTTGGTATCTTGTGTTTGTTTTTTATTAGCTATAAAGTAAAATCTAGTTACATGTGTATTGTGGTGTCCCTGAAAAATGTGATGGTATGCATTTTCCAAGAGTATTAAAACAGTTCTTTTGATGGAAAAGGATATTGGTGTTGTAATTATCCTCAAATGCTTGTGGGATGATCGTAAGATTTAAAATGTAAAAGCTACGTGTGGAACAAGGTGATGTAGCTTTTGCTCACCACTTGTCTAGATTCCTGTTATTTAACTGATAGCTGGAGAAATAAATATTGTTGCGATTCCCTCGTGAATCTTGCAGAAAATGCGTAGTGTGGTTTAATACCAAGCAATGGTCAAAATTATGAAGGTGCAGCAGAAGTTATTACCATCGTGTGCCCTTGAAGTTTCAAGTACTTTTGATTAGTAAATAAAGAACAAAGAAAAGAAAGTAGTTGCTATTTATCTTGATTCAATGTAATGAAATAATGCTTAAAGTTTTTGTATCATCCGAATGCAGTTGACAAGAATGGTTTGGTATTCTGATTCTTCTTTTTGGTACAGGCCAAGGGAGGGGCTCTTGCCTTTATTCAAGCAAATCAGTCTTCTATAGATGAAAATGAACTAGATGGCAAACCACCTCAATCATTGCTTGCATATATAAATGGTGATCATGAGTATTTACTATTTGACCCACAAGGTAAAGAAGCAAAGGAACATAGTGCAATTCAGCAAGAGGGTCTCGGTGACCTTGAAGAAGCAGGTGGGCTCCCTTAATATGATCATCCATTGTTTTTCTATTAATTAACTAAAGAGGTACATGCCAGTACATTAAAATTGCATTTATATAAAAAAATAAATCACCTTGCAGTAGAACTTTAAATTTAATTTTCTTTTTGTTTATTTCAATTTTTTTGTGTGATAATTTTTACATCTTGTAATCAACCCAACTTTATCTGTTTGGGATTGAGGCTTAGTTGTTGTAGAGTTGATGACAATGCTGAAAAGTTCAAACAGATTAGGAAAACTAAAAGGTACTTGGGTGAAAGTTTAAATAATTCATGCTTTTGCTTCTGCTTATTGTCAAGGCATATGTTCGTCCATATTCATTTAATTTCTGGTAGATAAGTTAATGGTTATAATTTACAAGGAAACTTTGGAACTTCTCATTATTATTTAGCCCTTTCTTTGTAACAACAGCCAACCTTTTTAATTTATAGCTCATTATTATTTAGCCCTTTCTTCGTAACAGATGTCAACCCTTTTGATCTTAACATTCATTTGCGTGTTTTGCTCCTCCTAAATTATAAAGCACAATACAAATTAAACTGCATCCATCTTTTTATGCAGGGAAATTTGGGTACGCGTCAATCTATGGAGAGCTCCCACAGTTTGACCCAAAGAGGAAACAGGCTTCATGGGTCCCATCTGCACCGTTGGAGAGGGCCTGGGAGACTGTATTTAGTGGATCATCACATAATCTTCCACCCCTAACCAAATTATGTTCAGTATTTTTGGAGTCTTTGTTGGAAAAGAGAAGTGCCAATGTTGATTGACATCCGGTGAAGATGATGTGCATGCGTTAATCTGATTGGTTGTAGACAGTCGAAGAGGACGAGTCCGGTTTCCTGCCCATGCAAAAAGACGGAAGCTTTGAAGTTGTGCAGACTTTATGTGGAGAATCCCTGTGAAAAATGGTAGAATTGAATGCTTCATAGTGCTTCAGCATTTTGTGATGAAATTTTACTTTACTGCTTCAGATGGAGAGCCTGGTACTTGGCTTCGGGAATTTTGGTAGGAACGTTTTCATGCTATTAAGGTAATATTTTGTGGCCTCGAGAGGGAAAATGTTAATTAGCAGACAGTCATTTCTCTCTTCTTTTTTTCATGGTTGTGCGTGTAGAAAGATTTTCTTACATGCAGAGAGCCAGGCCTAGTTGATGTTGTAACAATTCTATGGTAGAAAAAAAATGTCCTTATTGATTGTACGAAACAAGATTATTAGGATTGCTTTAGCTTTTCATGAATCGACCTTAGCATCTAACACTATCAAATCGTGCTCGCTTAATTATTGGTTCACAAGAAGCTTTCTTGCTAAGAAGCTCAGAAGCTGGAAATCGCTGACCTCCCTCTCAAAGAATAATAGGATTTATTATCCGCAAGTCCATTACGCTCCTCTGCATATTCATACAGCATTTACGTGCATAAACACAAATATTTGGCAGCTGCCGAGACAGCCTATTATTTTTCTCCAACCTATTTCCTATTATACTTGTTGTACAACTACGTATATGGTTACTTCATAAAACAATTCTTCTTAAAAAACCCTCCACAGCACAATCAAAACTCACGACAATCCCTATCCTATCGCTACCATCTTCATCCCACTCCAAGGAGCTCACATCGCAAGCTCATAATAACTGAGAATGGATTGTGTAAAAACATTATGAAAGCATTGCAACCCAGGAAGTGGAAAAACCCTTTACCCCTTCGGATTTTATTTATTCAAGGGATTTGATGAAGAATTTAAAGACCCTATAACTACTCTGACAACTCGAGCGGAATCAATATTCTATGCTAAAATGTATTTGAATAATAGTCACTCAAGATACTACTGACTCTCTCACATATGAAGTCATGTAGTGGCTTAGATTGGGGATGATAAAGGCCTCTTAATATTTGCTATTAGCGATTCCCACATTTATATACATTTTCGCACCTTAATTTTATCTTCATGTTCCTAACATAACCACATCATCTCTCTCGCACCTTGCTACGTTATTATTTTTTTTTGTTTTTAATCAATAATAATGTGTGTTTTGAATTTCATAGTCATTTTTGTCTTGTCAAGGATTGTACATCCTTCTTTCTAGCAATGTTAAAAGATGGTCCTTTTCATCCTTCATGTTTCGTCTTCTCTCCCCAGTCCTTGTGCATTTCCTGCTGTTTATGTCACTTGAAATTTGACATCATCATCCCGGTCATCCTCATTCACCTATGCCGCATCATTCAGTTTATAATGTCTTTGAATTTTAGCTGCATTGCTTGCCCTTTGGGAAAATCTAATAGATCATATGGGGACTGCTCTTCTGGATTTAATATTTAGTGATGTTTGAAGGGTATCATTATTTTGTTATTTTTGTGAACCATTAAACTAAATTCATTTAGTTTTACCTTAAATGTGTTGAAATAAAGACAGCTTAGGCTATATACAGCTTCATCTATGACAGGGTAGCTTCCTGATTGAAAGTACGCTAATAAAGCCATTGCCCTGGACCTCAAGAAAGCATTGTTTTCAGTTTGCAGATGGTCGGTCATGTCGCTTAGTTGCTGTTAAGTGCTGGAAATGTTTATTTGTCGGCATCTAAATCTCTGGGTATCTCATCGTAGATTATTTATAACACTTGGTTAGCTGGAAACTGCAAATTTTCTTATACAATCTTGACTCATACAAATATACTTACAGATTTGCCAGTAAAGCTTGTAGAAGTCGCATTCCCTTTTCATTGTTAGAGAATAATATAAATCATATTCTGGGGCCTCACTTACAAGCTTAAGCTTTTAGGTGAGATGGTTCCTTAACATGGTATCAGAGCCTTGTTGACCCAGCGGTCACGAGTTCGAATCTCACCACCCCCATTCTATTTGATAAAAATCAAGCACAAGGTAGAGTGGGCCTGTGTGCAAGTTTCAAGCCCAAAGGGCTTTCACTTGAGGGGGTGTGTTAGAGAATAATATAAATCATATTCTGGGGCCTCACTTACAAGCTTAAGCTTTTAGGTGAGATGGTTCCTTAACATTCATTACCCTTGATATTGTTGAAATTTGATTTGAACAGTAACTGTTTAGAACAGTTACTGTAGAGATAAAAAAACTGGGCACAGAAAATCTGCAACAATCAAAATTCAGAATTCGAATTGAAAATGCCTTAATTTTATTCAATTCGAAAATGCCTTAATATAGGCTTACATGATAATGACCTAGAAGCGTAAAACTCTCAGCACACTTGAGAGATTATTGGAAAATAAACAGATTTGAGTAAAAACCTGTTATGAATAGTAAAAACAAAATTTCAAAAACTAAAATTCAGAAAATAGAGTAAATCCTCTTATCCTCAATGCAAATCTCATTAATTCTAACACTCCTCCTTGAGATTTGTCTTAAATAACTTGAGCTGCATCCTCAGAAATTCCAGCCTTGATCTAGGAAGTGCCTTGGTCATCAAATCTGCTAGTTGAACACCAATTGAACAATAAAGGACTTTAATGAACATGTTCTCGGCTTCCCTTAAGGAGTGAAACTTCACATTAATGTGTTTGGTTCTACCATGCTGAACTGGATCTTCAACAATTGCAATCGCAGACTTATTATCACAATAAAGCGTAGTTGGTGTACTCTGTTTTTGTCCCAAATCAACAAGTAGTTTGTTCAACCAAATAGCTTGATTTGCAGTTGCTGCCATGGAGATATATTCAGCTTCAGCAGTTGATTGTGTCACCACCTCTTGTTTCTTTGTATTCCAACATATTGCACCTGATTCAAGATAAACACATAACCAGAAGTGCTTTTCATATCATTCACACTCCCAGCCCAATCACTGTTTGCATAACCAATTAAGTCAACTCCTCCTGTCTTTGAGTAACCAATGCCCAAATCACTAGTCCCTTTGATGTATTTCAGCACCCTCTTGGCAATCCCCATGTGAACATTGTTTGGTGAGCTCATAAACCTTGATAGCAGACCAACAGGGAACATTAAATCTAGTCTGGTTGCTGTCAAGTATAACAAGCTATCAACTATGCTTTTATATGCAGGGGGATCTTCAAGTTTTTTTCCATCATTTTTCGAGACCTTCTCATTCAGTGCCAATGGTGTAGCTACTTCCTTTCATGACTCAAGTTTGAACCTTTTTAACACATCAACAACATACTTTCTTTGAGACAAGAAAATTCCTGAGTTGTTTTGGTGGATTTCCATCCCAAGAAAATAATTCATGACACCAAGATTAGACATATCGTCAACATAGAGAGAGATCACCAGCTGCAAGCCATCTTCATCTTGCTTCAAATACAAAGTGGCCTCATTCTCACTTCTCTTGAAACCTAATTGAATCAAGTGTGCATCAATCCTGCTATACCAAGCCCTTGGTGCTTGCTTTAAGCCATAAAGGGCTTTGTGTAGCTTATACACTTGATGTTCCTTTCCTGCAATTTCAAAACCTTCTGGTTGCTGTACGTAGATATCTTAAAGGAGTATGCCATTTAGAAATGCTGATTTCACATCTAAATGATATACTTCCCAACCAAATTGACCTGCAAGAGCAAGAAGAAGCCGAATGGTATCATGCCTTGCAACTGGAGCAAAAGTGTCTCCATAATCATTTCCAGCTACTTGTGCAAATCCCCTGACCACCAATCTAGTCATGTGCTTGAAAACTGAACCATCAGGATTAAACTTGGTTCTAAAAACCCATTTCACACCAATCTCCTTGTCATGGGGCAGCACCGTTAAACTCCAGGTTTGATTCCTCTCAATAGACTCAATTTCTAACTCATGGCCTTAACCCAAATTGGAAATCTTGCTGCATCAGTGTAGCAAGTTCGTTTAACATGAACTAGATTGTATCTTTCATACACATTAGCCAATGATTTAACCTTACGTGCAGTTGAATCTGAGGTAGCATCAACATCAGTTTTGTATTTATCAATTGTCTTTACTGCTGCTAATTTTAGAGCGACTGTATTTCTTTTATCAACATCCATCAATTCCCAATTCCAACAAGCATCTTCATCAAAATCCACATCTCTGCTAATCTGAATTTTAGCTTCCTTCAGGTTATAAATTCTGTACCCCTTAGATTCAATTGCATACCCCACAAGAATTCCTTTTTCTGCTGTTTCATCAAGCTTCACTCTCTTAATAGTGGGGACATGTGAATAACACAAGGATCCAAACACCTTGAGGTGTTTGGCCGTGGGTCTTACACCCAAGGTTGTCAATACCGTTTCGGTTGCTGTTTTTGTTTTTTCTATTGGTATGAAATGTTTTGGTTTTGGAGGGTTTTGATGTGCCGTTTCAGGGTTGTACTATTTATATAGAATTAATTAATTATATATATGAAAAAACTTAAAAAGCAAAACAATTAAATATAATTTTATTTTTTATAAAATCAAAGTTGATAACAATTTTTTTTTCGCATTTTCAACACATCTCATAAACAATATTATATATATATATATATATATATATATATATATATATATATATATATATATATATATATATATATATATATATATATTTTCGTAGTAGTGATGTGGCCAAAGTCACATCACTATTGCAGAAGTGAAGTGCATACATTAATTTGCTTGTGAATTTTGGCCAGGCAAACGGGCGGGAGATTAAGGCATGGAGAATGAATTTTTTCTCTCCAGCCGAAACGGAACAACCGACATGATTCTGGGGTGTTTCAGCTAGTATTTGGTCAAAATTTCCGGTACGGACCGGAATTTAAACCGAGACAACAACAACGTTGTTTGTCCTGTTTTTTTTTGTACAAAATGTTTCGGCCGAAACAAAACGGTATTAATAACCTTGCTTACACCTGACCAAGCTTCCAGTGGGGTTCTACCATAAATTGATATTGTTGGCAGTCTGTTGAGCAAGTAAATTGACGAGTTTACTGCTTCGTCCCATAGAAATCTTGACAAATTTTTTCTCAAACAACATGCACCTGGCCATCTCCATTACTGTTCTGTTCTTCCTCTTCGAAATTCCATTTTGTTGAGGAGAGTAAGACACTGTCAATTTGTGAACAATTTCAGTTGTTTGACAGAAAATTTGGAACTCCTTCAAGGTGTATTCTCCACCATTATCAGTTCTTAACACCTTGATTTTGTGGCCACTCTGTGTTTCAGCCAAGTATTTGAAATTCTTGAACACAGAGAGTGCTTGCGACTTAGTTTTCAAAAAATGAACCCAACTCATCTTGCTATAAACATCAATGAGCAACATGAAATAAACATTGTTATTCATGAAAGGTGTTCTCATTGGTCCACAAATATCAGAATGGACCAATTCGAGTTTCAATGTTGCTCTGCTGGTTACACCATGAGGAAATGACTTTCGGTGCTGTTTTTCTAATTCATGGCCTTCACAAATATGATTACTAGCATGAATTTCAGGCATTCCCTCTACCATTTCACTATCATGCAACATTTTCAAAGATTTGAAATTATAGTGACCAAATCTCTTGTGCTAAACAATACTTTCATCTACTTTGGCACTTAATACATGTCCTTCTATAGCATCCAGTTTCAAATAGAAACCCTTACCTTCCATTTCAAGTTTTGCTATTGCTAAATCATGTGAATCAGTAATGAAGCAAAATTTTTCCTTAAATGAAACTTCTTACCCATTTCTCAGCATCTGTTCAACATTTAAGAGATTCTGATTTAGCTCTGGAATGTACAAAACATTTGTGATAATTTTCATACCTTTGCTTGTTTTGACCAAAGTTGTAAAATCCATTCCGGTCGCCGTTCCGGTTTTTTGATTGGAACGGAACGTTCCGGTTTCGGTGCCATTCCGGTTTTGTACTGTTCATATTTAATTAATTAATTATATATATATATGAAAAAAATAAAATATTAATTTAACAAGTATAATTTAAATTCAAGATAAATGAACTTTAAATTATACAATACAAACACAAAGTCAAAAAAACATAATCTCAAAATTAGAAACATCTCTAAAATTCCAAAATATTATGAAAGTAAAATGTTCAAAAATAAAAGAAATATAAATCAAACATCTTCTACATCATTAATAAAAGAACCATTTTTTTATCTTATTTTAAATAAAGTTCAAGTATTTTATATATAGTTTAATGATACAATTAATTATATAATAAATAGGAGTAAGGTATATAATTAAATAATTACTTTTGAAAAACCCTCCAACAATAAAATTATTATTTTTAATTATATTTAAATTAAAAAAAATGAATTTAAATATAATTAAAAGACCCACAAATTTGAGATTTGAAATTTAAAATAATATTTAAAAATTAACCCTCCAAAAAAAATTTATTATTATTATTATTATTATTATTATTATTATTATTATTATTATTATTATTATTATTATTATTATTATTATTATTATAACTATTATTAGAAATTTATAAACCCCCTTTTGTTTTTATTTATTATTATTATTATTATTATTATTATTATTATTATTATTATTATTATTATTATTATTATTATTATTATTATAAATTTATAACCCCCCGTAGAAATTTATAAACCTTTTTTATTATTATTATTATTATTATTATTATTATTATTATTATTATTATTATTATTATTATTATTATAATTTATAACTAGTATAAAATGCCCCCCCCCAGTAACATAACCCTAAAGTCCTAAACATATCCCACGCACCCTCAGCCCTCATCTCCTCAGTCCTCATCATCTCCTTTACTCTCTTCCTCATCTCCTTTACTCTCTTCCTCATCTCCTTTACTCTCTTCCTCCTCATCTCCTTTACTCTCTTCCTCATCTCCTCATCCTCTTCTCCATTTTTTTTTCTTGGCTCCGTTCAAAATTTTGAATTATCTTTTGAAGTTTGAACCGGCGGCAGAATTTATTAATTTTAATTTAGAGTCTTATTTGGAATTTTTTGAACCCGGAACGGAACCGAGACGTTCCGGCCGGAATTTGGCCGGAATTTCCGGTACGGGCCGGAATGAAAACCGGGACAAAAACGACGTCGTTTCGTCCCGGTTTTCTCACCGGCATGGCACGTTCCGGCCGGAACGGCACGGAATTGACAACTTTGGTTTTGACAGTAAGAGTACCTTTCCCCTTTGCCTCAACAATATCTCCATTTCCCCGCTTAATCTTAGGCTTAATTAAGCTGTAAATTGAAGAGAAAATTGACAAAAACTTGGTCATATGACTAGTGCAGCCATTATCAATCAACCAAGTGTCCTTTCTAGAGGTGTCTTCATCATGGGTTACCATGAACATATGCTCATCATCATCCTTGCCTTCTTCAGAAACATATGCATGTTGCTAGATTTCTTGCTGAGGTTGTCTCTTTTTTATTTTGCAATACTTCTCACTATGACCATTCTTCTTGTAGTAATCACAATGAAGAAGAGTTTTCCCTTTAAACCAGCAATCATTCTCAACATGATTTGTTCTTTTACAATAAGAACATGGTGAGAAAGTTTGTTTACTTGTAGGTACAATAGCCTTGCTTTTGGAGAGGATGATGGATTTGCCGCTGTTGAAACTCTTCTTTGGCAAAATGCCAGTTCTATGTGTCTTACCAAATGCTTGAAATGACCCTTCAACAATTTCAACACCCCTCATTTGGAACCTTTGCTCCTGGATGTGCAATTTACTAATTAACTCTGTAATTGTAAGACTTTTTAAATCGCAAGACTCTTCTATGACAAAAATCTTAGCTTCAAATTTCTGTAGGGATTGACATCATAAGTTTTTCTACTACCTTGTGATCTTCAAATGTCTCCCCAAGGAGTCTCATTTGGTTTATAATATTCATTAATCTCCTAGAATAAATCTTAACAAATTCATTGTCTTTTATCTTCAACAATTTGAATTCTCTCTTAAATGCAAGCATCTTGACAGCTTTGACTCTACTACTACCTTTAAAGTCAATTTGAAGCTTATCCCATATTTGTTTTGGTGTTTCCAGGTTCATTATCTTCGTAAATATGTGGTCTGCAATTCCAGAATGTAGACAAGTAATGGCCTTGTCTTTCTTGAGTTTTTCTTCTTCGTGTGCCTTCATTTGAGCTATTGTAGGATTACCATGTAATGGTGGTGGGTCAAAAATCAATCACCATAACATTCCATAACCCTTGAGTTCTCAGATATGGTAGTGTTCACCATCGAACATTGGTGTTGTTGCAGTTGAATGTCCCAAAAAAACCATGAATCACAACTTTCTTGTTTGCCCTTAATCACTCTATGCTTAGCACTCATTCTCACTGTGTTTACACTCAATCTTATCGTGTTTACATCACCAAAAATTCCCAGCCCGTAGGATCAATTTTTGCTCTAATACCACTGTTGAAATTTGATTTAAATAGTAACTGTTTAGAATAGTTACTGTAGAGATAAAAAAACTAGGCACACAAAATTTGCAACAATCAAAATTCAAAATTGGAATAATAAATCATTCAATTTTATTCAATTTGAAAATGTGTTAATATAGACTTACATGACAATGACCTAAAAGCGTAAAACTCTCAATACACTTGAGAGATTATTGGAAATAAACAAATTTGATTAAAAACCTGTTATGAATAGTAAAAATAGAATTTCAAAAACTAAAATTCAAAAACACAAAGTAAATCCTCTTATCCTCAATACAAATCTCATTAATTCTAACATATATGTGCAGGTTGTAGGTCACTTTGCAACAAAGCACAAACCCAGTAATGATCTATCAATTCTTTGCCTACGAGTTAATTACGACAACCTACTGTTATTAAATGAGGGTGGCGATGGTTGATTAAAGAGAAGGAAGTGGTTAGGTTTCCTATGTTTGCAGCAGTGTTTTCATGTTTCTGGATTAGACATCAGAGTTGGAGCCCTGACTAGACCTCCACAACTGTAATCCTATGAAGTAGACCCAGATAATGATTTGATTGGTTTACTTAAAATGTTTGCCAACCACTCAAGTTGAGCACAATCTGCCTGGCGCAACCTATGAAACTGATACATCAGCCAACTTAAATAGAAAGAAACACATGGTGATCTCTTTCTTATGAGGGATGCTCTCTTAAGCAGCTAAGAAAATTTAGGAGAATATAACATAAGAAATTGCATGAAAGGAAAACTAAATGATCCCAATATAAGATGATTACATTTTCTATTTCCTTATTTTGCTCCCCTTTCTCTGTGAAGTACCAATAGTAAGAGGAGGTTAATTTTTGCTCTTACTTTAGCTCACAAAATTCATAGGCACCGAGGATACCATGAGAAAAATTCAGCATGTCCGGTTGCTCAAGCCCAAAACAAATATAATATGTATATCAAAATCATATTAGCAGCCTGTGTGAGATATTGGCGACCTTTCTCCACTCTTACCACCATCGCTGTTTCAGCTTATCACTTTTACCGATATTGTAACTAGCTATAGAGCACTTATCCTGCAGTGGTTTCCAACGAAAATATACTTCCTTTATTATGCTGGAAGTTTTATTTCAGATCATAGCCTTTAAATCATGAATTGTAGTAGAGGAGTTCGATTCAGCCCCAATTTGACACAATCCCATTTTGGTGGTTACTCTTGCAGGTGAGAAAACCATATAAAGAGTATCTTAGAAATTCAAAATGAGATTTGTATGTTTATAGGTTAAACAATACAATGATTATATAACAATGGAAGTTAATGGTTTGCTCTCAAACACCTAATATCAAGGCTCCAACTCTTATTATTAAGGCTTGGAACCTGTGATTTACAGTTAGTAGAACATGATCTCTACTAATTGTATGCAAGTAAAGATATATTAATATTTACAAAGATATTTCTTAACACTCCCTCTCAAGTTGAAGAGTGAATGTCATGAAGTCCCAACTTGTTACGCAACGTCACAAATTGTTCCTTCCCCAAGGTCTTTGTAAGAACATCTGCCAACTGAAAACATGTAGGTACATATGAAGGATTGAATATTCCAGCTTGCAGTTTTTCCCGAACTATGTGAGTCAATTTCAATGTGCTTTATACACTCATGAAAGACGAGATTGACTGCAATATGTAATGCTGCTTGTTATCATAAAACAATGGTGCAACAGTTGTTTAAGCATGTGTTGACCATGTTTCGATATTCAACTTCTGCTGATGATCTTGAAACATTGGTTTGCTTCAAATTTCTATGAGATGAGTGAATTTCCAAGAAAAATACAATAACCTGTAACCGATCTCCTTGTTGCACAACAACCTCCCTAATCTGAATCATAAAAAGCCTTTAATATAAGATCATTTGTGGCAGAAAATAACAAACTTTACCTAGAGTTCCTTTGATGTAGTTGAGGACTCGTATGACAACATCCCAATGAGGTTTACGGAGCTGATGAATGAATTCATTTAATTTTTGAGCTAGTTAGACTATATCAGGCCTTGTGATAGTAAGATATATCAAACGACCTACTAGTCTCCTGTATCTTGTTGGGTTATCTAGTAAGTTTCTATCAGTAGGTGTGAGTTTCAAATTTTGTTCCATTGGAAACTTGTCTGGTCGTGCAATTAGAAATCCTGAATCTTGTAAAACATCAAGTGCATGTTTTTGTTGAGACATGAAGATACCTATCTTGGAACGAGAAAATTCAATACCCAGAAAATATTTCAAATTGTTGAGATCTTTGATGCAAAAGCAATTAAGAAGGAACCCTTTAAGACATTCCATTTCTTGAAGATTATTGCCTGTGAGGAGTATGTCGTTCACATAGATAAGAACTACAGTAAATGAAGTGTCTTAAGCCTTGGTAAAAAGAGAATAATCTGCTTTACGCTACTAGTAACTAGTCTTTTGAATGGTATTGAAGAAGGTGGAAAACCAATTTCTAGAAGCTTGTGTGAGGCTTTAAAGGGACTTGTTGAGCTGACATAAAGTATTCCCCCCTATCAGCAAAGACCAAGAGGGGGTACCATGTACACTATCTCATGTAAATCACCATGGAGAAAGGTGTTCTAGACATCCAATGGATGGATGAAGCAATGGCGAGCAACTGCAACAACAAAAAGGCAATAAAGAGTGGCGAGTTTGGCAGTACGAGAGAGTTTCCTAATAATCAATTCCCTCAATCTGAGTGTAGCCCTTAGCAAGCCGGGCCTTGTAATGCTCAATTGTGCCGTCAGATCAATTTTTGATTTTGTAGATACATTTGCAGTTGATTGACTTATTACCAACATGTAATGAAACCTGACTCCATCTGTTGTTTTGCTGCAAAGCCTCTAATTCTGTAGTCATGGCTTGACGCCAATGGGGATCAATACAGGCTTGAGCACAATAGAGGGTTCTATGTGACCTGTAATGTTAACAAGGAAAGCATAATATGCAGAAGAGAAACAACAGTAGTTAAGGAATTGAGAAAGAGGGTACCGAGTACCTGAAACAAATCAAGGTAGTGAGGTTGAGTGATCAACGTGGTTGGACATGTGGTAGTGTGTATTCCATGTTGAGGGATGTTTTGGGCGAGTGGACTGTCGGGGAGGTGGAGGAGGACTTACAGGTGGATCGACATGTGGAATGGTGGGTTCAACATACGGGGTTTGCACAGGTGAGGGGAGATGTAGAGGGGTAAAGGGTGTAGGTGATGTGTTAGGAGAAGGGGTTACGATAGACTCATGGGATGGGTTGTGTGTATCGTCTAGAAGGTCTAAGGAAAAAAAATTGGTGATTAGGTTAGGATATAGGGGAAACAGAGGATTGAGAGAAAGGAAAGGAGTCTTCACAAAAGCGAATATCGCGACTGAAGAAAAATTTATTTATCTCTAAATTGTAGTTTATAACCCTTTTTGTCAATAAGATATACAACTAAAACACATATGGCATGAGAGTCAAATTTTTGAAGGGGATGGACAATGGTTGCATAACAGAGACAACCAAAAACTCTTAGGTGATCCAACGAAGGGTGTCAGTTGTATAATAATTCAAAAGGTGATTTATTGGAGAGTAAAATTGATGGTAGGTGATTGATGAGATGAACAACAGTCAAGACACATTCACTCCATAAAATGATGGGTAAATGAGAGTGAAAAAGTAATGCACGTGTGACGGTAAGAATATGGCGATGCTTGTATTTTACGAATCTATTTTGTTGAGGAGTGTACATGCAAGTGCACTGATATGCAATACCATTATTTTGAAAAAAACATTCTGTATTGAGGAAAATTTAGATCCATTGTCTACTCGAATGGTTTTTATGATGATGTGAAATTGAGTGCGAGCAAAAACAACAAAAGACTTGAGAAGGTTTTGTGTTTCAAATTTATATTGCATCAAATATATCCATGTGCACTGAGTAAAATCATCCATAATGATAAGAAAAAAATGTGGTCGTGAATGTGTGGAAATTTTATGCGGACCCCAAATATCACTATGTAACGAATCAAATAGAGCTTTAGTGGATATTGAACTTAGAGGAAATCAGGGTCTTGTCTGTTTGACCATGGGACAAACGCTACAATTATGATCAAGAAAAGCAATATTGGAAGACAATAATTGAGAAGCTAGTTTGAGATGAGAAATAGATGGGTGTCCTAGTCGCATGTGCCATAAATGTGAGGCTAGGGAAACTTGATATGAGGCAGGTGCTTGTTGCAACAAAGACATGTAATACAGACCACCACGTTGCTTACCCGAGCCACTCATCTTCCCCGTAGCCAAGTCTTGCAAGACAAAAAAGGTAGGAAATAAAATGGCACAACAATTTAAAGAATTAGTGAGTTTGCTAACAAACATGATATTTAGGTGAAAAGATGGAACGCACAAAACTTTGTCCAATGTGATATTGAATCGAATGGTATGGTGCCAGTAGAGGTGATTGAGACACAACCAGGTGGTAAGCTAACAATGAGAATTTTTTATGATTGAATTTTATTGAAAGCTGTTGAGTCAGAAGTGATGTGATCAGTAGCTCCATTGAATAAAATTCAAGGTTTACTGAGCATAAAATTTACAGAAGGATTGAGAAAAGGAACCAAACCTGCAAAATTTGCATAAGCATTGTGTTTATTAGAGGAATGAGTTGAACTTATCATAGGAAACAACTTGGGCTAGCTATTGGAGTTGTTCTGTAGAGATACCGTGAAAAGGTTGGATTGAGATGTTGATTATGTTAGTGTGCAAAAATCATATGGTTGTCCAGCCTGTAATGAATTTGAGTCTACTGCATGAGCAACAGGAAACAACTCCCATGGATTTGTGTATCCTTTCGACCCCCAATGTTGTTGCTTGGATTGATTGTGTCTATTGCCTTAAGTTCATATGGCAGTAGGAATCCACGTCCCATTTTTAAATTTGCATCTATCTTCAGCGTGGCCTCTCCTGTCACAGTAGTTGCAATGAAATTTGAGAGTCTAACATTCTTCAATTGTGTGACCACTTCTATGATTCTATCATAAAGCTCACGATGTTTTTTTTAGAATTGTTTGATATGTTGTTTGATTGGCTATGAACTACGACTGTAATGGAAAAGTTCTATGTTGGTCCTGATGGTATTTGTACATCTTGAATGATCATTGAATATAGGCTTGGTGAACATTAGGTAATGGAGCCATCATGAGGATGTTGCTGCGAACACCACTATAAGTGTCGTTGAGGCCTATAAGAAATTTCATCATTCAATCTTCTTCCTTCTGTGCATAATGTGCTTTCATCTCATTACATGTGAGAGGAGCTTGATATGTTTCTAATTCATCCCAAAAATCTTTGAGTTTCTTGTAGTAGTCAAATACTGTCATGGTGCCTTGTGAGAGAGAGGCAATGTATTGTTGTATCTGGTATATGGTTGGAGCATTCGTTTGTGAAAATTGGTCCTTGAAATCTCGCCATACTTGGTGAAGAGTTTTGTCATGAACAGCAGTAAAAGTATAATTATAAACAGTAATGAATATTCTTCCAATAAAAAATCATCCCTTTTAAAAAATAGTTCAAGAACTTCAATTACAACAAGCAATTCAATCTCATTTGTCGCCTGTTACTTAAGATCCGATGAATACCATAATAAAGCTGTAGATCTGGGTTGATTTTCTTATTGAATTAACGATGCGCACTTGGCCGATCTGCATTCATGAAAATTCGGGAATTGAAGAAGCACCAACCTCCATTACGTTCTTAAACATGAGACTTGGTGGCCTTTAGATTATTATTTGGAGCTTTCATAATTAATTCTACCAAACCCAATAGTCACTAAGCATATACAACTTGTTAAAATTACCATAACCCACTGTTCTTATCTCTTATTTATTTATTTTTGTAACACCCACTATAATATTTATTCCTCTTGAAATCTCTTGGTTATTGTCGTTGCACTAGCAGTCCACCAGTCCCTCAAGATGCTTGTATGTAATAAACAACACCACACAGATTATCTGCGGAGGAGGCAGCTGTCTAACTAACACATTTTCATGTGTCCCATTGCAGCCCTAATTGTAGCATTAGTGTTTGCCGACCCCACTCCATCCATCATTAGCCTGCAGGGAGGGAGCAAGCCTACCTGTTTTGTCAACTGCCTTTTCTTTTCTTTCTTCTTTTCCATGCACTCTAAAATATGGTGTGATGAGCTTAGAATGGAATTAAGTAAGCAATGCCCGTCTTCTGAAATATTATTGCTTTTGCATGGTCAATATCCCTTAGTTTATTTAGTATCTATACTAGCTTTCTGGTTAGTTGAGATGATCTTGTCAGGCTCAAGAACCCTGCCAGTTGTGAGTTCTCTACGTGCACTCTTCCATCCCTTCCTCTCTCTGAATAAAAATTGCAAGGCAAACTTCGAAAATTGCATAACTATATGTGGATAATAATAATATAAGCCATTTTTATGTGGATCGCATGGCCTTATAAAGGGGCAGAATTAAAGTGCTCCTAAATTTTGAACATTCATGAACATATGAAGAACCAAAGAAAATAATGTGGAGGACCCAATAATGTCCAGAATAATAATGATAAAAAAAAGTGATTCATGATGTGAGGTTCGCATCTGGCATGGGATCCGCCTACATTACAGCTTTACTGTTGACACATCATCGTAGCTGCTGGCATGACAGTGATGAATCGGCAAAATTGTTTTTAGTTCTCTCTTAGGACCCATAATAACTAATACGACATGGCCGCGAAGCCTGAGGATATGAAGAAGAGTAATGCCTTCTTTTTTTATTAACCAGTCCAAGTCTAGGTATTCGACTGATTCAATAGAGTTAGGGACAAAATCGAAGGTATTCTACTGCTTCAATAGAGTAATGAACCAACTTGATTTGGTCAAGTACTTTCTTAATAGCTCAAAACTGCTGATGATCCATAGATTGAGATTTTGTAGGTCTCTTTTCTTTTTTAATAAGGCTAAATACAGTAAGCAACGAAATATTGTTCCTTGCAATTGTGTGTGTGTGTGTGTGTTTATGTCCAATATTAGTAGACCATCTAATGAATGAAACCAAATAAGGAAGACTTTTGGAGAGAAAAATGACATCTCCGAACAAGTCATGAGAGAAAATAAATTGGAACTAATGGTTAGGGGAGGAAGACAACCTCCAACCTCTTCCCTTGTTATATAAGTTGACACCCCCCTAACAACAAATATTGTTCAAAGTAAACTAGATATTGATTTTCCTAAAAATTAAATAAAAAAACTGGTCTACTAGTTGAGAACATGTCACTCAATTGAATTAAATGAATCAGTCGTTTGGTTAGAAATAATCAATACGTTAAGTTGGCAGAACACTTTTTTTTTTCCAGAGTAGAATAAGTTTTATTATTTAGCTTAATATCTTATTTGTCTAAAAATTTGAGGCTCATAAATAGGTTTGTATTCAGAAGCATAATTTTATACAGGTATAGAGAGGAGTACACAAGGAAGAAGCACTTAATGAGA
The DNA here is from genome assembly GCA_029228465.1 of Salix viminalis. NCBI lineage: Eukaryota > Viridiplantae > Streptophyta > Magnoliopsida > Malpighiales > Salicaceae > Salix > Salix viminalis. Next base: position 10,764,553 of record CM055431.1, read on the forward strand.
CTGTCTTCCTCTCAAATCTTCTTCTTCTTCTTTACTTTTGTATCTTTATTCTGTTGTTTATAAGCTTTTACCGTAATTATTTTTCTTCCAACAAGGTGTGCAGATTAGAGTAAGTTTTCTTATTTGTCTAGGGTTTAAGGCCTATAAATAGGGTATTTAGAAGTATAATATATATATGTGTGTGTGTGTGTGTGTAAGTCTTTATATTCATTTTAATTTTGTATCTTTATTTTGTTGTACATAAACGTATACCATACGTATTTCTCAGTAGTACTTGTCAACCTTGCACTGTTAAAAGGTTTGGGATTTGTGCAATAAGTGCTAACAATGGCGTGATGAGATGTAGAGACCCAAACCGGGATCTAATCAGTAGTAATCACATTAAAAAAAAAATCATGGCCGCAAAACTAGTTATAGGTTAGATATTGATTACAACAGGGAAGTGGTGCCTGTAAACAGTTTGATTTACATATTCATCATTAATAGCTGAGTATCGTACGTACAATTTTCATTTTCATGTCGAGAAAAGTGGCGTTTAGGATTTGACTCGAGTACCTAATTGTGTATGATGGTAGTCGTACTTCTTGTAGAGATTGAATCTTGTGGAGAAACTGAGAAGGAACTGTCACATTCATACTCCAGATCTTCAAAACCCCAGAATTCTTCCTGCTCTTCTTCCCTGGGCATCCTCCACCTCTCCTCATCCATCTCCTCTTTCAGCATCACTTCCAGTACCTGCTAATAAACAGCAAAATTTACTAACCTCGCAAGATTTCATCATTTGGTATATCAGATTTCATCAATAGAACTATTGGAAATGCGTGTAAAAACTCAAATCCAAGCTTACATGTTGCAGTCTTCTTAATTGCTGAAAAGGATGTGCATGGTTTGTCACGGGAAAACAGTCAAAATGAAAGGGGGACAGCTTGCACTAGGCTACTATATTACTGATTTAAATGTAGCAGAAACAGTCAACCAAAGGTCATTTATTGGATTCATGAACATGACACCAATGATCCACCTGACGATTTTTTTAAATTTTTTCTTAAGAAAAAAACAGTCTAAAACTACTTATGCTGACAGGAAAACATTTAAGATGGAAGGCTTACGGAGTTAAAACATTTAATACGGTAATCGCAACATTTTGTATGATTAACACCAGAAATCATCCTTCTGTCGGTCCATTAAGAATCATTAGCATACTGTTATGCAACAACATAAATACAGCATAGCAAATAGCGACCTCACTCATGGTAGGGCGCCACGTTGAAGATGCCCGGATGCAAAGGGATGCAGCGAAGCCAAGTCTTTTCAGCTGTGTAACATCACAGATCCCTCCAAGCCTCGGATCCACCAGCTTTTCAACCTCTCCTCTGCTCAATATTGGTTTAGCCTGTTAAATAATCAAAAGAAACCCACAAGTCCATTTTACTTCAATTTATTAAAACATAAATCAAAAGATTGCCTGATGAAGACGAAATCATTTTTAAAATAGTAAATAAACGGCATAGTTGATACCCAGTTATGAATGCTCTGGTGAGAACCATCCACTGGTTTCCTGCCAGAAATGATCTCCAGTAGAAAGACTCCAAACGCGAACACATCTGTTTTTTCATCCACTATTCCATGCATATAGTACTCAGGTGCCAAGTGCCTAAAGAAGTTTATGCAACATTTCAGTTTCAATCCAAGGAAACGGAACACAGCAATCGTACCTCCATAGGAATTGAAATGGCTGCTAGCTTGATACCCTACCCAAAGGTTCCTTCAATCGGACCGATTGAATGGTGAGTCCATTGAGATGGAAGCCATTTTGCTAATCCAAAATCAGATATCTATAACATTCAAACAAAACAGCGCCTGTATGATACTCGTTTTATAAAGTAAAATTTCTGTAAGACCTTGGTTTAATCAGTAAAATTTGCAAAGAAAGAAGGGGCTAATCCACACGCATCCTTACCAATGGCTCAAAATCACCTGTCAGAAGAATATTTGATGATTTAATGTCTCGGTGAATTATCCTTCTTTGACACCCCTTGTGCAAGTAATGGAGCCCTCTAGCAGTTCCAATGGCAATCTTGTACCTTCTATTCCAATCTAACACCGGGAAATTCTCATCTACATTAAGAAACACCGAAGCCTTACAAATCAAAACATTTCAGGGACTAAAACAACCCAGATAAGATAGGAAACGACACCATTATTTACTGAGACAGCAAACAAAACAAGCTTATAAGTCTGTACCATGAAGAAGGGAAGAAACAGAGCCTCTGGAGGAGAAATGAAAGATGAGATAAAGCCCATTGTCAGTGCAACAACCCAACAAGGACAACACATTAGCATGGCAGACATGGCCAATTGTCCCAATCTCTGTCAAGAACTCCTTCTCTTTCCTCTCATCCCTACAAGCTTTTGTTAGCCTCTTAATTGCAATCTCCTCTCCATCACCTAGCACTCCTTTGTATACCTCTGCATACCCTCCTTTCCCCACCAAATTTTCTAACAATTCAAGGTAACAAATTAATTGCAAAACACATGGGTAGAATTTAGAAGGTTGCAATGAAGGTGAAGCAAACCTGGGCTAAAGCCACTGGTGGCATCGAATATTTCTTCAAAAGAGAAGCATTTCCAAGAGGGTCTTGGAGAATGTTCTTGCTCTTGAGCAGTCTTGGAGTTTTTATTGTTTTTTTCTTCTTCATTGGTGAAAACTATATCTTGAAGACTGCTTCTTTTCAACGAGAAAAGCCTTTTCAAGCTGCTGGTTCTCATGTACTTCATTGCAACGGTATCAAGTGAAGCAGAGCACTCTGTTTCATGCAGAGAGAAGAGAGATGGAAAAGAAAGACAGTAACTGACTCAGTTGTCTCTGCGAGAAATGACTTAATAGAGTTGAGAGTTAAGACAGAAGAGAAGAGGCAAAAGTCTCAAAGCTAAAGGGATGTTTTGTGTGTTTATTGGCTTAAATGAGAGGGGTTAGGGACTAGGAGAGGAGTGGTGGGTGTATGTGAATGCTATAATTGCTCTGCATATAGACTACAAGACAAGAGTGTTAGGAGAGGTCGGGGTGTTTTAATAATTAGTAATATTAATAATAATTCAACTAGGAGTTGTCATTTGCATGTGCTTGTCTATAGCCCATTTATGTGGATTTTCCTTAAATGCGTAGCAAAAAACATTGATTGGGTAATGAAACCATTGATTTGATTTTGAAATGCCAAGCAATGGAGGGCAGCTTTCTTCAACTCTTTGTGACTCAATGATTCGTTTTCTAATCAAAACGATATAAAGTCTTAAATGATTCGTAAGAAGTCATCCAAATAAAATAGAGCATGACAATTAAATTATTAGTGGCTTTAATTTCTATTTTTAGAAGGGTTTTTTTTTCCTAAGAAAGAAATTGAAGTGTCTAGATTAGATTGAGTACATCTTGATTAAATTTTCAGGCTTTTATGTCTATATTTATAGAAATTCTCTACACAAATATATTAAATCACTAATTTTTTTATACTAAGAGGCATGATCTCAAGAAAAAAATAGATAGTAAGATTTGAATTTTAAATCTATAAGAAAACATACCTTTTAATTTCATGATTTTTATCGTTAGTTAAGGTTTTTGATTATTAGTTATCTCTTCCCAAAACCATAACTAATGGCTTGAAAATTGCAAATTCTGCTTTGCTATATGAAGTTTAATATTTTGGTAATCGTAATTAGAAGGTCAAGATAGAAAATAGAATTTTCTTTTTTTCATTTTCTCGAGAATGAATTTGCTTTTAACTTGTACGAACGATGATTAATCTCCACGACATTATCCAACCCTAAGAACAAACAAATAATTATCACATGGACATGGTGTAACCAAACCATCACCGAGCTAGTATTAAACAAATCACATCACAAGAGTTTAATTACTAAATTAGCCAACAATATCAAAGGGCTCTACTATATTAACGACACTCATATTTAATAGCTGAATAAATCTAATGGAATAAGTTCTCAATTTGAGTGTTTTCCTCACAGTGATTATGTAAAATACAAATACAAATTTTATAGTAACACTGATTGCATATTTTATTGATGTCTAGGAAAATATTTTGTTAGCATATGACTTGCCGATGGAATTATCGAAGCCCAACAAGTTTCCCATCATGGATTTATATTTTGTTGGTATTTTTGTCGGCAACTTCAAATTTCAATGGAATAACCACGCCAAAAAAATAATGTTTACTGCTCATTCTTCTATTGGCAACTCTATCAACACCTTAAATGATAGCAAAATTGTTTATTAATAAAATAAAAGGGGCTAATGTTGGTAAAAAAAACAGGTTGGTAATTTGGGATGATTTCAAGAGCCCGATCGTATTTCTTTTGTGCTTAAACAATATGGATAAATATGCGTAAAAATTAAGTTGAAAGGCATAATTTTATTTTTTATAGGCTAATTTTATTTAATTATGGGCCAATTTTAAAGTAAAATTATGTTTAAGAATTAATTTAGGGTCCAATTGAACTATTTAATTAAGTGTAAGGACTTAGTTATACTTTAAATTAATCAAATTAATTTTATTAAGGGTTTAATTGATAAAAATCAAGCTCTTGAGCTTAATTCGGGTTGAATTGAGAAGTTTAGAACTTTCGAAGACCATATTCGAATATTACCAAGTTAATTGGATGAAATCGGGGTGAAATTAAAGAAAAATAAAAGTTTAATGGTCAATTGAGGATCCAATTGCATAAATATAAAATTAAGGACCAAAGTACAAAAGGCGTGTAAAGTTAAGGTTGCTATTGAAATTTTAGCGGGGATACAGTTGCACAAATTTAAAAGTTTATAGTGAATTGTGAGCGCAATTAGAACAATTATAAATTAAGAGACCAAAGTGCATTTGCACCTTCTCACAAGTTCTGCAAATGTAACTATATTGTTCAGTCACCTGAACAGTGTAGGCACGCTATTGGAGGTGACGAGGAGGCAACTCATTGTTGCACACAACGAGTAGCCGAAGGGTTGCTTTCCTTCGTCTTTAAATAGTTGCTTAAACAAAAGGAAAATGGGGGGGGGGGGGGTGGGAGAGACACTAGAAAAAAAACCGAAATAGAAAGCCCCACATACACGAGCATAAAATAACATAAGAGAAGGGGAGGGGGGGACGAACAAAGGAGAATGACCACTGGCAGTTTTCCACCATCGACAAGACCTGCATCGCTGCATCGTCTTCCTCAGCACTGGTGGCCTCTCCCTTCGTAGCAACCAAGTGACATGGTAGCAGTAACCACAACTTGCAGCAACCAACAACAGCCAACCACCATGACGACTACCCTGTCTTCTTCCTCAACATCGGTGACCTCTAGCAGCAGTAATAAGTCTCCAACACAAACCAACCTCTTCCAGCGGCAGCAACAAGTCTCCAACCCAAACCAACCTCTTCCAGCAACTCTTTCGGCTACCACATGCCACCATTTTCGACGCAGCCGCCACTGGTATAACCAGCTCAGCCTCACTACCTGGCAGCACTAACACTATGTCGATTGTCTCCCTCCGTCAACCCTCACTTTACTTTGTCTCCCTCTCTAAGGATAACAGAGCGCAAAGAACAAAGAAACACTATCACGACAACTCTTGTGGAGTCATGTCATTTTATCCTTCATTAAAAATCATTAGAATAAAACTCAACCCCTATTTATCCTATTTGTTTGACAATATAACTTTTATTTTTAACTAGTGCCTTAAACTTCTAAAAACAATTAAATGCATTGAAATTTTAATAAGTATTCTCATATTTTCTATGATAACCATTAATAAAAAGTACAAAATATAAATTTTCACCAAATGAGGATGGTTGAATAAGATCATATACATCTGCATGTATCACTTATAAAGGTTGATTTGATCTTGATATAAACTCATCGGAAAAACACTTGTGGAATTGTTTGCCCACTAAAAATCTTTCACACAACTAATTTGGATGTTTATTAGATGGTAGACCCTTCAACATTTCTCATAACACCATCATATACAAGTTATTAAAGTTTCCATGCCCAAGTCGTATATGTCAAAGACAAGTTTCATATTTCACTCATGGCTTTATATATTTAGACATATCCATCTATATTTTTAGCAAAACAATCTTGTTTTTTTTCATGGTTACCTTTGCAATAATAATTTAATGAGTATTAAGTAATGTTAAAATACGATATTTCATTTTAATTTCATAAGTCCTCTCTAATATATTGCCTTTTAAAGTTAGGATATAATAAACATCGCTAATACATTATTGACTATCATCTTTAAATCTAATAAAAAACATACATTTTCTCTTGATGAAGACATCTAAATGATCCACAGGTGACATTACCTTTAATTGATTCATTAAGCTTTATAAACTTGTTTTTATCTCAACATGTGATTTTAGCACCATTGTTAACATGCTATATGATTTCTTTATTTTTTATTTGTTCATCATGGACTAGTAATGTTGTGGATTTTTTTTTCTCCTACTCTTTTACAAGGTTGACATTATCTTTAGGCGTTTTGGTTTGGTTCCAGCAACCCCTAACATGATGGCCAGTTTTCTGAAAATTATAACACTTACCTTTTGTTTAGTCAAACCTAGGTTTGGGATTGCCACTATTAGTGGAACTAGTCGATCGATTTACTCATTGAGGCTACTTCAACCTTCTTTTCCAAATCTACCTCTTATTCCTCTACTTGATCCATGTCCTCTACCTTACTGGGGATATCTAAGAACCAAATTACCTCTTTTTAGAGAGAATTTTGAGAAGAATTGTGCACCCATATTTTCTTGAACTTTCTTGACTTTCTTTTATTGGACTTGTAGTTTCCCGATGAGTCCTTAAATTGTCAAAAAATCTATATTTTGTGACTTCTCTATCATGACCATCACATAATGGAATTTCTTTTGCAACAAATATAGGATTTCTTTATATCATACATGTCTCTTCATTTAATTGTTTATGGACAATACTCTAGCAAAGTAATATAAAATACTCTTTAATTCAAACATATGTAATTTTTCAAATTCACCTTGTAACCTTGTGGGCGTACCTTTCTTACATTGTAAACTTTTTGGTTTAATTATTGTTAAACTTCTATTACGTGCTTGGTAATGGTTGCATTAACTATTATCTCAATAAATACTATTTTACCCCTCGAGCCAAAAAAATTAACCCTTGAAACCAGCCAAGGGATTTGTGTGGTATTTTCAAAATTATTTTGGGTTTTCTAATATTTTTTGTTTTAAATTGCACAGTGAAACTATCATTTTACCCTTGAGAGCTGACAAAAAAAAACTACATAAATACCCCCCCAAAAAGAAAAAAATGAAGGCTTGAAGTTGGGGGCATTGTTGTACTTCATTCTCGGTTTTTTCATGGTTATCATTGAGTTCAGGGGTGTACAGGTAATTTAGCAATTTTTTTATTTTTTTGGAAAAACTGCAGGGCTTGTCGTAAGGACGTGTCGACAATGTATCACATGCACTCCTTTCAGGTGATGCGTTCAATGTTGTTTGCTTGTGTAAATTGTTTGGTCCCCGTGTCACTTGGTGCGTCGCCATGTCCTCTACCCCCATTGTAGCGCATGTCGTGTGAAGGTGGTCGGTGAATCATCGATGAATAATTTTTAGTTTTTTCTCCCTTTTCTCTCTCCTGTCGCCGGAAAATTCATGTAAGCCTTTCATGTTTGTGATTGTTTTATTTTAAACCATTTTTTTTTCAGTTTTATTCCTAATTTTTTCAATGGAATTTTTTAGTTTTTCAATTGTGCCCTTCAATTGAAACTGATTATATATATTGGTTTTCATTTCAGTCTTTATTCTTTTGAGTTTGGTTTGTTTTTTGTTCTTTTTTTTTATATGCAATTTTTAATTTGTTTTAATTTTGTTCTCTAATTGAAATTAGTCATCCTTTTATTTTTTAAGAAAATTACACTGCAATTTTTCTTTAAAATACCTTTATTTGTTTTGGTCCCATGGTTTTTATTTGTTTCAATTTTTTCCTTTAATTGAAATTAATTATATATTTTATTTTTTATTTCAACTCTTATTCTTTAAATTTTTTATCTAGTAATAACTCCTTTGGTTTTTTTGGTCCTTCTTGGACTATATTTATTTTTTACTCGTATTTATGCAGCTATGCTTTTAATTTTTGTGTTTATTTTTTTTGTTTATTTTTTTATTGGGGTTTTATTTTTGTTCGGTTTAGTCCTGAAATTTTAAATTTATGTTAAGGGTCATTTTAAAATTAATATTTCTCCCTTTTTCACTCTGTTCTTTTTTTATGTGTGTTTTCTGTTACTTTTATCTATTTATCGGATCAAATGATTTTATGGTTTCATTGTTTGTGCAATAATAATGATAATTTCAGTGATTATTTCTGTATTGTTTTTTTTTCTTTTGGACAATTTAATGATTTTAATTGTTTGGGCAAAAATATTGATGATAATTTTAACTGTATAGACATGATAATGATGATAACGTAGGGATGGATTTTCAATGATGTTTTTTTTTCTTTTTGTAGATAGAAAATTAACTACTTATTTTTGTTATTTGATTATTACAGATGTTTTTATTTTTTATAGTTTGTTGTGTTTAATTTAAATTGGGTTATAAAATGAACTAATCTTAATACAGTGAATTGAATAATTTAGGTATCTGAATCTTCTTGTTTTTTTAATGATGATGATAATTTTATGTCAATGATTTCGTTGACAACTACTAAATAAATAAATTTATATCATTTTAAAATTCATATATTTTATAAGAAACTTGTACTTATAAGAAATCTATTCATATTTAGTATATTGACCAAATTCATATTATAATAAAAAAATATCAAACAGTTAATATTTTTTGTGTTAAAAAAATATAATTCGAGATAGGGGTAAGTGGGTAGAAGAACAATAAGAGCTGTTGCGACGTACCATGTACATCTCTTTCTAACCCATGTGATGACATTAGTATGTGTACTGGGACGGAGCCCATTTTACTGAGCTGAAGCGCGGGCCTTTGAAAAAAGAGCCTATAAACAGATGAGAATGCTAAATCACACGACATCAGCGAAGTAGCTCAGAAAAAGCTTAATGATAATTATATATCCTTGCAAGATCCAACATTGTAACCTCTAATGGAAGAGATGAATATATAAGAAGTAAGTGGCAATAAAATGCACTTATGAATATTGATAAGAGTTGTGTTTTCACTATCTAAACCATAAATTTGTGTGATAAAATAGCAGGGGCATGGCCAAAACATTAGGCTATCCTCTACAGGTGGCATTCGGTACTTGCATGCTTCTGCCCCGTTGCCAGTTCTATTTGGCTAATGAACTCAAGTTTAGAGCTGGGTTTCCAGGAAATGGTTTGTTTTGCTATATATATCGTCTTTATGATGATTTGATCTTCGGTTTGCTCGTTCAGTGTTGACTCTTCTGTTTACTTTACACACACACCCGCAAATTATTACATTAAATACCTCAAACTTGGCCGAAATGATACAATTCAGATCTGCAGAAACTCAAGTTTTGCAAGTTTCATACGGAGGACAATCAGCTCAATGAACCGCAAAACATAAACAACAACCAAAAGATGCAGCTGTCTTCGCACTTCCAAACTTATGATCGAAATTTCTTGGACCATCTATCAGGACACGGTGATAACATTATCATGGAACCCTAAAAGTTAGCGTCATTAAGAGAAAGATCCAACAACAACATTCTATGAGAACCAATCAACAGAAACTATTAGAGGAGATCATAACCATGCAACAAACTCTTATATTCTGGAATTCTCTCTCTTTTCTGGACTTTTATTTTCTCTACTATCTTTACTACTAATCCATTATCAATTGAGATCTTCAAATTCATGGTTCTTACATCTTAAAATAATATCCCCTTCTTAGTCCTTTATTGATTTGCTAGAACAAATGGAAGAGATTGAGTGAAATGGAATCGCTTCTTACCACTGGCCAGAACCAGCCATGGCCTCCCTAGAAATCAACCCTCAACACTAGAACAAACCGCAATATAGCAACCAGCACGATAGTGGTTCTAAAAAAATCCCCAAGCAAAACAGAAACATCAACCCACATAAAGGAACTGTAGCTAATGCTTAGTCATGATGAAGAAGCATTGAACTCTTTATTCTAAGGTTTTACTATATCAAATACTGGTGCCAGCCAATCACATTTATCATCAATCATGGTATGCATTAAACTAATATTATCAAATGTTAATAGAACAACCTATAAGTTGTAAGTTTTTGATTGTAATTCTGGTTCTTTGTATAAAACTTCAATTGATTGTTTTATCTTGGTTTGCAGGTATTCAATTTCTCAATTTGGGAAAAATGGTGTTTTGTGCGAGACAGAGAGAAGAAGGGATTTTTACAGAAAAAGATCAGTATCTTCTATTTCTCATTAACCTGCCTTTTACAAATTCTTCTATATTTATATTATATCAGTACATGACTTCTTTGTAACGGCTAGTTTATATAACTGCCTTAGTTACTAAACTGGAAATAACAGAGTTAGTCACTATTACAGCTTCTTCATCTTCTTCTTCTTTAGCTTCTTCATTAACTGTCTTCAATAGCTTGGTTAATCTTATTCAATACCTGTGGGCAGCTTATCAATCAACATCCCCTCCTAAGCTGCTTACAGGTTTGACACCAAGCATTGCTCTTAGTTTACTAAACCTGTCCTTAGACAACCCTTTAGTAAAGATATCAGCCACTTGGTCTTCACTGCTACAGAACTTAATGTCAATTAAGTTCTCTTGTACTGCCTCTCGTATGAAGTGTATTCTCCTGTTTATATGCCTTGTCTTTTGGTGAAATACTAGGTTCTTTGCCATAGCAATTGCTAACATATTGTCACAATAGAGAGTTGTTGCCTTTGTTTGCACTTCACTTAGATCATCAAGCACAGCTCTCAGCCATAGAGCCTGTGCAGTTGCCTCAAAAGCTGAGACATACTCAGCTTCTGCAGTAGATAGTGCCATAGTAGCTTGTTTCACTAATGCCCATGAAAATACCCCATTTCCAAATCCAAATGCATATCCAGAAGTGCTTCTACTGTCATCTTCACTTCCACCCCAATCTACATCACAAAATCCTACAAGTGTTGCTGATTTTTGTTTGACATATTCTATCCCATAGTCAATTGTTCCTTGAACATATCGCAGCACTCTTCTTGCAACTCCCATGTGTTTCTTTGTGGGTTTATTCATGAACCGAGACAGTAGACTGACAGCATACATGAGGTCAGGCCTTGTTGCTGTCAAGTACAACAGGCTTCCCACGATTTTTCTATAGAGATTCTCATCTGCAAACTCACTTCCATCTTCCTTCCTTAGCTTCTCTCCCATAACCAGTGGAGTAGACACTGGTTTGCAGTCATCAAGCCCAAATTTCTCTAGCAAAGTTCTTGCATATTTACCTTGGTGAATGAAAATACTTTGATTAGTTTGCAGCACTCCCATCCCTAGAAAATGGTGGAGAAGACCAAGATCAGTCATCTCATACTTATGCATCATCTCCTTCTTAAATTCATTCATCATAGGTTCACTGTTGCCTGTAAACACTATATCATCCACATAAATGGATACCACAATCTGATTTCCTTCACCATCAGACTTTGTGTATAGTGTAGCTTCACTAGCACTCTTTTTGAACTTGCACATAGTGAGATATGCATCAATCTCACTATACCAAGCCCTAAGTGCTTGTTTAAGGCCATATAGTGCCTTCTTCAACTTATACACTTTGTGTCCAGCCTTTTGCATCACAAACCCCTCGGGTTGCTCGATAAACACTTCTTCATCTAGCATTTCATTCAAGAATGCTGACATAACATCCAACTGGAATAATTTCCAGTTCTTTTGGCTTACAAGTGCCACTAGAGTTCGAATTGTGTCCAGCCTAGCCACTGGCACAAAAGTCTCATTGTAGTAAATTCCAAATTTTTGAGCATAGCCCTTTACCACAAGTCTAGCCTTGTACTTGTTAATTGTCCCATCTAGTTTCAGCTTGGTCTTGAACACCCATTTCACCCCAATAACAGGTTTTCCAGAAGGCATATCAACTAGCTCCCATGTGTCATTCTTCTCAATCATTTCCAATTCATCCTTCATTGCATTCTGCCATACTTTGCTTTCTCCAAATTGCTTCGAAAGCATAGGTCTCAGGTTCACACATGCTCAGATTACATCTAGCATATATGTCTTCTAGTGTTCTGAGTTTTACTGGGGTTGAGGTATTAAACCTTGACTATGAACTGCTTCTGTCATCACTCTCACTGATTTCTTCTGCTTCCCGAGAGCATTCACCATGGCTTAACTGGATTCTTTCAGTTTGAGTTTCAACTTTACTGTCATGAAGCAGCAGTGGCAGTGAAATGAAGTCAATTTCCTCTTCAAGTCCCTTCTTCCATGGAAACTTACTATTCTCATCAAACAACACTCAATTTTCTTAGATTGCAGAATGTATATTCTGTAACCTTTTTCACAGCTTCCATAGCCCATGAATATCCCTTTCTCAGCCTTTTTATCAAACTTATGTCGCATGTGTGCTGGAACATGAGTGTAGCACACACATCCAAACACCTTGAGGTGTTTTATACTAGGCTTTCTTCCTGTGAATGCTTCAAATGGGGTCAGGTTTGCTAATGATGTTGTGAAGCATCTGTTTTGCACATACACAGTTGTATTAACGACTTTCAGACCCAAAACTCAACTGGAATATCCATCTCCTTCATCATAGTTCTGGCCATCTCAAGTATGGTCCTATTTTTCCTCTCAGCCACACCATTTTGCTGAGGGGAATAGGCCACAGCTAGCTGTCTTTCCATTCCTTGTTGTTCACAGAAAATTCTGAAAATCAGTGGAAGTGTACTCACCTCCCCTATCACTTCTCAATTTCTTTATTTTGAAGCCACTTTGTAGTTCAACAAACACTTGGAATTTTTTGAACACATTTAAGGCTCCTGATTTGAACTTCAAGAAATACACCCAGCACATCCTTGTATAGTCATCAACAAAGATGATGAAGTATTTATTACCTCCACTGGATTCCAGCTGCATTGGCCCACACAAATCTGTGTGGATTAATTCGAGAGGTTTGCTAGCCTTCCAGCTTCCTTCCTTACATAACTTTTCTCTTTTGTGCTTTCCCATCACACATGCCTCACACACTGCATCCATATTGGTTAAGGTAGGCAATCCAATAACCAATTTCTTATGTTGCATTTTTTGCATGCTATCTGTGTTCAAGTGACCCAACTTTTTGTGCCAAATCCATGATTCTTCAACCACTGATGCTCTTCTTGCTGCAGGTAACAATGTTTCAAGGGATAGAGGGAAACATCTATTCCCTTTCATTAACACTCTAGCCAGTATATTTTTGAGACTTTCATCTTCAAAGATTATTGCCTTGTTCCCCCCAAAGAGTATATAATACCCTTCTTCAATCATATGCCCAACACTGAGCAGATTCTCATCTAGACCTGGAACCAGCAGCACCTCTTCAATGTATCTTCTTCCTTGACTTGTATCAACCACAAGTGTTCCTTTTCCAGTTGCTTGAACTAAGTCACCTGAGCCCATCTTCACTTTGCAGGTAATTTCTCAGTCAAGATCAATCAGTTTTGACTCCAGAGATGTCATGTGATTGCTGCAAGCACTGTCAACAAACCACACGTCTTCATCCTCTATACTTGCTGCATGACATGCATAGTACATTGTTCCTGTAGAAACATCTTCTTCTTCTTGTGCAAAGTTTGCTACTGGCTTGTAATTGTTGCAGTCTTTTGCATTATGCCCAAACTGATTGCATCTGCTGCATCTTGTCTTCCCCTTATATCTGCAGGTGCCAAAATGATATTTTTGGCATACATTGCATTTTGGTTTCACAGCACCATGACTACTGCTTCCATGTCTGTTTTGAGGGTTGAACAAACCATTAGAATTTGCTTCATTTCTGTAATTCTGGTTTGAACCATAATTGTTGTTACCACTTAATGACCAGTTTGTAGGCTTTCTTTGCTGCCCTTGCCAACCTGGTCGAGTTTTGTATTGTGAGCCCTTGTTACTTCCATAGCCTTGATTGCTACCTAGTTTTAGGCTACTGAATGCCTTTTCAGTACCCTTTTGTTTTTCCCTTTCATCACTCAACCCTTCTCTTCTGTCAAAAACCTTAACAGAGGCTACTACTTCTTCTGCTTTGAGGGTTTCAATGTCTCTTATCTCTTCAATAATAGAGACAATTGAATTATATCTCCTATTGAGACTCATTAGTAGTTTTTGAACAATTCTTGTTTTTGCCACCTCTTCCCCAAGTGACTTAAGATTGTTAATCATGTCAAAAACCTTAGAAAGATAGTCATCTAAGTCTTCTTTATCTGACATCTTCATATATTCAAACTCAGCCCTAATAGCCTGAAGTTTAACTGCTTTAACCTTTTTATCACCTCTGAACTCCCTCTTCAGAATATCCCAGGCTTCTTTTGCTGTCTTCTCATTTCTTATTCTTGGAAACAGCTCATCCATTATTGCTCCTTGAATGAGGCTTAAGGCTCTTGCATTCTTGATCTTCATTTCTTTGGTAATCTCAGGTGCAGTAGTAGTTTTTGTACTCCCAGATGCACTTCCTTCTTCAGACACCTTTTCTGGATTTGATTGAGGCAAAATTCAATCACATCCCAAAGATCATAGGCAATAAGGACAGTTTCCCTTTTGACTGACCAGAAATCGTAATTACTCCCATTGAATTTGGGAGTTCTTAGATCACCTCCTGAACTTGATGATCCTGCCATGTAGAAAACTTGGCTTTCTTGAATTTCTTGATTTCACAGCTCACGTCCCTTCTTGATGAATCAGGTTACAGCTCTGATACCATGTAAGTTTTTTATTGTAATTCTGGTTCTTTGTATAAAACTTCAATTGATTGTTTTATCTTGGTTTGCAGGTATTCAATTTTTCAATTTGGGAAAAATGGTGTTTTGTGCGAGACAGAGAGAAGAAGGGATTTTTACAGAAAAAGATCACTATCTTCTATTTCTCATTAACCTGCCTTTTACAAATTCTTCTGTATTTATATTACATCAGTACATGACTTCTTTGTAACGGCTAGTTTATATAACTGCCTTAGTTACTAAACTGGAAATAACAGAGTTAGTCACTATTACAGCTTCTTCATCTTCTTCTTCTTTAGCTTCTTCATTAACTGTCTTCAATAGCTTGGTTAATCTTATTCAATACCTGTGGGCAGCTTATCAATCAACATAAGTATGGGTGCACAATATGAGACAACATCAATGTTCAAATATTCATGTAGGTTTGGTCTAAATCACCAAGTTTTAATTATAAAAAGAATAATATGAAATTAATAGTGAATTTTTTGAAGGTCTAAAAATAAAAGAAAGGAAGATCAAAATTGTAAGAAGGAAAAGAATAACAGGGTTGAATGTAAAAAAAGAAGAATTAGATGGGATGTAGAATGAACTCTATTTTTTTCGTACAAAAAATAAATAAAAAGAAAAAAGAAACTAACAACATCTCCTAAAAAGAAGAGACATGTCATTATGGATAAAAAAAAGGAAAGGAGAGAGAACTCTCTAGCCCTATCTTTTTTTTCTCTATACATATTTTTCATCCTGCACCTATAAGATAATATACTTTGTAGCCTTATGTCTTTCATTCTAAACATTTTTATTCAGCCCTCATCTTAGAGATAATGCATTTTTTAACCACATCTTTTTTTTCTTTTAATTGCACTTTTCAACCCTTACCTTTCAGATATTATGCTTTATAATCCTATTATTTTCTTTTTGGATGCTTTTTCCAATCTTCACCTTTAAAACATCGTGCTTTCTAAACTTATCTTTTTTTCTTTCTAAGTGTACTTTATAGTCCTTCCCTACTAGATAATATTCTTTTTGACCCTATCTCTTCCATTCTGAACATGTTTTCCAACTCTCACCTTACAAACTATGTGCTTTCTAGATCTATTTTTTCATTATAATTACACTTTTCGACCCTCACCTTATAAATAATGCACTTTGTATCCCTATATTTTTTCCTTCTTTGTGGGCTTTTTATATTCATCTTTTTCCCTTCTTGGTGTGTTTCTCATCCTTATCTTTTTTCCTTTTAAATGTATTTTTCAGCCCTCACCTTTCAAATAGTATGCTTTCTATCCTTATCATTTTTATTTGAGTGTGCTTTCTAACTCTCATCACCTATATAGTGTGTTTTCTATCCCTATCACTTTTACACAAAGCCCTTATTTCTGACACTTTAAAAGGGTTTAACATTTTATTGATATGGTAAATCCATAATTTCTCATTTCTTCTTCTTAATGAACTTATTATCTAAACTCCTTTATAAGACTTTCTCTCTTAAGCCTTGTATGGAAGGGGTAGTTGTAATAACCTAATTTTAAGTTTCCACCAAAAAACAATTTTCCTCTTAAAAATATAAAACATACAAAAAATGAAAAACAACTAAAACTAAAAAATAAATATACTAATAGCTTGGTAGCTTGGTTAGGACATGCTAAAAAGGATTTTAAACGTATGAAAGAACCAAATTGAGCCTTTACACTAAATTAGAAGCCCAATTGTTCTCCAAAAAAAAATCCCAATATTAAAATATAATATAGATTCAAGATTAAATTAAATGATTATTGTAAGAATTTATACAAAAATTAAGTTTGAGGATTAAATTAAACTTTTAATAGGCCAATTTAATTTAATCATGGACTTAATTAAAAGTTTAATTATGATTGAGAATAAATTTAGGTCAAATTAAAAGAAAAAATTATGTGCAAGGACTTAATTATATTTTTAATATGTCAAATTAATCTTATAACTGACTTAATTAGTGAAAAATTAAGTTTGGAAGCTTAATTTCAACTTAATTGAGAAAATTGAAATTTTAGAGTACCAAGTTTAGTTTCTTAAACTTAGTTTGGTAAAATCAAAGATAAAATTGCATAAAAAAATTTGGGGGGTTGATTAGGGGTCAAATTGAAGAAATTCAAAATCAATAGTTTTTTTGGTAAAAAAAAGGTATGAATTTAAAGACCCAATTGAGTTAAAAATATGAGTGATATTAAGGAAATGAAAAGTATGAAGGTCAATTAAAAATTAAATCTAAAATATCGAATACTGAGGACTAAGTTGAAAAACATGCAAAACTCAAAGGGTTACCTGGCACGAATGAAATTGAATTGATTTTTATGACTTAATTAAGCTAAAACACCAATGTTATTTCAATTAAGGACATAATTAGTCATGATTTGACCAAAACATGTTTTATTTCAAGGCAATATTGTTTTGGTCAAAATAATAATAATAATAATAATCATAATAATAATATTGTAAAAAAATGAATGAAAAATAAACAAGCAAACATTTTCCCCAATAATTATTCCACTTCCCATAGAGCTAAAAGACATTTAAGACCACCCTTCAAGGCTAAGAAAAAACAAACAAACCACCATCTCTACAATTATTCTTCCATAGAGTTTTTTTAAAAAACCTCTACCATAGTCAACCATCATCTCACCACTGTAAGCTTCCACCACTAAGGTCCACCACCAGTGACCAGCAACCCAGGCAAGTTTCATATAGAATGAGAATCCATGTTCTGATGCAAGATGATACAACATGGTAACTAATCTCGTTGACTAACCATGTTATATGGGCTAGACCCAAACTCAACCCCACCAAAATAAGGTTAAGCTTGAGCCTAACCTATAGGCATGGAATAGAGCCTCAAGCTTAATAAGTCTAGCTTGTGTGATTAGGCCAAGCCCAGCCCAAAACCTAAACACATGTTTGCCTCACTCTAATTTTGCTAAAGCAAAATTCTTTCTAACTCTAAAAGATAACTCTATCATTTGATGTCATGCACACCACAACAAAATGAATAAAGCATGATACATTTTTTTATAATTTAATTCAATATCTAACCTTGTAGCTTTATACTAGTTTACATATTTGTATCATGTTGCAACTCAAATAAAAAAGTGAAAATAAAAGAAAAAATACCCAGGTTTTGAGAAAACTATTTTGTATTATTATTAAGCTTTACCTAATAGATTAACTTTGAAATCTCCTAACCTTATTTATGCCATAAAAAAAATAACACTTGTAAAATTGAATTCAAAGAAAATATCTGGATTTTTGTTGAGAATATGATAATCTCACATAATAAATAAATAAATCCAAAATCAAGTAAATCTTAAAAAACAAAATCAGGAATAAAATGAGAAAAAAGAAGAGGGAAATGAAAAGGATCAAGAAAGAAAGAAATCACCTCGTTTACTGTAGAAGTGATAGTAAAGCAGATGAGTTAATCTTTTCATCCACTTGTTGAATTTTAACAAACTAATATCAAAATTGTCAATTCTGTTTCGGTTGGTGCTTTTTTTTTCAATTGGAACATAATGTTTCAGTTTTGGAGTGTTTTGGTCCTCCGTTTCGGGGTTATACTGTTTATGTATACATATATAAATAATTAAATATATTAATTCAAAAAAAATTAGTTCAAATCCAAAAATAAAATTATTTAAAATTGTGCAATTTAATCTAAAAAAAACACAATAAAATAATTTTTCTGAAAAAATTATGAACATGTATAATATTATGAGAATATCATCATCAATCTCGCAATGTCATTACATGCTATGATTGCTCTGAAATTTTAACATAATATATATAAATATGTCAAGAAACTCGTAAAATTTCATCTCAATGTAACGGTCGGATTAAGAGATATGAATGATATTGTAAAATTATTCATTATTAAAAATAAAACATTATTTGGCTGAAACGAAATTGACAGAACAAAATAGGAATATTCCTGAAGAAAATTTGGATAAAATTTCAGGAACAGACCGAAATTTAGAGCGAGATAAAAATTGTACTGTTTTATCTCTTTTTTTTTAATAGGTACAAAATGTTTCGGCAGTTTTAACCACAACAAAACAAAACTAAATTAACGGATGCTGGGAAATCAGACCATTTATACGAAGGAGACAGAAATTAGTTTAAAACTAATGATTCACGCAATTATTGATGGGATTCATAATGATATTTGGTGTAATGTCTCAGCCTAAGATATGATGCTTGTTGAACAAAATGCCTAAACCTTGTCTCATTGTCATAAATACCATAGTCTTTGTGTGATAAATGCTTAACCCACGATTTTGGATTTCCTCGTCATGTTCAGATATATATTCAGCTACAGCGTCCACACATGTTTCACATTGACTTTATTACAGGATGATTGTCAGTCACATCATCTCACTTGCGTTCTGAAATGGGTTTCATATAAAATTTACTCCAGTGATTTTCTTATCTGTAGCCATGAGTTTTAAATTGATTTCTATTTTTGCTGATTGCTATACAAAACTTTTAAAAAAAGGCATTTCTTCAAAAATAAGGAATGCTTCTATGTAATCCAAGAAACTCTAAGCGGGGAATGCAATGTAATAATTTTACTTTCCTTTTCAATTTGTTCTTCAGTTTTTGTTTTTGCTAATTACCTTCTTTTACGGCAACATTGAAGCTCAATTACTAAGGACACAATTTTTTCATTACGTGATCAGTACAAACAAGATAAAGAAAACATGGTGGCTAATGCACTCTCATGCAAGTATGTTTTCTTAAACACCATGAATACTAGATTATTAGACTTTGAATACATGAGAAAATTGTATGCCAATGACTTTGATTTTGGTAAGATTTACAAACATGTGAACATTCAATTTTTGATAAAAAAAAAAATTATATAATAGATGGTTAATTGTTTAAAGAGAATAAATTATTAGTTCTTACTAGTTCTTTTTATGAATTACTTATTCATGAAACACATAAAAGTGGTTTGATAGGTCATTTTGGAGCTGCTAAAACTTTAGATGTATGACATGAATATTGGTCAAAGATAAAAATAGATGTGTGAGGAATATAAGAACAATACATCGTATGTAGAAAAGCAAAATGTAGAGTACAACTACACGAATTGTACACATCATTATCTATACCTATTAAACATTGGATAAATGTTTCTATAAATTTTGTTTTAGGTTTATCAAATCAAATAAAGATACAAACTATGTTTCTTGTGGTTGATAGATTTTCTAAAATGACATATTTCATTGCAAGTTATATGACTAATGATGCATCTCATATTGCAGACTTATTTTTTAAGAAAATTGTACATTTGCATGACATTTAGGTTTTGAGATCGCCACTTTTAAAAGATTTTTTTGAGAATGTTGGGTACTAAACTCTTATTTTTGATAACTTGTCATTCTCAAATAGAATGACAAAACTTAGATAGTAAATAAGACTTTATCAAAAAGAAAATTACATATTGTTATTAAAAAGAATATGTAAAGTTACAAATAACGTTTTTCTTTCAATGAATTTGATTATAATACACATTCAATTTCTGAATTTTATTTTTAAGTTACATGTGAAAGATGCATTCAATGTTTAATTTGGTCTCATCCCTCCTCAATAATTATTATTCTCTCTAAGCTTTTTTTTTCTCTCAATTTTATATTTCTTTGACTTTTATTTTAAAAAAATGGCGATATCAAATATTTGATGGAATGCGAATATTTGATGGAGGGCGTAATAATTTCTTTGTCTCTAATATTTGCAGTTTTCAGTGCCACGTACATCTCCCCCTTCGCTGATTAGGGTAAAACCATACACTATTATAGCTTATGGACCAAAATTATTAACCTTGTCCCCTTGTCATTATGATCCGGCTTCCATTTTAGATTTTCCTCGTCTTGTTGAGATATAATTATCATCATACCATATGATAATGTTCGAGCAATTATTATTTCCATATCAAAACACTTTAACGGAGAGGCTTACAGAAGTCAGCTTTGTTTTTTTGAGGTGGGGTAGGGCAGTCGTTGGCCTGGGTGAACCATGCCACCTTTCCGGAGCTGAAGCTACTTCCGGCACTCCAGAAAACAGCACTGCAGAGAAGAATCAATTTACAGTTTGACTGGTGGATATTATAAGGCTCCATCACTAAAACCCACATATTATGAGCAGTAGAATTGCCCGGAAAGTCTTAAAAAAATTACTTCATCGATAGTTCTGAAGTATGGGAGCTGTAGATATTTTCACTTGAGAAGCACAAAGTTAAGATTACTTTGGAGATATTTTTGAAACATGGGAGTTGTAGATATTTTCATTTTGGACAAGCAGAAAGCATAAGAAAATTAAGATGTTTCTTCTCCAGATATCTCTAACCCATCTCGAGCTCATTTTCATGTAGATATTTTAAAGTAGTATATCAAAAATACTTTTTTAAAAATAAAATAATATTATTTTTATATATTTTAAAAAACAATCAGTTTAAATCTTTAAGAACTTTCAAAAACAGATATATTTTATGGTACAAAGTCTATATCAGCACGAATCCATGAAAAGGCTATCGTGTAGATTTGGCATGTGACCATCTGCAGATACCACACCCTTTTATGACTACACGTGTAACATGAATGAGATAAAAGTTTGTTCAAAACATATATTTGTTCTGACAAGTGTCAATTATTTTTTATTTGTTTTTTATGTTCCACTTTTTTTTTTTGAAAAAAAGTACTTTTTTTAGCTATTTAAAAATTATTATATTAAATATTAAGACATAAGCTAAAAGAGCTCGGGGTTGGTACTGTTCCTTCAGACTCAGTGACACTGTGGAGTGGTCTTTTATCCGGCGTGCGTCGCGCGAGTTCGTCCACCCTATTTTTTTTGTTTTTTCCGGATGTGAACAGAGTAATGGCGAAACAACCCCCGATAATAAGACAAAAACACGTTTTTGGCTGAGGGCTACGGTTGTAATTGCACACGTACGGACCGGTCCGGTCCGCCGGAACCTTTTTTTTAATATTTTTAAAAATGTGTTATTACGTCTGTAGCCCCCGATAAGACAAAATCCATGAATTAGCCTCAGGGGTGGTTTCGTAATTGACACACACGTCACTGTGCGCTTGCGTCAGCAATGTCAGGTGTCCGTACAGGCGCGTCGGAGCGTTTTCTCCCCGCCATCGATTCAGGCGGCGCGTGCGGCGTCATACTGCGGTGAAAAATTTTCCTCCGCCGGGTAGAATGATTCGCAACCCTTCCCTGAATCTCATGGAGTAGCGCGTGTGGTGATATAATCGACGTATAGACTCATATAGTCGGTTGAACGTTTATGTGCACGTTTCTCTCTCCTCAGCGTCCGATTCCACTTCAGTCCCCCGATTTATTGTTGATGCATTTCAGTCCCTTGGCTTTTGTTTGATTTATGTAATGGAAGTTTCGATTTTTGTCAATTGCGTCCTTTAATTCAAATTGATATATATGGAGTTTGCATGTCAGTCCTTCTTCTTTGAATTTTTCGGTTTTCTATTAGATCCTTTAATTGATTTAGTGCAGCAGGTTATATTGTTTTCAATTTTGTCCTTCATGTCAAATGCATTATATATTACACTCTAATTTCAGTCCCTCTTCTTTTAATTTTTTTCTCTCTCCAATCTTTTAATATTTTTGGTGCAAAAGTATAAATGGTTGTCAAATTAATCCTTCACTTGAAATCAATCATATATTTTATTTTTATTTAGGGCCTTATGTTTTTAATTGTTCTATTGAAATTGATTTCCTTTATTATTACGTGTATATTTATGCATTATTCCCTATTATTGTACAAGTTTATGTATATATTTTTCTTTAATTTAGTTTTTAATATTTCTTTTATCTTTTCTTTTGTGGGGTTTCTTTTTATTTAGTCTTCAAATTTTATTCCTGGTAGTAATCATGTGAACATTCATTTATTTTTTAAAAAATCACAAATATTTTTTAAATGCTAATAATAATAATAATAATAATAATAATAATAATAATAATTAACAAAAATTTAATAATAATAATTGAATTGTTAGAATATTTATTGAATATTATCGCCTGATAATAATCAAAACAAATTTATTCAAAGTGTGTGAAATTAATTATATATTTGTATATTTATGTCAAATTAAAGTATGCTAAACTACTTATATGTTTGAAATTTTTATTTAATATTATCGTCTAAAAATATATACAGAGAGGAAAAAAAAATACCGCGGCTTTTTTCAAGGCAAAATATTTATATCAATATTCTTAAATATATTTAGTATAATAATATGATGAATAAATCTTATAAAATTAAAATAAATTGGCTCCAAATTTTAATTTTTTGCTCTTTTGTTCAAGTTTATTTTTTGAAAAAAAATTACAATATTTAGATTTCGAATATTGCAGATCTCATATCATTGAGAAAAATATACAACTCAAAAAAACAAAAGGCAGACAAATTTACCTCCATTATCTGCAATTCAAAAATATAAGAACCACTTCCCGTCTCAATTACATTGTTCTTTTAAGACGACAATTAAGTAATTATAACATGAAAAAAAAACTCAGTTTATTTTGAAAAATAAAGTAAAATATTTTGATTTGTAATACGTGGGATCTAATATTACTGGGAATAAAATTGAACTCAAACAAAGAATAAAATTACAAATTTACCTATGTTATCTAGAATTTAAACATATACAAACCGCTTCCCATTTTTATTGCTCTATAAAGTATGTGAGACTAATTATATGTTTTAATATTTATTAAATATTATCGCCTGTATATATATATATATATATATATATATATATATATATATATATATATATATATATATATAGAGAGAGAGAGAGAGAGAGAGAGAGAGAGAGAAAATTTGACCCTGGATTTTAAAACAAAAAATTTTATATCAATATGCTTAAATACATTTAATATAATAATATGATTAATAAATCTTATAAAAAATGTTTCTTTGAATTTGAATTTTATACTCTTTTCTTTAGATTTTTTTTTGAATTTTTTTTCTAATTTTCTCATTTTTAATATTTCAAATCTGATATTACAGCTCAAAAAAACAAAAGGTACACACATTGACGGACATTATCAACTCAATTTTTTTTCTTTTGACAAAATTACCTCGATTATCTGCAATTAAAAATATGCGAGTTACTCTCCGTTTTATTTATAATGTGTCAAATCTAATATTATTGGAAAAAAAAGACAACTAAAATATTTTTTTTTAAAATTTACCTAGCTTATCTCCAATTAAAAAATATACAAACCACTTCCCATTTCGATTACACTATTCCTTCTACGCTGGGAAAAAAATTATTTGTTACATATTTTATCTATTATAATGTTACTAATTAAATATTTAAACAGCTAATTAAAACATGTAAAAAATCAATTAGTTTTCTACATGAAAAAAACCCTAGCGCAATGCGCGGACAAGCATACTGATTATATCATGCAAAAAACTCATTTCTAACATATTTTTATCTGTAGCAATTTTAGTAATTAAACATTGAAATAACTAATTATAGCACGCAGAAAATATAAGTTCATTTTTGAAAAAAAAAAGTACAATATTTTTAGTTATAATGTGTCAGATCTAATATTACTGGGGAAAAAATGCAACTAATTAAAAAAAAATTATCTACATTATCTACGATTAAAAAATATATGATCCACTTTGCATTTCGATTATACAGATGTTATCAATTATAATTTTATGAATTATATATTAAAATAGCAAAATACAATACATATAAAAACAATCAATTTTCTACATAGATAAAAAAGCCCCGGCGCAACGCGCGGGCATATCGCTAGTTTTTACTAATAGAAAATAAAATAGACAGTTAGAAACTATGATATTTAAAAAAATAAAAAGTACAAACAATGTAATGGGGTTTCTGTTATTCCATTTAAATAACAAGTGTTTTTCTTGGTTAAGGTTATCAATTCCATTTTAGTTGGTGTTTTATTTTTTTAATTGGAACATAATATTTTGGTTTCAAAATATTTTGACGTTCTCTTTCGGGATTATACTATTTATGTTTTCTATATATAAAATTAAATATATTAATTCAACAAAAAAAATTAGTTCAAATAAAAAAAATATTTAGAATTATGGAATTTAATATTTAGAACATAAGTAAGAAAATAAAAGTTAAACTGATATAACTTGATCGACTTAATGAGTTCAAGATAACATAGAAAATTAATAAAAATATAGTTTAACTAAAAAAAATTAAGTTGACATCTTACAAAAATATTGAAATGATGATATATTGGATCAACTCGGGTCAACCTATGTTAATCTTTCAAATGTGTGACCTATGTTATAAGACTATGACAACCTTAAATAAAGCAAATCAAAGCAAATTATGAAGTTCAATGCGTAATAAGCTCGTTGTTGAATAATGAAATTGAGAAAAATTTAATTTGGATAATATTATGAGAATATCATAATCAAACTCGCAAGGTCGTTATATTCTCTGATTGCTCTGAAATTGTAACATAATATATATAAATATGTCAAGATACTCATAAAATTTCATGTCAATCTAAAAGTCGAATTAAGAGATATGATTATTATTGTAATACTATTTATTATGTTAAAAAATACTATTTGGACGTAACGGAACAGACTGAATTAAACCGAACATTCCGGGTGGAATTTCCAGAACGAGTCGAGATTCTAAGCAGAAAAAAATTGTTTAAGTTTGTTCTGTTTTTTGAATTGAAATGAAATATATTAATGATATCGGGTGGAACACAATAGAATTGACAACATTGATCTTGATTGTATAGTAAAATGACTAGTATATCATTGGAAGAAAAAAAAAATTAAATCTAACATTTTTAGATATTTTTGTATTTTCACAATAGTTTTTAGTTATTAAAATTTAAGTTGAGGAATAATTTGATATTTAATCAAATAATAAAAAAGAACATCGTGTGGCACAACCTAAAACGTGCGAACAACACCTCTTAACATCCAAAAATACTTTTATATTGTGTTATTGAAAGCTGTTAAGGAACCATCTCACCTAAAAGCTCAAGCTTGTAAGTGAGGCCCCATAATATGATTTATATTATTCTCTAACACACCCCCTCAAGTGAAAGCCCTTTGAGCTTGAAACTTGCACAGACCCACATCACCTTGTGCTTGATTTTTATCAAATAGAATGGGGGTGGTGAGATTCGAACTCGTGACCGCTGGGTCAACAAAGCTCTAATACCATGTTAAGGAATCATCTCACCTAAAAGCTCAAGCTTGTAAGCGAAGCCCCATAATATGATTTATATTATTCTCTAACAAAAGCATTTTCATGTTTTTTTATTGGTGCCACACATCTCTTACGATAATTTTGTTTTTCTCTCCTTTCCTTTTTCTTGTTATATTCTCCTCCAAAGCTTATAGTATGACTTTTTTATTTGTTAGTATTTCAACTTTGGTCTCTAATATTTTTATTTCTCATGTTTTGTTTTGACCTTTTTTGTAGAAATTATTGTAGGTTTCTACAAATTATTGTAGATTTCATCCCCAGCACTAAATATCATTTTTAATAGGGAAAAAAATGGCCCCACGGTAAAGCCCGAGCACTAAGGCCAGTATATCAATGTAGGTTTGCATTAGTTTTACATGTGAGATGTGCACGCATGCTCCTTCCTTTAATTGGCTATTGGTGTTCAATATCTTTACTTTTTGACGGTGAAAAATAAAACCCAACAGAGTCGTTTGTGTCAGGCATCTCAAATCCTGGTTGTTCGATCTATGCTTGAATGGTCTTCACCAGCTCCAATAGACTAGTGAGTCCTAGTTTTCATAACTCGAACTTAACTCGTTTGATGCACTAGAAATCAAACCACCACCACACATGACAAAGCTAAATGATGAGTTTAGAGACAATTCACAACGTGTTGTTGCACTCTTCTTCTTACAAACTCTCAGCACTACGCCCATATAAAATAATCCATCTCAATATTGTGGTAAAAGTTAAAGACTAAAAAAATTGTTTTTCTTGTGATCTCATATTCAAAATCCTGTAATTAATAATATAATAATCACTAGAAACTTACATGGTCATTAACTTTAAAATCCATAAGATTAGTCAATATATACACAAACCAATCTAAACACCTGCATGAAAAAAAATCATCACAACTAATGATGAGCACCAACCTCTCTAACAATTAGACAACATCCAATAATTCATCATAAATACAGTAACTATTCTCCATCATTGCATCACTCTCCATGAGATGAGCTGAGTTTACCAGGGTTCGTAAATATATATGTTGGGTGACCGAGTAACTATTCACCATTATCGCATCGGTTCCAATAATTGCATTTGTTTCTTTATCTGTTGAAGGTGTATTAGGCACTGTTTTTAAAAACTATTTTTGGAAAAAAATATTTTTTTAAAATTAAATTTTTTTAGTGTATTTAAATTATTTTGATGTGTTGATATCAAAAATAATTTCTAAAAAATAAAAAAAAAATATTATTTTAATATATTTATAAATAAAAATTATTTTCAAAAACAACAGAACCACAGTCACACATCTTCGTTAAAAAGAGACAAAATTGCGATCACAAATAATAATGGCGTTGCCTTCGCTTTCAAAAAAAGCAATCGTCCATCATGAAAAATATAAATCAATTTCATATATATAATTCCGTACTCTTATAATGTGGTTTCTAGGCTAAGATAAAAAGTAAATTCCCCGTACCGGACATTAGTGTTTTATTTCTTTAATCAAATGAAACAGATGGATTTAGCGTCGGTGCATAAAAGGTGCTCCGAGAAACTCCAGCTGGTCAGAAAACTATAAAAAAATACTGTTTCTAATTATAAACAAACTAAGAAATCCGAAATTATTAAACATAATATTGAATCATATAAACTACATATAAAAAAATTAAAATTATTTTCCTCAAAGTGCTCGACAGAAAGAACCTTAAGATTTGTTTTTTTTTAAATTATTTTTGCAGTAAAAAGAGTTTTATTGTTGAGGGCGGTTTATGATTAAGAAGTTTCAGCTAAAAAATATTTATATTTGATGTTTTCATTATGAGCGATGATTTTTTATTGATGATTTTTTTATTGAACAATAATAAGTTGGATGTTTTCTTAGGTAATTTGAATTCGATGATGAGTTCCTTAAATCCACAAAAAAAGTAATGTAGGTTAGGAAATCAAATATTGTTTTGTAATTTTATTTTTCACCATACAATTATCTGGTGGAACTTATTTTGTTTAATGATTAGGGTTTAAACATAGTGTTAGTATAAATAGGGTAGCTTGACTTGTATTTTTAGCTGACATAAATTATTAAAATCATTTATTTTGGTTTCTTCTCATTGTTGTTGCTGTTTTGCTTAGTCTTTGAAGGTTTTATCAAGTGACAGATTATAAAATTGATATCACAACTTGATGATTTATAAAGATTATTTTTATGTGTTATTGAATCATCACGATTGAAGATTGTAAACGACGACTCGTTCATGATAAAAAAACATGCTTATGCTTCTACTTCCAGTCAAATGTTAAAAAAAATATTAAAAATAAAATTGCAAATGCCATGCAAAACATAACCTTAAAGCACTCAATGTGTACCGACCAGAACTGAGTAACTTTTGATTCAAGTAAAATAATACAAAAATCTAAATCAACTTTCGAATTGAAAAGTCCTTGTTACTTAAAGTTCGTGGAAGAAAAAGGTAAAGGTGATCGCGTGTTTCCTTTCGTTTCATTTAATTGAAAAGTCTTCGCTCCTTAAAGCTGGTGGAAGAAAAAAGCCTTCCTTACCTGCCATATAATTGAGAACTACCTTACCGCGAATATTTTTATGTATACAATTTAATATAATTAAATTAACAATGATAAATTTATATTATATAACTAAATAAAAGTTATAGATTATGAGATAAAATGTATAAATTTTTAAGTAGAGTTTGTTGCGCAAGCATAGATTACATCTTTTAGAATACAGGTACTGCGTTATAAAAGATCACAAAAAAGCGTGAACTAACATTAAAAAAAAAGCAAAATATTTTTATAAGAAAAATATAAAAAATTAATCACTAAAATCATCGTTATTATTGTGCAGATAGTAAAATTATAAAAATCATTTAATACAAGGAGCAAATAAAAATAATAATAAATAAAAATGGGAAAAATAAAGCAATATTAATTTAAAATACTATAACAATAGCAACATTGGAGTCTTAACATCTAAAATTATTGTTGTTGTTACTATCAAAACAATAAAAAATATCAAATTATACAGAGGAAAAAAAATAAAAAGCATGAACAAAATAGCAAGCAAGAAAAACAATTATTATTATTATTATTATTATTATTATTATTATTATTATGAAAGAATAAACGAATGAATGAAGGATTAAAAAAATTGTAAAAACTACAACAAAAGATCAAACAAAAAAATACAATAAAAACTAAAAATTATCATTGTTATCACTGTCAAAACAATAAAAATTATCATATTGTTCCGAGGGAAAAAAAAACCCTCAAAAACATTAACAAAAGAGTAAGCATGAAAAAAAAATTATTATTATTATTATTATTTTCATTTATTTATTTTATTTTTGTGTTAATAATGAAAGGGAAAAATGGAAGAAAAACAAATCCTAAAAACTTCAACAAAAGATCAAACAAAAGAATAAAACAAAAACAAAAACTATCATTACTATCACTGTCAAAACAATAAAAATTATCAAATTATCCCGAGGAAGAAAAAACTAAAAAACATTAACAAAAGAGTAAGCAAGAAAAACAATTAAATTATTATTATTATTATTATTATTATTATTATTATTATTATTATTATTATTATTATTATTGTGTTAATAATGAAAAAAATAAAATAAATCAAAGACTATAAAACCATCAAAACTTTAACAAAATTAAAATCATAAAAAGAAATCAAGGGATTAAAAAAAAAAGTATAAGGTCCGAAGGAAAATCAAATATAAAGGGATTAAAATCCAAAATTAAAAGTATAAGGGCCAAATAAAAATCAAATTTATTATCAATTTCAATCAAAGGACAAAATTGGAAAAATTGAAACTGTTGTACCGAATTTATTGAGTTATTTAAACCCAATCCAGAAATTAAAAAAAGGAGGAGCGAAGTGAAAATTGCACATTCAATTAATTTCAATCGAAGGACCCAATCGAACCAAATCAAAACTTATATAACAAAAATCAGGACCATAAACAAAATTAAAAGTACATGGACCGCAATGAAAAATCATTAAAACCGGGGGACTCTCCTGCACTTTGACGTGCAGGAGAGAGAGAGAGATCGGTTGCAGTGGATTTAACCGGCCACCGATGCATCCATGGACGTCGGAGGACAAATCGCGCCACACCGGGAGGAAGACCAAGAGGCGATGCATCTACTGAGACGTCGGTAGCCCATCTCCGGTGACCATATCACCACTCACACGCCTCCTAACAGGGTGTGAGGCGAAAAATTATCGGTCACGTCTTACACACGCGCATGGTCAATTACCGGCATACCCCTGTGTCTAATCCATAAATTTTGTCTTATTGGGGGCTAGTTCTGTAATTAGCCATTTTCAAAAAAATATAAAATAATAAAAAGGTAGGCAGACCGAACCGGACCGGTCCGGTCCGAAACGTTGCAATTAACGAGGAGCCCCTTCACACATAAGCGGTTTTTTTTGTCATTTTTGAGGGCTAAAACACTATTTTACTGTGCAAATAATGATAAAAAAAACCGAAAAACTGGAAACCCAACCGAACCGAACAAACCGAGAACCAAACCTACCCAAAAATACACTATTACAATCCACAGTGTTTACACTCACAATCTACAATGCATGTACAGTGAAAACACCACGCGTATTATATATTAGGTAATATGCATTTATAGGAAGTGGTATAGTGACAAGATATTATAATTAATGGTTTGTTATTATGTGTTCTCAAATTTAATATCTGTGATTACTATTGTGATGGTCACTAAAAATTTATGATCAATCATTTAAACTCTATAAAATTAGTTAATATACATGATGTGTCCCACAATACACACTCACCAATATCTAATGGGGTTAATGATACGATACTTCATTTTATACTAGTACTAACCCGTGTTTTGTTATGGCTAGAATTATATTTTTTTCAACATAATTTTTTTTTAATGTGTGAGATTTTTTATTATAATATAAATTTGGAAAAATAATAAATATGTGAAAAATTATTGTGAAGTTCAAGCTTCTTATTAAATATATGAATTTTAAATCAATATAAATTTATCTGTTTAGTAAGTTTCAACGAAACACCATAAAATTATCATCATCATTAGAAGAAAAAAACGATTCAAATATCTGAATTATCGAATTCACTATATAAGGATTAGTTCATTTTATAATCCAATTGAAATTAAACATAGCAAAAAATATATAACATGTGAAAACACCTAAAATAATCAAATAAAAATATAAGTAGTTCATTTTCTATCAACAAAAAGAGAAAAAATATCATTGAAAATTCATCCTTACGGTATCATCATCATCATGACTATAACAGTTAAAATTATTATCAATATTATTTCTCAATCAATGAAAAAATCATTAAGTTGCCACAAAAAAAAAAAACAAAAAAAGCAAACTATTTTTACAAAAAATAAATAAAAATATTATCACTAAAATTATTATTATTATTATTATTCCACAAACAATAAAATCTTAAAATCAACTAACCCAAAAAAGATATAAAAATAATAGAAAACACAAAAAAAAAGAACAAAGGGAAAAAAGAAGAAATATTAATTTTAAAATGATCACTAATATAAATTAAAATTTTAGAATTGAACCGAATAAAAAAAAAAAAAACTAAAAGCATAGGTGCAAAAATACGGATAAAAATAAACATTGCTCAAGAAGGATCGAAAAAACAAAAGGAATTAATACCAAATAAAAATTTCAAAGAATAAGGGACAAAACAAAAAATAAAAAAATATAATTATTTCAATCGAATGACAAAATTGAAACAAATAAAAATCTTGGGACTGAAACAAATAAATGCATTTTTAAAAATCAATTGCAGTGCAATTGTGTTGCAAAATTCAAAGCATAAGGATCGAATGAAAAGTAGCATATATGACCAATTTCAATTAAAATATGCATACCAAAAAAACTAAAGGAACCAAAATCAAATAAAAAATCAAAAGAATAAGAACTGAATTGAAAACCACAATATATAATCACTTTCAATTAAAAGGCATAATTTAATTATATCAAAATTTCAATCGAAGAAATCAAGAATAAAAATGAAATCAGAAGATTAGGGATTAAACTAAAACAATTACAAACATGTAGAGCTTACATGTAATTCCCGACGACAGTAGAGAGAAAAAGGAGAAAAAACAAAAAACAGTTCACCATCGATTCATCGACCACCCGTGAACAACACGCACCGCCCGGGAGACAGAGGACATGGCGACGCACCAGGTGGACATTGCGGATAGGCAGTGTAACAAACCAGTTTTTTTTTCATAGTGTCGATACTCAACGATCCATATCAGTTCACATCAGTAAAATATCATCCATACAATAAACATTCCATTAAAGAAATAAAAATTCGCATAAACGTACAATATTGCAGTTTCATAATTAAAGATTAATATTAGAAATATACATACATGGATATGCGTTTACATTCTTAACCTACTAGTGGAATTTACAGATTTTCATAAAAGGGTCTGATAAAAGTTATGCTTTCAATACATTGATTCATCCTAAACACATCTAAATTTAGAATGCATCCACGTGGTCCTTTGCAAAAGTAGGTTCCCTTGTATCGGGTTCCCTAGACCTCTCATGGATGTGACGTCCCTGCAGCAGTACAAAATATTTAAGGAAATGCAATTACTTAATAATAGTATTAATAATTTTGACCAAATGACCTATCAGTTAAAAGAAACGCTGACAAGTTGTAATTTCTTCATATACATAAAGCAATTCAGTTGTAAAGTTTATAGGAGCTCCATTTTTCTTTTTCGAGCAACATTATCTTTACTCCAACTATTCTTATAAGGCACTCATTTATGAGGTCAACCGTTCCTCCCCCATGGTCCTTCTCTCTGGACGCCATTAGTCGAAACTAAGCATTCATTTATTCCGGCCATCCTTTCGGATGCCATTAGCCGTAGCTAATCAATCATCTGTTCCGGCCATCCTTTCGGATACCATTAGCCGTAGCTAATCAATCATCTATTCCGGCCATCCTTTCGGATACCATTAGACGAAGCTAATCAATCAACTGTTTCGACCATCCTTTCGGATGCCCTTACCGAAGCTAATCAATCATTTGTTCTGGCCATCCTTTCGGATGCCATTAGCCGAAGCTAATCAATCGTTTATCCTGGCCATCCTTTCGGATGTCATTAGCCGAAGCAAATCAATCGTTTATCCCGGCCATCCTTTCGGATGCCATTAGCCGAAGCCAATCAATCGTTTATTCCGGCCATCCTTTCGGATGCCATTAGCCGAAGCTAATCAATCCTTTGCTTACATTTAAGCATTCAACAATCTAGTATAAACTCTATCGCATTTGAATAATATTCAATTTAAAATACTTCTTACGTGTCGTATGAAAAGCGAGGTGTAAATCACCTACCTGCTCTACTTCTGGGCTGTTCCTGTCTGGACGATGGTTCAATCCCGACAGCACCGCCTGCGACATCAATGTCCAAAAATCAGTATATTTCTATTTTCAAATTCACATTCGTCACCATACTCATTTCAACAAATTTCAGCCGAAACATGCATAAAATTGTTAGCAAAATTACACATCTATTTCCAGCACACAACACACATGCATTTTTCATTTTACTTATGTTTTCTTTGCTTCTCTTAGTTAAATTTTAGTTTCCTTCATCATTAACTCTTAGGGTTTTCTTCTTGGGTTTTAAGGAGAAGAGGAAGGGGGTTTTATGACCCATACCTTTCGGATTTAACAAAATTTGAGGGGATTTTGATACTTTTCCTTCTCTCTACCTGCTGGGTTTCCTTTTCTTTTTCTTCCTCTTTCTTCCCTTCACGTTCTTCTTCTTCTTCTCTCACGGTCTGTTTTCCCCACCCTCTTCTTCTTGTCTAATTTTCTCTCGGTCTTACTTCTTCTTCCTCATACACTCACAACACTCTTTCTCTTTAGTGGGTTTCGGTTTACATGGGAAAGGGAGAACGGTCTGCTGCTGTGGAGAAGAAAATCAGCCCTCCCTTCTCTCTCCTCCTTATATTTATAACTCTCCTAAAATGTGATGGGTTGTTTGGGGTTAGGTTAGATGTACTCTTATCTTGGTTTTGTTTTATCCAAAACCGTTTTTATCTAGTTTTCCCCTCCCAGCTCTTAAAAAAACGGTAGAAAGCAAACTGATTCGCGCAGACTGATTTGCGCGGACTGGTTCGCGAAAACTGATTCGTTGCCGATCGCTAAACAAAATTGGAATGACACGAAACTCACCCGGTCAATGCGTTTCGCCATTTGCATCGTTTCGGCCCCGAAATTGTCATTTTTGCCATTTTAGGAAAATCTCATTTCAACCAAAATCCAATATTTTCAAGGTCTGAATCGAATTTCATCGATAAATGTTTATTCAAGGCTTATTGACCTATCATATTCTAAATTTATCCCAAATCTTTCCATTTGTGGTCATTTTTTGTTCATTATCGTTTTCCTTTACGATACGATTTATGGTTCATATTCTAACTTGTAAAACCTCCAATCGAATTATCTATCAATTATTCAGTAAGATTCCATGAACTATTTTGTAAGTTACCATTTTGTAAGTTCATCTTGTTGCAATCTATTTACGTATCATTGACATTGGTCATATTCCTTTACGATATTTTATGCTGCTTCACCAAATCGACAACGAAAACTAAGTATATCTCTATTATATATATATATATATATATATATATATATATATATATATATATATATATATATATATATATTCCTTTCGGGTGTTTACAGGTAGTATACACCACCTAAATGAAGTGTGCACCTGAAACACTACTGTTGCGTCCGTACGACACGTCTGTAGTGTTTCAGAAAAAGAAATAATAAAAATGGTAATTTACCTATACACCCTTTGACCTAGTGATAATCATGAAAGAATTAGGGGTTAAAGTACCACACTACCCCTGGTTTCAGGCTTCTTTTTTTCTTTTTTTTTGGGGGGTTATGTTCGTATTTTCATTGTAAAAAAATATGTGAAAAACTGAAATCACCCCCACTGTTCCTCGTTCATCTGTCAGGACCCAGTGGTAAAATAATAGATGTACTGTGTAAAGAAATCAGAAATACTATACATGTCTCATGGAAATGTGGAAAATGCTCCCAATTCTAGGGGTTAAATATTTCGACCCTTAGAGTAAAATAGTAATTTTAATGTTTGAAATCAATCTATGTACATAGTGAAAAACCCCACCATTTATCTTTCAAGTAATTTGAGAATTTTCATGAAGAACAAGGCTCTTTTTTAAAAAAAAATATAAAATATAAGAAAAGATACAATAATAAAATATTGAAAATTGATAAAATACCCTTTTTTTTCAAAATAAAAAGTTGTAATAAAGAATAACACCATGATATTCAAATTTCACTCGAGTCAACGAGGGTTCACTCACTAAACATATAACTTCAGTTATGAAATGAGGATAACCTCATTGAAAATAGATCAATATAATTCTTGAAGCTTAAAAAAATAAAATTAAAGTAAAACAAAATAACTTGAATAAAGTTAGTTAACAAATCAAACTGACAATTTAAGTCATTAGTGAAATAGAAAAATAAAATAGATGAAAAAACCCAAAAAATAATAATAATAAATTATTACACTGTTTTGACGGAGATAGATTCATTCATTTAAAAGCATGTTAATGAAGTCACGTCATGTAATTATAAAATTACAAAATAGTTATATAAATATAGAAAATCAATCATCGACTATATAAAATTTAGATAATTTAGATAGAACATAAACTTGACTATTAAATTTTTTTAAAAATAGCATCCATCAACTAGAAACAACAAGATTCAATTTAGACTCGGGGTTATTTTTTACCATTCTTTATTTATATTTATTCTTTATCATATCTCTCTAGTTATATATATATATATATATATATATATATATATATATATATATATATATATATATATATATATATATATTACCGACTTCCTCTCATATGTTTAAGAACATTATGGGTCATTCTTGTAACATCTTACTATCAAATTCAAATGAATGGATAAATTTTAACTTTAAAATTAAATATCTTGAGTTACTACCTAATATTTTGCAAGAAAATCCAAATCATTGATTTTAATTCAATAGTGCATATTTTATAAACAGAATATTCAGCACATGTGAGTTATAAATTCTATTTTTTATCCCTAAATTTATGATGTTGATCGATTTCCATGCAATAGAAGGTAGTGTTTTTCATTGATATTAAAAGCAATTGTATAAATATATTCTTATATTTATATTACATTAATAGAAAAATACAAATAATTTAATTTTAATTATTCCAAATAAGATTTTAACAAGGTGAAAATTGGGTTTTTTAATTCCAACTAGTTATTTCAAGTATGATAAAGTTAACTTGGGATGATAAAAGAAATTGTTGTTATAAAAGATGCACACTTTGATAGAGAAACATTTACAAATGTAGTTTAGTTATAATAGATAGTTGAGTCTATATTTTATTTACAGAACTCAAATTTTATGGCGAATAGTTTACTCATATATATTTATTTGATATGGGTAATAATTCAATATACACAAATAACAAAATAACAAATAAAAATAGAAATAATATTCAATATAGGCCAATCTCTGTCCTCCTTTTAAAATCATGTCCTTTCCATTGTCTCTCTCTTTTATTCTCATTTTTCTCATATTTATTTTCACATTATTTGTTAACATTTAGTTTTCCTAAATTCAAGATGATAACTTGTTATGGCTTTGTGTATCTTTTACTAATTGAGGAGAGAAATTTATTATCATAAATGCATGACCTAATGAAAAATATGTTAACAAGATAGTTCATTTGAATTGATGGATAAACTAGTTGGTAGATAGCACTTATTGTTGATCAAGAAACAACCATGGAAAGTTCAAGATTTTCTAAAATGGGGCACATGTTAATTATTTTTTTTGTTGTAACCATGTGTTTTTGACTAATTTGTTTACATCCTTTTCAAGCAACTTTAAAAAATTCAATATACTTAATATCAAGTTTTTTTATATGATTTTCTTTAAGGATAAACAATTGAAACCAAATTAAAATAGAAAGCCAAACACCTTTTAGCTCTTTAATTATAAATACTTAATAGTTTATTGTAGTTTTACAGTTTTTTTCTTTAATTTTCAAAATATCTCAATATCAAATTAAAAATTGTAATCTTGTTTTCACATTATCAACTTTGCCATCTTAATATATTGTACCAAATTGAATAATTCAGAATAATTGTTATACTAAATAATAAACTAACAATGAGATAATTTGGACAAAGTTTTTTTATAATTATTACTAGAATAAAAATTAAGATTGAAATTGCAACAAATTCAGGACTCTATGAGTGACAAAACTCATATATTTTAATCTTCATGGTTGATAGGAGCTATTATATAGAATACCCACCTTTTTTCTATTTCTCTTTAAATAAGAGTTGGAATATCTTAAAATATCTAAGTTTTATCTTGTCAATTATTTGTTTTTATAGAATATCATATTTGGAAGTTATTGGCCAATAATACTGATACTGAAAAGTTATAATTATTACATTTTAATTGAATCATGGGATATTTTATTCCCATATGGTCTAGAAATTAAAATCCCTCTATGGAACATTTTAATGAACTCTTTGTTGTTGTGTTGTCTACCATAACTACAATGGTACTTTATAACTCTTTTTTTCTTTCTATAAAGCATTGAGACAGAGAAAAACACAACATAATTCCAAATATCTTTAACTTCTTAATAATTGTGTACATATGCCTTAAAGAGATGTTAGTTAAAATTTTATATATAATTATTACCAAAAAGTCAGCTAATTCATACGTAAATACCGATAGAGTTTTTCTGTCGGTATTTTGTTGTGAACATTACGAATAGAAATATTTTGTTGTCATTTTGGTCAGTCTTTATCAACAGGTAATTTCTGTCAGTAAATACCGACAACAATACAATGAGAATTATTTTGTCGGTAAATGTTGATAGTAAACATCGATGGATTTTCAGGTAAAATCATAATGGGATTCAAAACCAACGATAATTATGTCAGTTATGTTTTAATTTATGAATCGTTCATCGACCTTTTTTCCCCTCCCCTCCCCTCATTCTCCTTCTTCTTTCAATATTTTTTTCTCTACAACCTTCTAGCAACCTTATACCCTTGATTTACCCTTGATTTCAAGAATGGTCAACCTCGCACAACAAATCTAGCAACTTCAACACAAAGGTTAGAAGCATCTGTGTTATGATTCCATTTGTTTTTAGGATTTTCTATTTTACATAAGCAAATCTACCATATTTTTTTGAAAATTATTTTTAATAATTTAATTATTATTTTTTGCATATTTTTGAAGTGTATTGATTTTGATTGGGTGTTTGTTGTTTGTTTTGTATGGATTTAACTAATTTTGATTGGGATGTCCTTCAAATCGATTCCGTTCACGACAAACTCCAGAGTTTCAAACAATTTTAATTGAGAAAATGCATGAGATAGCTGAACTTCGTGCTGAGACGGTTGAATCGTGCGGAATGGTTATGCAAATGCAATTACATTGGGTGATCTTTGTGCTCCTCTTTGTACATCTCACTGTGCTAACCAACCTTTTCCTCCTCCTCGAGTGCCACCTTTGTTTTAAATTTATTGTATTTGAATTTTGAATGTTCAAAATTTTATAACTTGTAAGAAATATTGTAATTTTAAATATATTTTGATTTTAAATATTTTTTCATATTATTAAAATTATTTTTTAATTTAGTTTTTTGAGAAAAAAAATATTAGTAAAACATTACAGACGAAAATATTCCGTCAATATTTTCTAGAGAGCTTGACAGTTATTACTCAAATTACCACTATCACTAACAAAATATATCGACAGAATCACCAATGAAAATCAACAGCGGAATCACCAATGGTACACAACGACAAATTTACCAACATAATTATCGATGGAATATACCGACAAAATATTTCATTGGTGATCGTGTCAGTATATATAATTCTGAGTTCCTCACTAAAGGAATGAAAATTACCAAGAGGGTTTTACCAATGACATATTTTTTTCCGTGTGTTTGTTAGGAAAACAATTATCGACAAAAAATACATGAAATATCTTACAGATATTTCCATCGATAAAATTGTTTATTCTTATAGTGAACTTGTGCTCCATAACATTTGATGGGGAGTCTATGGATTTAGTAATGAGACATGTTTTTTTAAAAAAAGTCATGTGTTGTATTTTTATTGTCTGAGTGGCATATATGTTTTTATTATGTTTTTTTTAATCTATTGAAATATCATTGGAATTTTCTATACATCACCAATCAAT
This sequence comes from Salix viminalis, assembly GCA_029228465.1. Classification (NCBI taxonomy): domain Eukaryota; kingdom Viridiplantae; phylum Streptophyta; class Magnoliopsida; order Malpighiales; family Salicaceae; genus Salix; species Salix viminalis. Next base: position 10,804,118 of record CM055431.1, read on the forward strand.
TTAAAATATCTACACATTCAACTTAATACATAGTTTAAAAAAGGTAGCTCTTTAATCGAATGGTATGATTTGGATTTTTTTCAATAGACTTTAAAAAGGTTAGGTCTAATAGTTATAAATCTAGTAGCGTTTTGTTTTAGTAACAACATAAATACCTAATAACTTTAATTTTTTTAGAGAAATTATATGGGATATAAGTATGATTTGTTTATATGCATGCCATTTTTCATACTTTTTATAATAAAAGTTGAAGAAAATTGAAGAAACAAAAAATAGTGAGATAAAACTTTATGAAAATGTTTTTCTTGGATTGTAAACAATATTGTACTAAGATATATGTTTTTCATGGTTATCATAAGAGAATATTATGGATATCTATGATAGTAAATAAACAAGAAAAAGAGTCACCACCTAGTATTAATATAACTATAGAACCTATTATTTAGTTTTTTGCATATATCAATGGTGAGAGGTTAGTTATACTATAAAAAATAATAATCACTCAACAGTATCTCATAAAGTAGACAACATCACATTCAAGTCATATCATAATACTCTAGTTCTTATGCTGAACCATTTAGCCTGTTAGGTGTGTAAGAAAAAGAGTAACAAGAAGAAGAGTAAGAGAAAAAAAAAAACTCGACCTAAGATCTTCAGAGTTTTTATTTTATATAAAACAAATATGTATGCATAAAAATGATGGTCACATATAATTCAAGAAATGATAACATATATCTTGAATAAAAATTTATAAGACAAAGAATATTATTTTTTATAAATATTAAAAACTTTTTTTAAATTGAGAGTTAAAATAAAGGAAATTTGTCTATGCAATATATGATTTAACTTATTAAGTAACTTCTAAATGTATAGCTAAACACCCATGCACTAACAAATTCAGCCAAACATGCTACATCAAAGCGAAACTGAAAAACCAATAACAATCACACATACATATATGTTATATTTCTTTATCCATAATATAATATTTGAATAGCCTATAAGGTTAGAAAAACAAGAAGATAATTCATGGAAAACCTACAGTTGCCTTAAGACTTGATAACACAAATAAAAATTAAATATATAATCTAACAAAAAATAAAGCTCCGATTATCTAATGCTGGAGTCAATTTGATATTCATGTTACCATTTCAGTAACATATAACAAAATGACAAACCACATGAAACAAAGACACAAACATACCTATAACATTCTCATTGTCCAACCATATTTGAAAAGAATTTCACAAGCATTAAATGGAAAACCATATTGGTTTAAAAATATTCCAAAAATAATGAATGGAGAGATGACTCACAATGCATTAAAAATCATTTGGAAAGAACTCCATATGCAACAAGTGGAATAAATCCTATCAGTTTAAAGCGCAAAACACAATACAGTGAGTAATGATCCATACCAAATTCGTTTCTCAAAAATCTATATGTATTGAATGGAATGAACCATGTCACTTTTTTAAAAAATAACCACGTGTAAGAAGTGAAAGATAACACATTATATTAATAATCATAAAAAAAGATCCATACCTATCTCATGGAATTAAGAAATGTTTGAGACCACTAAACATAATTAATGGAGATATAAGTTATATTGTATTGAAAACCATCTTGAAAAAAATTAATTTACATGTATTGGTGCAATAAATTGCATCAGATTGAAAATCATTATAAAAAATCCACATGCATCAAGTGAAATAAACATATTTCTTAGGATTGACGAGAAATAAAAAAAAAAAAAGTTGTTTAAAAGTTCCCATTCAATTAGAGAAATAAAATGTAGTTTGAAAATTATTTGAAAAGAGTTTCAGTGAGGTAAGAGAAACCAAAGTAAAAATGGTTTAGACATAATATTTAGGATTGACAAGAAATAAAAAAAGATAAAATCAAAACGAGATAAAAACATGAAATGATTAAAAAATAACTCAAAATTAGGCATAAATAAATAAATTTAGAATTTTATTGGAGTAAAGTTAAAACTCTTATTAAAAAAAGGGAAAAAAAGAACTTACTAGAAACTTAAAATGATCATCATAAGATAACCCAAAAAGAAACATAAAAATACTAAAGTTGACATTAAAAGTAAGACCTGAAATGTGCTACAACCTTTATAATTACCAAAAATATGGTTTAAAACTAATATACACATCATGATAATAAATTCATGAATTCAGATATGCAACTTGTGAATTTGAAAATCATAAATCATAAAAATCATCATATCAATCACATAAAATCACACAAGTCTATACCGAAACCAAAATATAAAACCAAGTAAAACACCTAAACATTATAAAGAGCTTTTATAATGACAAAGATTTTGGAAAAATAAAGATTTTTTAAAAATGTATATTTTTGTTAATTTTAGAAATGTTATCAGAATTTGTTGAAGAATAATTGGGATTTAAAATTATGCTATATCAATGGCTTTAGAAAGTAAAACCTTTGCACACTAAGCTAGTGTATCAATACAAAAATCTACAAAATTATAAATTATCAAATTCTCACATGTTATAGGTGATACTATTTTCAATATGCAACCAAGTCTATCTAAGTTCAAATCCTTGTTCTAACGTATAGTTGTTTTATATTATATTAACTTGAAAGGATAATTTCATCAATTCATATTTAAATTATTTAAATTTTATTTACATAACATCATTTTCAATGAAAATAATTGCAAGGTTATTTTTTATAGAAAAGTAGTAATGTGTAAAAGATTGCATTTACAACTATGTTTGTTCGAAAAGGTTGCATAAGGGATTGCATATATTCTTTGAATGTAACATATCTTATGTTGCAGCTTCTAGTATTTTATAAACAATTTTTTTTACACAACAATATAGATACAAAAGATTTGTAGTTGAAAATATTCCTCTAGTAATCTTGTAAACTAGTGAAAGTTGTCTATAATTGGTTTGGCTACTTTGGAGGGTTATCGTTTCAAAATTTCTTTAAAAGGTTTTTCCTTTATAACCAAATAACTTGTTCATTTAAGTTTTCTTCACTTATGTTTTCTTGGTTACTAATTAGTGTTCGTAAAGTGTTAACAAATTACTTTTTACCATACGAGGATTGTTGAGTGGTATCAGAGCAAGTTCACTATTCTATATTGAAATTTATTTTTCTTACTGAACATGTTAACACTAATTTGACCACTGTAATTCAATGGTGAGAACTATGCATATTGGAAAGTTAATGCGACCATATTATTTGACAATTCATCGATATTTACCTAGTGTTTTGCATATGTTTTTTATATAAAATGTCTTGATATTCTTTGTTTTATGTTTTGAAGGCATTTTTGGATGAAAGATGCAAAAAGGAAGTAATTGGAGTTGATTGACAAATTTGACATTCAATCGATGTTTTGTGCAAAGCGGAAGCTCTAGAAATCAAAATGAAGTAATTCTAGTGGCATTCAAAATCAAACATCCATAAATTTATGTAACTCTAAGGAAAAAGAAATAAAATAAGGAAGATCATGGAAAACGCGGCCTTCAAAGTCAAATCTTGCAATCTGCCGATGTCGACCTTTGTCCATTCAAACTTCACAATATGGAGCTACAGAATTCTGATTGCTGCAAACCCAATTGTATTGGATTCATAACTTAAATACCTATAAACTCTCCAATTTTCAGCTGAAAAATATGAGTTATGAATGAGATATGAATTTTACAAGAGACAACTAAATTCTGCTAACTTAAGGAAGGACTACTTTGTAAAATAGATACTAGTGTTTCTAAGCACATATAAAGGAGTAGAAGAGCAAGGAAGTTGCGGCCAGCAGCAAAGAAAACACAAATCTTCCTCCTCCAAACCCTAAATCATGTTTTCTTCCATCTTTTTATTTAGTTGTTCAATAAACATGCAAGACTAGACTCTTTTGCTTGGATGCAAGGACACGGAAACCTTCAGATTTCAAGAAGTGTGAGATCTATTTTTACCTCAATTTTTCAGTTTATATGATGAATATGTTTGTTCTCCTATGCTTATTTTCCTATGATTGTTTATTTAATTGCTAAGAGCAGACTTGAAATTATTATTGTAGACAATCGATTGCTAAGTTTGATATCAAAACTGGAGTTGTGGTATATGAACTTGTGAGGCAACTAAGTTAATAATTGTAGCGGATCTATGTTATTAATCATAGGGAGAACATTCAATTGAACTAAACATATATTGCGGACAATTATGCTTCTTAATTGATCAATTTATTTCCATTGAATCAAATTACTAGTGCGGACACTGTGGTTGTTTGATGCTTAGGGTAAGTTTACGGCGGATCCATTAACAAACTAATTTTAAGAAGAGATAAATATTCAGAATATAAATTGATATGTCGTTTCCATGATCAGTTCTGATTTCTATAGGTGGATGTTGACTTGTGACCAAGGTTTGCTTTATTGATAAATTTTAGTTTTATATAATTTTTGCTTAATTTGCTTTAGCCTAGCCTAGATAACTTCCAAACCCCCAATTGCATAGCATATAGCATGAAAATTTGAACTAGATCGTCCTCGTGGGATCGACCCCTTACTTGCTCTATACTATCTTGTTTGATTTATTTTAAGCTAGGAAATTAATTTGTGTGACCTCGACATCACAACAAAAGTGATGATGAAATCTTTCATCTAATAACTAAATGAGATAATATGACACTAAATTTAGAATAGTTGGACCAAGCCTAAAACTTATTTTAGTAACGAGGCCAAAGATGAACCTACTAACTGTAAGGAAAAATAAAGGCATGAATGTTTTATTCATGGTAATATTTTCTAGTAAATTTAAAAAACTCTCCATGTGTGAGATAGCCAAGGAAGCTTAGGATATTCTTGGAGGAACTCACAAGGGAATAAAAACAAAGACAATCCTCAAATTATAAATGTTAACCTCTAGATTTAAAAAGATAATAATACCAAAATATTAATAGTTTAATAAGTTTTATGCAAAACTAAACAATATTGTAAATTTCAAGTTTAATATAGGAGGAAAAATGGAGGACTCACAAGTTATAGATTATAAGATCCCTAATTGAACGATTTCAGCCAAAGGTAACAATCATAAAAGAAAGTAAGGATTTGAACTCTATACATGTTGGAAGAATTGGAAGGTTCTTTATAAACTTATAAATCTACATTGGCTCTTCAAAATAAAGGTAAGTCCATTACTCTTAAAATTATTAAGAAATAACTTGATTATTCTTCTAATGATGATCTTAATAGTGAAGATATTGCTCTTGTTGTTAAAAAATGCAGAAAAAATATGTTTAAGAGAAAATATAATAAAAAGATGAAAAGCAAAGATTATGCCAAAATAAATGAGTTAAAAAATGGAAGTAAAGGTAAATTTGAATTTAAAAAAGAGTTAAGTGTTTAGATGTTAAAGATATGGTGACTTTATGAAATGAATGTCCTAATTTCAAAAAAAAAAAAGTAAAATAAAGGAAAAGCCTTTGATGTTACATTAAGCAATGAATTTGATTACTAAAAATCCCAATTCATCATCTGATAATGAGTTTGCTTTTATTTGTCTTTCTAGTCTTGTTAATGAATGTACTAACATGGACCAAATTGTCAATACATTAAGTGATTCTAACAAATATCAAACTCTTAATTATTCTAGTGATTCAAATATTACTTCTATTATTGATGGTGGTCATGAATTAAGTTTGTAAGAAGGTTATGATGACTTATATGAAGAAATCATGAATGCCAATAAATTAAATAAGAATTTGTTCAACAACATAACAATTATAGACAATGGTAAGAATAACCCAACTAAGGTTTTAGAGTTATTAAAGTAGAGAAACCTAGATCTCTCACTAAGCTCAAATCACTTGAAAAGGAGTTGACAATGACAACAAACAAAGCAACAACCAATAACATAAAACTTGATGAACTTTTGAAAGCTCAAAGGGTTAACAGTGATCATACAAGTTTAAGATACACAACGCTTGAAAATTCAATCAACAGTTCATTGGTAGCCTCCTCTTCCAAAAGAATTACCTTCGTAACAAATAAATATAAGAGACTATCAGACCTAGAGATGAGTCAAACAAATTCCAAATAGGTAAGTTGAAAAGTAAACTTAATTCTACTTGTTAGTAATGTGAAATGATAGGACATTGCAAAAATGAATTGTTTAATCTAGGAAATAAAATTTCTAACAGGAGTCAATATTTAAAGTATAAAATTGATTTAGTATTAAATAATTTGTGTACTATAAAAAGGAAATTTGATAAGTTAGCATATTGTAAGAAATCTCAAGAGTTTGAAAATTCTAACAAAACAAAAATAAATAATTAGTGGATAGTTAAGAAAAAAACAATATATTTAGTAACACATACAACAGTAAAAAAATGAGCAATAATTTATGGTCCTTGGGTAGTGGTTATTTTAGACATGCATGAGATAAAGGATAATTAAAAAAAAATCTTTGTGTGATGGATCAATGACCTTTGAAGATTGAAGCATAACTACTATAAAAGGTAAGTGAAGTATTTATATTCATTATTTACATATGTTTCATAATGTTTTGTTTCATAATCTAATCTACTAAGTATAAGTCAATTTTATGAAAAATATAATGTGTATTTTTTAAAATATGAATGAAACATCTATAATCATAGTAGAAAATGGATCATGAAAGGCATCAAAACCTTAGATGGGGTTTCAACCTTAACCATCTTTAGTTATTACAAGGTAATAATAGATGATATTAATTTTTGGCATCAATGCCTTGGTTATATCAACTTTAAAAAATTATTTAAGATTTTTAAAAGAGAAACAGTACGTGGTCTACTAGATCTACAAATAGTAAAAAAAGATTGTGTTAGGAAGGAAAACAAAACTAAAGCTAAACATAAAAAAAAATACTTACATTCTAACCTTAAGACTTATTGAATTGTTTTATATGAACTTAATGGGTACAAATCGATCTAAGAGTTTGGTGGAAAGAAGTATATCATGGTTATTGTGGATAACTATTCAATCTATACTTTAGTTATTTTGTTAAGATAAAATTCAAATCATTTGATCCTTAAGAAAATTGTTTATAAGACTATAAGCATAAAAAAAATATTTTCATCTTTAAAACTCACAATGACTATGACAAAGAATTTGAAAATATTATTTTTTATCTTTTTTTATGATGAATAGGGTACACATCAAGAATTTTATACTCCTATCATTCCTTAGCGAAATGGTATAGTTGAGAGAAAAACAGAGATATACAATAAATAGCTTGAACTATGTTGAATAGTAAGAACATTGTATTGTACTTTTAAAGGGAAACTATCAACACTATTGTATATATTTAAAAATGTGTTATGTTTATAATTGGAACAAATATCACTCGTTATAAGTTATAGAACAATATAAAGCCCAAAAGCCCATAATCAAATACTTTAGAGTATTTAAAAGTTGTTATATCTTGAGGGATGAAAAGTATTTACATAAGTTTAAGAGCTGGATGGATAAAAAATCTTTCTTGGGTACTTATCACAAAAAAAGAGTTTATAAAGTTAGCAACCTATGAACTAAAACAGTTATGAATCACTTAATCTTATTATTGATGATAGTTTAAGAAAAAATTTCAAGAATATATCTCAATAACATCATTGAGATAATCGAAGAAACCTTATTAGAACATGATGAGAAAAACATGAGGAAAGTTCACACATTTATAAACAATCATGAGAGAAATATCCTTTCTGAAGGATAAAATACAATCATCCTGAGTAGAACATAATGGGAAAACTGGATGAATGCATGCAATTAAGAAAAAAAGTTATCAGTCAAATTTTATATATGTTATTTGTCACATATTAAACCTAAAAACATTGAAAATACCTTACAAGATGAAAGTTGGATCAATACCATGTATGAGGTACTAAATAAGATCATAAGAAATGATGTATGGAAACTTGTTCCACATCCTAATAGTCACAACATAATTGGACAAGGTGGACCTTCATGAATAAATCAAACGAGTTTGGAATAATCATTATAAATAAAGTGATGATGATTAGGCAGGTAATGCTGAAGATAGAAAAAACACAATTGAAGGGTGTTTTTATGTTAGAAGAAACTTTGCAATAAGAATAAGTATGAAACATAATTCAATCTTGTTGTCCACAACAAAAGCCAATATATTATATCAGAAAGTTATCACACATAACGTTTTTGGATAAAGAAGTTGCTAGTATAGTTTCTCTCAAGATATATTGTGATAATTTTAGTGCATTTGGTATCTCCATGAATCATATGCAACATTCAGAAACCAAATATATAGATATCAGACATCACTTCATTTGAAACTTGGTTAAATAAAATATTTTGTCATTAGAACTAGTTAACACCAAATATCAATTAAATGATTCATTCATGAAACCTCTAGGTGGTCTAAGACTTGAATTTCTTAGGAAAGTCATTGGTGTTTATGATATGTCATAATTCTTAAAAGAGATAAAATTTGAAAATATCACTTTTCCTAATCTAATGGGAAAATATGGAGAAAAATTGATAGAGTTGTGGTGAACCCTCTCTAATGGAATCTCCAAATGGCTAGTCATGTCAATTATTTACCCTTTGGGCCCTTCTCTGACCACTCTCCAACAAGCATTCAAATTGGTGACAAGTAGTGCCAAGGCTAATGAGCTTTTAGATTCTATAACATATGGGTTACTCATCCTGACTTCATGAATATTGTCTCGGGTGACTAGGCTCTTGTGTTCAAGGAACTCCTATGTTCATCTTTCATAGGAGACTCAAGCCTATAAAGTCGGCCATATAGCAACTTAATAGGCTATATTTCAACTATATTTCAGAGCGAGTTACTAGAGCTGAAACTAGCCTAGAGCAACATCAAACCCTTTTACAGAATGACAGAGACAATATTAAGCTTTTAAATAGAGATAACCATTTGAGATTGGAGCTCATGAATTTTAAAGTTGGGGGAACATACATTCTTTGCTCAGAAGCTGAAGTGTAGTTGTTGTAGGAGTGCGATAAGGGCACTAGTTTATTTCATGGGTTAATGAGTTAGAAGCACCAAAGAAATCATATTGCTACTATTCAACGTGCTGATGGTTCCATCTCTACCTCTATGGAAGAAATTAGGGACGTGTTTGTGAATTTTTACAAGCAACTCCTAGGAACATCCAAAGATACTCTTCCTTTGGATAAGGTTGTTGTTCATTGTGGTACCTACCTTGATCAAAGCTCATAAGACTAACTTTTAAGCCATGTCATAATGATGATATATAGAAAGCTCTCTTAAGCATTGGGAATGATAAAGCCCTTAGGCCAGATTACTACTCTTCTTGTTTTTCAAAAAATCACGGGATGTGGTTGGGAAAGATTTATGTGTTTCCATCCATGATTTCTTTATCTCAGTGAAGATCCTTCAACAAATCAATCATTCCATCATAGCTCTAGTCCCAAAAGCTACAAATGTAAACTTTGTAAATGATTTTAGACCCATATCGTGTTGCAATGTTATGTACAAGGTGATTGCAAAAAATATAGCTAGGAGGTTGGGTCATGTCCTTCTTGACATTATTAGCCTGATGTATAAGGCCTTCTTAGGAGCTAGGAGTATGGTAAATAATATAAATTTAATGCAATGGTAGGAAAAGGGCTTACCTTAGATGTCTCATAAAAATTGACTTTAGGAAAGCCTTTGACTCAGCATCTCAAAGGGAGATTTTTGTTTCCATATGAAATGTAGCTCCTATGGTATTACTCACCTAGCTTTTACTGACGATATCTTTTTTGTCTCTCATGGGGATAAACCCTTAGTTCAAGCTTTATTCCAGCAATCAGTCACCTTTGGGAAGACTTCGGGTTTGAATAAAAATGCGAATAAATCCTCCATAATTTTTGTTGGAGTTGGAGAAAATTTAAAGCTAGCTATTCTTTGGGATACTAGTTTCTCAATTGGTGTTTTCCCTTTCTTTTATCCCCTATGGGCTCCTAGCCAGTCAGTTTTCTCTTTTCCTGTATAAGTTGGAATTAGTCATTCAGAGTTAGACTGGGAAGAATCTCTCTTATGTTGGTAGGTTTGAATTAATCAAGTCATTTTCATATGGGATTGTGCAATTTCGGCTATGTATCTTTCCCATGCCAAGTTTTGTTTTAAACTAGATCACTAATATATGTTGAGATTTCTTCTGGACAGGTAAAATTTTGAGGACTAAGTCTGCTCTAGTTATCCGAAAAACAATTTGCTTTCCCAAAATGAGGGATGATTAGGATGTTTTGATCTTAAGGCAAGGAATAAAAGTTTCTTAACAAAACAATTATGAAACATTCACCTTGAAACTGAATCTTTATGGATCTAATGGGTACACCACTACTATCAACGTAGCACTTAATTTGGACTACTCCACTGGTAAGAATTTCATATCCCTTATAGAAATCCATCCTTGCTCTAAAAGATCAGTTGTTAGTGGATTGTGAAAGGGAGTCGACAACTATAAACAAGATGAAAAGCTGGGAAAACTATGAGGGGCTATTCTTTGCTAATGTTTATGAATTCTTTAGAATTAAGAATAAGCTTGTCTTTTGGGAGAAAATTGTTAGAGAGCACTGGTCTTTACCCAGATATGCTTTCACTATATGGCTGGCTATAATAGGTAAGCTTAGAGCCAAGGATACACTTTGGTTTATGTTAATAGACATCTTTTGTGTCTTTTTTAGGCAGGAGAAGGAAATCCACAATCATTTATTTTTTTCTTGCAACTAGACTTTCCTATTATGGGGAAAGATTAAGGCCTAGTTAAGGATTAGGAGCTAGTCAACTATGAATAGTTCCATTTGAGGGTTATTTCCAAGGAAGAAGTATCTCGTAGCTATAATGAGAAGAGTGTCCTTAAGCGTTGTGGTCTATTTGGTATGGGAAGAGAGGAACGAAAGAACCTTTGATAACACCTTACATGTAGTTGATGCCCTTTTTCATAAATACCAAGTGATGTTCCACATGATTTTGCACTTCTATATGGAAGATCACTTCATCATAAATTTTGGATATGTAGTCTAAGCCTTTGTTATAAATCAAATTGGTGGATTTTGGTTCAAATCTCCTATTGCTTGATGGTGGTCTACTACTGCTAATTTATGGAGGCAACCTCTTTTGTTTACACAATTGGAGGTAATGGTCATGGTCTCTTAGTTGGAAATTAATAGTGAACATATCTCAACTGCAGGTTTGGGGGTTCTTTTGCACCAGAGTGTGCATGATAGTATGCTTGTCATATTAAGGGGTACTCTACACTGATTGTACTAGCAATGGACTTGTGGCTCTGTTGCCCCAACTACAATATGTTGGGTCTATTACCACATTTTGCAGTCCATGGTTGTTTTTTAGATACTTTGTACAAAAACTTTATTTCATTTTGTTTCTTGGTCGATGTTTAGATGGAATTGTTGTGTTTTATGTTTAGGGTTTCTAGCTTGTCCAAGGGATTCTATTCCCATTGGTTGAATGTATTTTATTTATATAAGTATGTATAATTTTTCTTTGTGTGTTATTATGTGTTTTTCATACAAGTGACAAGTTGCTATCAATGAAGCACACAAGCAAACCTTGTTAGTATACCTAATTTATACCTTTAAACCTCGTAAAACTAATTTTGCTTGGATCGAGACAAATATTATTTGGTATGGTCCTCACTTTTAAATAGCTAATCTTTTAGAAAACCAAATAAATGTATTACCTTAAGCACTATAAGGAATTCAAGTTGTTTTACTAACTCTTGAAAAATTAAAATTGAGTGAGGTGTCTTGACTTGACTAAAGCTTGTCAAATTTAGCACACAAGCTCTTAAGATACTTCTACTAACAAATCTTGTTAAAAGGTAAAATGTTATAGCATTGTGGAAATAGATGAGCACTTTAGTATGGATCCATTCTAATCTTCAATTTCTTGGAAAAAACAGTTTTCTCATAGTAGAAATAAATGAGCAATTACATAATGAAAATAATAAAATCTTATATTAGGATCAAAATTCTTCAATATTTAGGCTCTAACATAAAATTTGATTTTCAAGAATTGTCACACCTTAATAGAATATACAAATCAAAGACAAGAAGACAAGATTTGTTTTAAAGGCAGAATTGTTGTTTTTCTCTATTAGACTCTTACGTCTTAATTTGGTCACCTAAAATGATATGTAGTTATAAATGAAGTTTGACTTATGAGGTAAGTATCTCCTTCTAAACTATTAATTATGAGTAATTTTAAGCTATACAATTAGGTTGCTTGATGTAGCACTATATCTTTTGATAAATGTACAATTAGATAAACTTGTGAGAAAACATATGAATTGATATGGGATAATGTATTTCTAGAAGAAAAAAATAGAGAAATTACTAATCTAAGAAGTCAACTTTTTTCATAGCATTAAAGTGTCCTTTTAAAAGAGGCTATAGATGTGCATATAATGAAGCTTGATGTGAGTAGGAACAAGAGAATTGATATGAACTCCATCAACAATTGTGATGAAACCCAATAACAATTATGGTTTAGAACCCCAAGATCATGTAGACAAGATTGGTTGAGCCTTGCCCCGACACCTAACAAGATGAAAACCAAGACTACGAAGGATTGAAATGTCACACCCATAAAACCTGAGAATCTCTCAACAATCAAGGTGATAAGTTTGGTTGTTTAAACACCACAAGATTAATTTGATAAGTTCTAGGAGTTGTTTTAAGAATGAAGAGTAACGCAAGACCTCTAATTTTCTAAAAACATAATTTGTTTATTCATTTCGAATTACCCATCTATATACTTGGAACAACCCTCCAAGAATAGGAAAAATCATAACTAAAGCTTTAAAACAGCTCAAACATCAACATAAGCAAGTCCCCACGTTTTTAGGCCTCTTGAACTTCTAGAGGCAACCATAAATAGCTAAATGACTAAATTCAATGTATTTAGCATAACCATTCAAGACCAAGTTCATTTCTCTATTAATATCCTTGGAACTCATCAAATTCATGCCCTTTGATGGTATACCATGTTGGAAACGTTTTTGCATGCTAATTATTAACCTCCTCGATTGTTTTGATGACGTGAACTAAGCCTTGATTATTATTTGAACCCATCTTGGTCTTTTTAGAATAAGCTCAAATCTCTTGGATTAGCCCATTTAGTGCTTCCTTGAAATGTTTGGCTCTAAGTCTTGTAACTGGACCACTTGGAAGTGACAAAGGGTCTTGTACAAATTCAACCTCATTTCTGAGTGTAAGATCATCATGTTCAGTTCCTTGGTTTGCATCAAGAATAATAACTTCTTAGAGCTAAATTAATGATTTTATTTATGAAAACATGAAATCATCATTATCTCTCTATTTTCTATATGTGTTTTTTTTTATTACAAGGCATGCATGTCATATTTTTCCAAGAAAATCTCTTCATCTTTACCTGACATCTTCTAATAAATACAGGAGAAATTTATGAGACAAAGCTTCTACTCATCATCTTGATTTTGTGTTTAACCTTTCTACAAAAGTGGTATAGATATTCTATTATGATCTGAAAATTGCCTAGAAGAATAGTAAGAAGAAATGTGTTCTGCAATTTTCTTGATTTAATGTTTCTGAAAATGACAATTTTCTTATTAAATGGACATTATAAAGTAAATGTTAAGAAGAAAATTGAAACCCTATTTCAAGCTCTTTTAATGAGGAAGACCACGAGACCTCATCCCCGAAAAAGAATCCAGACAAACCCTCTAAGATTCAAAGGACATTTAAAAAAGCAAAGTTGTGACTAATTCCTTTAAATCTGCAACATATTCTAGAAAAATTAATTGCTTCACTTTCCTTAGTGTAAATATAGCTTACATAAATAACTTCGCCAAGAAAAATGCATTGGATGAAATAGAGATTTTGGATTGTGATATTTTCTACCCTATATTTATGTTTATAAGAGATATATTTTAGAAAAGATAATAAAGGAAGACTAATCGAAGGAGAACTTGCTTATAAAGTATGTTATTTATTAGCCTTTCAATCTTCATGACCATTCCATTACTTTCATTGTTAAGGTTAAACCCTTGAGTTATGTCTTGCTATCATTTAGAAGTTTTTAAGCTACTTGAAATCCTATATCCTAATTTTTCCTATAAGAAAATAAAAGCCTTTTTAAAAATTGAGATGAGTGATTTGTTTATTGACCTTAAAGGATTAAAATAGTTTATAAAAAAAAAAAACATAGATTGCCAATAAGCATTACACTATATCTATACAAATTGTTAGTAAAAATTGTACCAACAAACCTCTTATTTAGTGGAAGACATATTGAGTTGATAATTAAGAAAGCTTGGTTATTATGCAATTATTATTGATGTTTTCATCGACCCAGCCATTCAATTTATTGATGTCATATAAAAACTTACAATTTAGAAGGAAATAAGTATGCTTTCTAGTGGGTTGATATTAAGAGTAGCAATCATGATCAAATTAACCTTGAGTGATAGTGAGCCACCAATCAAGATTTATGAAAAGATCTTAGTAATAACTATTGTCAAATCTGAAGTTGTGGCTAGTAAATAAATGTTAAATCTTACAAAACTCACCTCCTCTTAGCCCAAAACTCCTCAAACCAACCCCTAGACCCCTTGTATAATTGAACAATTACAAGTACTATCATACAAGTTTGATAGCTTTAATAGTAAATAAGAGAAAAAGATTGATGTGGTTAACAAGTTGTTAACATATATGCAACACGATAATATATAGGCTAATGACAAACTTGTTCAACTTGACTTGGATGTTGAACAAATGCATTAATTTATTGGTGGTGAAGATAAGGACTAGGATTGGTGCCTAACCAAGGGGTATACAAGAAGGAGAAGAAGGAGGGAGAAGCAAGCAGATAGCTAGCCATAAGAAATTTTCTTTTCTTTTCTAGAATTTTACTGTATTTTCATTTTAGTGATAAATATTGAATATTAATATTCTGGTGTATAATAACTAGGATATTTTTTGTACCATAAGAACGATCAATGCTAAATATTTCATGCATTTTGAACTTGATGGACGTAGTTTCATAATATTTTTTTATGCAAGGTAGTCTTTTAATATATTATGAATTATTAAAATCTAACATGTTGAATGTAATACTCTTTGAATATGTTATGAACTATTTGTGTGAAATATATCAGGAACTATTAGGATGTTCATGCATAAATAGAATCGTTCTCATGCTACATAACAATGTTTCAATTATGACCAAACATTTGTTAGTGAGCTAATTATTTGTGTCTAAAAAAGTTCAAGATTTATTTCTTCATTTTTTCTTTTTTTAAGAATTTTAAGATCTAAATAAAGTTAATGACTTATTATACGGTATTTCAAAAATATTTTTAAAAATAGGAAGCTATATATATATATATATATATATATATCAAGTGCTAGAAAGAATAACACAAAAGTTGGAAGAAAATGGAAAGGGAAAAATACGGGTGACCAACCAGAGTATTTCTCAAAGCTTCATGCTGACGCCCACGTCTCTATAAGAAGTCCTAGCTGGTTCCATTCGAAAGCACACATCCAACCCTAACCACTCCTTCTTTCTATCCTGCTTTGCTCTGCAAAAGCTCTCCCTCTCTGTCCTCCTCCTCCTCCTCTCGTTTCGATCAGCTGCTTTTCAATGGCCAGCGGGCTTAAGGCATTGTGGGCGCTGTCCATGGCGTTGCTGGTGTCAAACTGGCAACACTGGGCTCGTGGAAAAGCCACACCTCAAGTTCCTTGCTACTTCGTCTTCGGAGACTCCTTGTTTGATAATGGAAACAATAACTACCTCAGCACACCTGTCAAAGTTAACTATCTTCCTTACGGAATAGACTTCCCTACTGGGGCTTCAGGAAGGTGCAGCAATGGCCTCAACATAGCCGACACCATTGGTCTGCCGTTTGCCTCGATCCTCTTCTGATAGCACTTTCGTTTCCTTCACCTAACGGGAAATAAATATCCTCATTAGCAAGTTATCAAGATTTTATTATATTACATTTAGAAAGTGGCCCAAGTCTGCTACTCACGTTTTGGCTGCTTGAATTAACATGTTTATCACGAAAGAAATCACTTATCCATACCACTTTTGCTAGCAAACGCTATGCGCTCACGTATATATTATTGTTTTGTTTCAGCTGAACAATTAGGTTTCGACCGTTTCATCACCGACTTTGGTATTGGAAGTTGCACTGATTTCCTAGATGGTGTGAATTATGGATCTAGTGGAGCTGGCATTCTTGATGACACAGGATCTCTTTCGGTGATTAATTAATGATCATATTCGTACCTCTATATATGGCGAACTTTTGCTGATTCAAAAGATTATAAGACATGTGCTGAATTGTTTTGCATAGTTGTGTTTATTCTTGAAAACAATAACTTTATAGGAAATGGGAAACTGCATAAAACATACATATTTTTTTTCTATAAAATGCTGGTTTTCTATTTCTCCAATTCTATAGAAAACTATATATGATAGAAAAATTTCTATAGAAAAATATAAAATTAAAAAGTTATTTCCCAAAATTATCATTTATAGTATGAGGGGCTCGTTTGATCACCCCAACAACAGTATTCATCACTTGTAATTTATTTATTCAATATAAGCCAAACACGCTCTTATCTTCTATTTAATATACATATTTTCTTCACTTCTCACAAATAATGCTGTAGTACAAACAAGAAAAGCAGAAGTGAAAATATAGAAACTATTTTCTCAAAGTATTTCTTTCAATTACAAGAAAGAATTACAATCGAGCATGAAGTTTGGAATCATGTCCACTTTGGCAACACTAACTATATATGTTTCTTTTGCATGTGCACGCCAGGGAGAGTTGTTCACCATGAATATCCAGCTTCATAATCACAAGATAACTGTTTCACGCATTGCCAAACGGTTGGGAAGCGATGAAGTTGCTAAGAAGTACCTCAGCCAATGCATCTACGCCACTGATATGGGTCATAACGACTACCTCAACAATTACTTCTTGGATAACTACAACAGCAGCCAGTTATACACTCCTGAAACCTATGCTGAACATCTCATTGAAACTTACACAGCTCAACTGGAGGTGTTAAGTACTTCTAAGACAGTAACTAATTAATGTCTGGTCTGATTAGAAACTAACCAGCTAGCAAGGAGCCCCACTTGATTCCATTTTCCTTCCTTCCAGGATCTGTACTCTACAGGAGCAAGAAAGATAGCCGTGTTTGGACTTGTCCGTGTAGGATGTATGCCGTCCAACATACAGCAACATCCTAGTGAACTGGATAACAGCTCATGCGCGTACAAGCTCAACGAAGATATTCAGATTTTCAACACTAAGCTTCAGACACTGGTCGAAGAGCTTAATGCCAACCATACCGATGCTGCATTTACCTACATAAACTCTTACGACATTGATTCTAATGTGACAAATGATGGTACTGATAAACTTCTCTTTCTTCTCGTTTTCTTTTCTGGCATCGATCGAAAAAATGGTTGGACACAGACAGTACTTTCCTTTCATTACTGATATTACTTTTGCTTCAACACCGCAGGCTTCAAATTTACCCGTGAGAGCTGTTGCAACGTAATGGAAACTGGCGGCGTCCCATGCAAATCCCTTTCCATCCCATGTGCCAACAGGAGTGAGTACGTGTACTGGGACGGAGCCCATTTTACAGAGGCTACGGCGTGGGCCTTCGGGAAAAGAGCATATAAACGGCAGTCATCTCAGGATGCTTATCCGTATGATATCAGCGAGCTCGCTCAGCTAAAGCTTCCTGAAAATGATGGTAGCGTTGTCAACCATGCTCAGCTCTAATGGATCGAGGAGATGGGTGTCCGATGAGCAGCGCGTAGTGTGTGCTGATGAAAAACATGTGTGTTCCCATTATCTTAAATGGTAATAAATGTTGAGTGAATAAAATATCAGACACATGACAGACCACTAGGCTGTCATGTTTCTATCAAAAAACTCTCACCGTATATCCTGTTGAAAATTGCATTTATGCTTCCTCGAAGATTTTTTTTATTTTAACATGCACAAAATCAATGACTTCATATGATGTCAGCTCAGCTGGTGAATTCAATATTATCCTTACAACATCATCTCTAATGGAAGAGATGCGGCAATAAATTAAAACAAGGTGGTAGTAAGAACGGTGGAAAACGTTTTCTAAAATAACATTGATATTGGTAAATTGAATAATAAAAATTAAACGTTTTCTGAGTTATTTCAGAAAAATAATAAAAAGGATTGGTGTGATGACCATCAAACTAGGTATTTTTGCAAATTTAAAAGCTTCATTGTGCTCCTATTCTGCCAAATATCATAAGAAAAATACAGATTCAATGTCAAAATATATTATTATAGAGCAAATATGCATAGCAATTAAGCCAAATGACATAATTGGATTTTTAATAGGTCAATTTTGATTAAATTAAAATTTGTTTATGTTGAAGAATCCAATTAAATGATTTAATTGATGCAAATACTTAATTATAATTTAAATAAATCATGTTAATTTTATTAGAGGCTTAATTGGATTTTTTTAGATTAAATTGATTTCTTAACAAGTTAATTGAATGAAATAAAATAAAAAAAGTTTAATATTGAAATTATATAAATATGAGATAACATGGCCAAATAAAAATACATGTAAAGTGGCTGCCATTAAAATTTAGGGGGTTAAAACTGGAAGATAGTCACTACTGACCACTTATGCTGATGCAATACAGTGCAGGGCAGCGCAGCGCGTGATCGTCTCCTACATTAGACTGAGAAGTTTGAGGCAACTGTCACAAGGGGAAGAGTCTAAACCACCATTGATGGCCCTGTAAATACCTTCCTTTCACAGTTTAACAAGCGACTGAGCAAACTGCAAATTAATGACAAGTTGGAGAGGAGAAAGCATGATGGATTGAAGTTGACCGACCCTCTGATCGAGTCAACACCTCACTTGACTGTCATTCTATGATCCAGAGATGAAATTATCATAACATGAAGGAAGCTTGGTTTCCAAAAGGATAGAAGGAAAAGGAAGCTGTCTCCAGATTATCTCCAATATATCCTGAATTTTCTCTCTACCTGCTGTTTGATCTCGATCTTCTGCAAAATCCTCCAAGCTGGTATCACAACCATCTGCTATGATCATATTAGTGACCTCATTGCTCATCTTCAATTATAACCCATCTTCAATCAAACGTTGTCTATTCCCCACTCTGCAGAGTCCGTGGTGTGATCATCGTCCATCTCCTCCGCTGCCGTTTTGAGATCTTTTGCTGATGAGCTCTATCTTAACGTCATGCGATGCTTACCTTGACTTGCTCCAGTTTGGGTGGTACTGGATTTCTTGATATTTATATCTTGTCAATTATTGATCCGGTAAAATATTTAAATATTTATTAATTTATTTGTATAATATCAATATACAGTTCAGATTAAATTTATAGTCAGATCTAACAATATTCATATTTTTTTATTTATCAAACCTAAAAGAACTTACACTCGCCGACGGGACCGAATTATCATTTTTTAAATTTATTTATCTTTTTTTTTCAAAAATATTTATGGAATATTGCAATGTCAACGACTTCATAGTTTGCAGCCCCATGGACCGAATTATCCTGGCTGCCTAGAGCAGACAAAGCACGAGGCTGACTGGTTTATTGTAGCCTGATTTGGAGGCTTTCACTGTGGAGCCCTATCACTCCATATAAAAGGGATTTGCCTGCCTACATTTTTAGAGATTGTGTTGGATTGTGAAGTTTCCTTGCCATTTCTATCACTCCATATAAAAGGGATTTGCCTGCCTACATTTTTAGAGATTGTGTTGGATTGTGAAGTTTCCTTGCCATTTCTCGATTTTAGGATGTAATTGAGTGGATTGGAATTTTTTATTAAAGAAAGACTTGATTACAAGGACTCAATTGAAATGAATGGATAGTTTTGGTGACCACTACAAGGTGGCCGGATATTGCTAGCTGAAAATTGTATAAAATAAACTAAAAGAAATCAGTGTAGCATTTGAGTGAAAACAATGTGGATTGTAATAATCGGTTTTTCGGTCCGGTCCCTGGTTTATTGATTTTTTTATATTTATTTGCAAAATAAAATAATCATTTTATCCCTCGAAAAAAAAAAAAAAAAAAGCAGTAGCTATTAGTAGGGGGTACCTCTATAATTTCATTTTTTTTAAAATGATTAAATACTAATTTGCCCCCAGTAAAACAAAATCAGCTCTTAGTAGAGTATAAATATTTTCGAGTTCAACTCAATATCTTACACGAGCTATATATTTTTACACTACAAATTGAAAAAAAAAGTAGGGGAGAAAGAAATATCAGCCCAGAGAGGAGAGAGGTGAGATCTTCTCCATTGAAGGCAGATCCAGCAAGCAGTTCAAGAGTGATTCTGATAAACGACAAGCTTTGTTCTCACCTTTTCTTTGAGTAGCTTTGACTGGGACCTATCAGATTCATCCACGCCATCTCCTTCTCTCACAGCAATGTCACTTGTAGAGGTTGAGTCGTCATGACCCCCCTGTCAGAGGAGCTTTCAATGGAGTCATCAATATGAAGAAGCCCATGTTCGGGTGATGAATTTTGGCAGCGTAATTTGAGTGGACATCTAACTGTAGATTTTGAAAAGAGATGTCAAACTCCACTTAATGATTTCTTAGCCCCTCACTAGTCTGGTGCATATTTATGAAAACCCTGTCTAACATACTGAGTGCAAGTCCAATGTTAGGAGGTATTTTTAAGAGGCAAATGATAGAAATGACTCTTTAAATAGTGTATAAATGACTCTTGAGATAATGTGGTCTCCAATGGTAAGAGCTATTTTTTTTAATCTTATTTTAAATAAAATTCAATTATTTTATATATAGTGTAATTATACAATTAATATGAGTAAGTTATATAATTAAATAATTATTTTTGAGAAACCCGCTAACAATAAAATTATTGTTTTTTTAAAAAAAAAATTAATTATAATTAAAAGATCCAGAATATTTGAAATTTTAAATTTTAAAATGTTGAAAAAACCCGCCAAAATTACATTTTGAAAAAAAAAACCGCCAATATTTGAAATTCGAAATTTTTAAAAATTGAAAGAATTACCGCCAAAATTTTAAATATTTTGGATTTCAAATTTTGAACAAAATGGCGCCAACATTTTAAAATTTAAAATTTGAAATTTTGAGGAAAATAAATTCATCTATAAATATCCACATAAACCTTAACATTTTCTTCATCATAGTTTTCTTCATCATAGATTTCTTCACTGTTTTCTTCTTTTCAATCTTTATTTTATTTCATTAAAGTTCATCATGAATAATTTTGATATTTATGATATGTTTGGTTTTGATGATGACACTTCCATGTATATTTGCCAAGTTGCTGCTACAGTAGCTGCTGGAGAAGAATCGATAAATGAAGGGCGAAGAAGAAGGGGCTCGTGGATCTGTTACTGGACACAACATCGTCAATCGTGGTAGAAAGGAAGGTGTGTTGAGGCTTTATAATGATTATTTTGCTGAAAATCCTAAATTCACAGAAAGTCAGTTTCGAAGGAGATTTAGGTTGAGTCATCGTCTTTTTATTCGGATCGCAAATGTGGTGGAAGCTCACAATCCATTTTTCAATCAAAAGAGAGATGTGATTGGCGTTGTTGGTTTATCTTGTCTTTAAAAGGTAACTGTCGCTCATAGGATACTTGCATATGGTATTCCTGCAGATCTAACTGATGAATATATTCGGATTGGAAAAAGCACTGCAATAGAAAGTCTTAGAGCTTTCGTGAAATCAATTGTTGAAGTTTTTGGGGATTGGTATCTAAGAGCTCCAAACGAGTCCGATATTACTCGACTATTATCAATAGGCGAGCAGCGTGGATTTCCAAGGATGTTAGGGAGCATTGATTGCATGCATTGAAAATGGGAGAAATGTCCAATTGCATGGCATGGGATGTTTAATGGCCATTGTCATGAACCTACTATAATTCTAGAGGCGGTGGCTTCACAAGATCTTTGGATATGGCATGCCTTTTTTGGAATGCCTGGATCTCTGAATGATATTAATGTTCTTGAGCGGTCACCTATCTTTGTTGCGCTTGCTGAACGTCGTGCTCCACCCGTCAATTACGCAATCAATGATCATGAATATACAATGGGATACTATTTAGCAGATGAGATTTATTCGAATTGGTCAACCTTTGTTAAGACAATCCCAATGTTATTAGGAGAAAAGAGAAAATATTTCGCAAGAAAACAAGAGTTTGCAAGGAAGGACGTGGAGAGGGCATTTGGGGTGTTACAATCTCGTTTTGCAATAGTTCGTGGACCGGTGCGATACTGGGATGAAGAACCTCTTGCAAATATTATGAAAGCTTGCATAATAATGCATAATATGATTATTGAGGATGAAGGCGCAGCGAATGTTGGATTTGATCATGAAAGTGGAACTAGCTCTTCTATATCAGTGTCACATGAAGAAACACCAGAACTACATCATTTTCTTCAATCTCATAATTGAATCAGGGACAGATCTACGCACTCCCAATTGCAAGCTGATTTGATTGAACATTTATGGAAACAATACGGTAATGAGTAGATAATCATTACATCTAAGCTACTTATTATATGTTTTTAAGTTATTGTATGTTTTTTAAGTTATTGTATTTTTTTTTTGTATTTGAAATTAATTAATGTTACTTATTATCTTTGAGTGTTAGAAAAAGTACAAATAAAAGTTAACACATTAACAAATAATCAATAAGTTCTTACATAATTAATTAAAAGACATTCCATTACACCTAATTAAATGAAATTAACTACATAATTAACTGGACCTCCTTTTTACCAGAATTTCCATCATTTTTTTCTTCAAAATATGCTGCAGCCATTGGATTTATTGTAGAAGTATCCATCTTCATAATCTCCATTTCTTGTTTCTCTTGATTTTGTTTAATCAATACAACATTATGCTCCAACATGATTTTTCTGTCTTTGTTTTTGTTTTCCTCAATGTCGACAAAGGTTTCATTCAATTGTTGTAACCTAGTTGATACACTTGTCTCCCTAACTTTCTCTTTTCCTTGTCTGCGTCTAAGTCGTTCCTTTGCAGCTTTCTGACCAATTGGTCTATTTTGGTAAACAAATGTATCACTATCTTCTCCTAAAGAAACAGAATCAGCGGTTGATGGAGTTGAAGTAGCTGGCTTGCGTTTCCATGATTTTTTTGTTTCTTGTTTGACTTCTGATAAAGACTTGCACGTTCAAATTTCCATTTGGGTTCTTTTTTCAAGATAACCCAACAATGTTCCAGATGAAATCGTTTGCCAACGACTGAAGTATATATTTGTCGAGCATCATTAAGCTGGAAAAAGAAATTCAATAAATGAAACAATGTTACGTAATAAATATGTTAAACAACTTATTTAATATGTAAATGTTGAAAATAAAACATTACCCTTGATTCTTCAGTCGTTCCACTTTGTTGATGGTTTTCAATTTGGGTAACAAACCTAACAAATTTTGCAACTTCTCTATTTATTTCTTGCCATCTATTTGAGATGCTTATTTGGGAACGATTATTCAAGTTTCCTCCATTCTCTACAAAGCACGCATGTACTCGAGCCCAAAATTGTCTTGTTTGTTGATCAACTCCTGTGATTGGATCTTTAACCACGCAGATACAAGTAAACAATCTTCTTCCGGTGAGAAGTTTTTACTTCTTTGTGATTTTCTAGTAATATGAACATTAAAATCACTTAGTTGAGAATCAAATTGTTCAAACACACTTATAGGAGAGTTAGTGAATGAATTTCGCACATTTGAGTCCATCTGCATAAAAAAATACATTGTCTTATTGCTCTTGTCGATCTAACTGAAATTTTATTACAGTATTAATAAAACTAATAAAAATATCTATTTACGAATAAATACACACCATTTCTAAACACAAAATTTACACAGTTTAAACATCTAACAGTAAATTTAAAACATGTAATTAAGCTAATTGATTCACAAATTCTTAATTTATCAATTTCGCATAATTATTTTTTTACTACATATTATTATTAATGACCTCCTTTTATTTTCTTAAATATTATTATTAATTACCTCCACAACAATTCTAAATACAAAATTTACACAATATTTAAATCTAACAATACATTTAAAACATGTAATTAATCTAATTAATCAAAAAATTCATAATTTATTAATTTCATAATTAATCAAAAATATTATTTTTTTTACTAAATATTATTATTAATTACCCATCTTTTCCCTAATATACCCCCCCCCACACACACACACGAAACCCTACCTATTTCTACCCATTTCATTTCAGGCACCGCACACCATCGTCCCTCTCCCTCGTCCCTCTCCCTCTTGTTATTTCATTTCCAGGCGCCGCACACACAGGCCATCGTCCCTCCCTCTCCCTCTCGGCCATCGTCCCTCGTCCCTCTCCCCCTCGTCCCTCGTCCCTCGTCCCTCTCGGCCATCTTCCCTCTCCCTCTCGGCCATCGTCACTCGTCCCTCTCCCTCTCGGCCATGTCCCTCTCCCATGGCCATCTCACCTCCGTCCCTCTCCCATGGCCATCTGGCCTCTGTCCCTCTCCCTCTCAGTCTACTTTTCCCCCCTCTCCCTCGGCTCCCTCTCAAATAAAACCTACTTGAACAAAAACAAATAGATTAAGTTAGAAAACAAACCGATGAGATGCAGTGGGCAGAAGATTTGACACGAAGTGAAGATGCAGCTCGTTGGATTTGTGGTATTTTTTTTTATTTTCCTTGTTTGAGTTTGCTGTACAGTGATTGTTTTTGTAATTTTTCAATTAATTGGTTTGATGTGGGTATGTTGGTTTGCAGTGTTGATTTTGCTTGGCTGTGTTGATTTTGCTTGTTGATTTTGCTTAGCTGTGTTGATTTTGCTTGGCTGTGTTCAGAGCAGTTTTTATTGGTAAATTGCCAACGGTCACATTTTGGGTTTTGGCTCCCCGGCCAAAACCTGTGGGGATGCCTCCGAAAAATGGAAGAGGCATTTTGCCTCTTCATTTGGCTCTCCCCATTGGAGTGACAAATTTAACAAAAAGAGCCATTTAAAAAAAAATGGTTTTGCCTCCTCTGATGGCTAGTCCCGTTGGACTTGCCCTGAGTTAACCAGGAGCTCGAGTGATTTGAAGCCTTTTGTCAGGTTTGAAATTATAAAAACCAGGGGTTGCAATTGGTCAGGTTAAACCCTGGTAACTAGATGAGTCAACTTCAAAACTTAGATGACTTGATGTAACCCGAGTAAGATCTAATTTCTTTTTTATATATCTTTTTAACAAATCTAAAAATCTAAATTTTTCAAGGATGAATAAATCGGCTTATATAAAGAAGACGCTATAAATATCCCAAAATAAGCAAGACATTTCTGGTTACGTGCCCGTTTGGCATTGCGATCCCACCGGTTTTTGATCGAAATTTGAAAAAAAATATTGTTATTTTAAATGAATATGTTTTTGTGTGTTTTAGATCATTTTGATATACTGATTTCAAAAATGATTTATTTTTTTTAAAAAAAACATCATTTTAATATATTTCGGTACGATAAGCACTTTGAAAAGCTACCGCAACCGCAATACCAAAGAGGTCGTACCATGGTAGTCAAAATCGAGATTTTGACACGGATCGGAAAGGGCTCCGAAAAATCGGATCGTAAGATCGAATCGTAAAATCGTAGAAAGATCGTAAAATGTCCGTACAAAAATTATTATTTTTAATTATATTTAAATTTAAAAAATGAATTTAAATATAATTAAATATTATTTTTTTATTATTATTATTATTCTACGATTTTTCTACGATTTTGAACGATTTTTCTACGAGTTTGACCGAGTTTGACCGGTTTCGATTTTTCTTTCCGGTCCAACCAGGTTTTCGGAGTCAACTCGCAAAATCGTACGATTTTGCGAGTTGACTCGCGATTTTGACTACCTTGGGCCGTATGTCTAAATGAATTTTTTCTTGATTTTTAAATGTAAAATATTTATATATAGTTACCTCTAAATGAATAATATATTAAAAATTCAAAAATAATTTTCCCGGGCGGGTTAATAACCAGGGTGCGGACTCCAATCTCCAACTTCAATTATTGAAACCTCACTGACTCCCCGCAAAAACATTTCCAAACCCCCGAACCCTAGCCATGGGAGACAGAGACAGACCACGCTACCGAGACCGAGAAAGACGCCGCGATAAAGAAGACCGGACACGAAGCACCCGCTCGCGCTCACCAGACTGCAATCGTTCCAAACACACGCGCTCTCCAGACCGGTCTAACAGGTCTCGCCGCCGCCACCAGAGGACTCCATCCCCGTCACCTCCGCGGAAGAGACACCGACACGACAGGGATGACGACAGAGAGAGGGAAAACCAAAGAACGGCGGTTTCGGATTTTGTTGATGGGATAGCGAGAGAGTAGAGAAGAAAGAGAGTGATAATAATGATAATGCAGGAGTGGGAGAGGGTGGGGGCTTGATGGATGAGGATGAGATCGAGATGATGAAGCAATTAGGGATTCCAACAGGGTTTGATTCGACTAAAGGGAAGCCGGTGCCTGGTGCGGATGTTACGAAACGGCAGCCTAGGCAGTATATGAATCGCAGAGGAGGATTTAATCGGCCATTGCCCCTCGAACAGAATCGCTGATATTTTTTTTTCACAAGGTGTGGGTTTTTGACTGATTTTCTGTCTGTTTAGGTTTCATTGATTTTCTGCTCTTTTGTTTTCGTTTAGGAGGTTATTTTGTGTGCCTTCTTGCTTCTTTTTTCTAACCT
This sequence comes from Salix viminalis, assembly GCA_029228465.1. Lineage (NCBI taxonomy): Eukaryota > Viridiplantae > Streptophyta > Magnoliopsida > Malpighiales > Salicaceae > Salix > Salix viminalis. The sequence continues at coordinate 10,830,972 of CM055431.1, forward strand.
GGATTGGATAATGTAGTAACTCCTTCCCTTGATGCTCTTAATTTATGAAATTAGAAGTATTAAATACACGTATTGTTTGATGTCAGTCTAGGAGATGAAAATATACCGCCATGTATATAAGTATTAAATACACGAATTAAAGTTAGTCTTGAATTTGATGACCATAAAATAAGTATGGATTTGTTTGGTTTGCTAGAATGGATATTCTGCATTTAAGTATTTTCTATATGGTTAGGAATATGAAAATTGGGCCATGATAAGGTGAAAATAGTGGAAGGTTTCTTGGAAATGTGAACTGCTTGAGTGCTTGTGCCTGCTATTCTTACTCAGGTTATTTGAATGACTGTTTGAACCTGTTTATTTAAGGTTGCATTTGAGATATTTGAACATCTTAAGAGGAACTTCTTAATGATGGGTGGTGTACAATTTCTTTCTTTGTACTAAAGCTTTGGTGCAATGGCTATGTACAACTTCAAAGCCCAATATCAGATAGGAAAACAAAACCTTAAACTGACCTTGTTTGAGTGCAATTTGCTATTGATTTGTGCCCTTGGGTCTTAACTAAGAAAGATTGATTCAAATTTAAATCGCTTCATGCACTGGTAAATAAATGGAATTTCGATGCTTGTATGAGAAATCTAGAGTGAAAATCATTTTATTGTCATAGGTAATAATGAATAGCTTTTGCCTCAATTATAAAACTTCCTCTTCTATCTCTGAAAACAAAGTGAAAATAAGAGGAGGAGCTTTATCTTAGAGCATAGCATCAATACAATATTTTTTATTTGATGTTTCTTATCCATTAGACATTTAGTTCCATTTTGATGAAATATGCTGGGATGAAAAAAGTGACCTGTAATTCTCTCACTTTGTAGACAAGAGTCATGTTCGTATTGTATACATGGCGGTTAGATTTTAATTGCTAATGGTGTGGATGAAATGTATGGTGGTTTTTAATATGCAACTTATCATCATAGAAGACAGCCACATGAGAATTTTATCTGAATACCATCTGCTCTTTTTTCCAGTGCAGAACTGGTTGCAAACTCGAGCAATCGTGGTTTCTCCTTGGCCTTGGTTCATGTCTGTCTCATCCCAACTGCACCTAGTCCTTTCAATTTGAGCCATCTTGTTTTCTCTTGTTGCATAACTGTATCTGAATGTTTAATTTGATTATGCCTATCAATGAGTGTTTGTCACTTTATTCATGCCCCCCCCAAAAAAAAAATAAAATTATTAATAATAAAAAATAAGAGAGAAAGAAACAAGTGTATTGTCCCTTCATTGATTTGAATGAGGAGTGTTATAAATGTATATCAATGATTTTTTCTCTCATAAAGCACTTTCCCACTTGTTTTTTCCTTTTTTTTCTGTGTTTTGGTATTCGAAACTTTGTGGCAATGATTGCATCTTTGGCATGCATGTCAAGAAAATATTGTTCAAGAACGAACTGGTAACTCCTTTTTTGCTGTACTTTTTCCTGATCGCGGTCTCTCTGTTTTTACAGATGCAAAGTGTCTTTTAGCATGAGGTGACTCAGTGGTGCTGTTATCATGTTTGGATTCCATCAGTAGACCTTGATGTAAAACCTTGTGAGACTCGAGTTTTCTGCTTTACCATGAAATTAGATTTTTGTATGGATATATTGTATCTGATTTACTAATTATTGGTTTCTATAGTACTCAGTGGCTTGATTGAGACATGAACTTTTGTTGACTTCAACTTATTGCTCTAACTGTCATTGCTTGTGACAGTGCAATGCCTTGAGGACGATAGTGAATTGTTGAGGCAGCCAATTCTTTTTGTTTGTGGATGGTTTTCTAGTGAGAGAAATTGCAGGTCAGCACTCTAATGAATAGAGTATTGGTGATGGATATCAAGTGGATATTTCTTCTCTAATCATTTTACCATTTTTTGTAATTTACCTGGCTAGGGAATGGATCGTGTTGTGTGAGCATGAAGAATGGCGCCTACACTTGTTTGTGCTATAGATGCTCATACAGGTCCATCATGGTATTTATGACCACCGAATAATTATTCTGACAGTCTTTGAATCGTTTTGTGTCCAGATGGGCAGTGAAGCAAGATACATCATTTACTATTGTAGTGTGTAGGTGGTGGACGCTGCCGGACATGGCGTTTGTCAGATCCGAAAAATGTCGTTTGGGATAGAATATGCTGTAGTTCACTCTTTCCACATCAAAATTGTTTCACATTCATATCATTTTCTCGACTGCGCATTGTTGCAGAGTAATAAACCTGACAACTCTTCTGGGTATACATGAGGAATAGCCCCGCCTAGTTCCATTGCCATACTCTTCATCAACATGAGATGGATGCTATAATATTATAAAAAGTAAATGGATTCTGGCATTCTTGCAACACAAGAATGACAAGCACTAATAGTACACATGTGAATGAGGATCGTCTGAATGAAGAATTTTAATGGGAACTAATTAAAGAATTACTGCAACACGGTCCCCTCGGCAGGTTTGTGCACGAGGAGTAGTTAATTTGATGAGGTCAAAGTAAGCATAACAGGAGTGTCAATGCCAGAGCTTCATGCAGAACCCAGATGGCACAACAGATGATCTCCTGCTGGAAATACATTCTGAAAAGGTGTCCATGATCTGTTCAGCTAGGGAAGCAGGGTCTTCAATAAAGGTATCAACAAATGTCTTCACAACCCTTACCTCTTGCTCCGTTGCCCTCAAGCCATACCATGTCAAGAATTTCTGCCGGAAATTCTTCTCGATATGCCCCTCGCACTCTAACCATCTGATTATCTTCACGTAATACCCAAAGTCCCTATCTGAATTACCATTTGCCATACACTCCTCGTCTAGCCTTTCCCCATTTCTCTTCTTTGAAGTGCTGCCATCCTGGGGCTCCTCTCCTTTTTCAGGCCCATTTACCACAGCTTTGTTACTGGATTTAAATCTTCCATTTCTTCCCTGCCCATCCTTGTGCATTTCCAGTTTGCAGGGCGTGATGGGCAAGCTAGCTTCAGAGTTGCCCGCAAATGGCATGCATTCCATGGCAGTCTGGACAGGGGTATCTGACCCATTATCAGTAATTGACTCCTCAATGATTTGGCCCTCTGTCAAGCGCTTCTTATCAAGCATTTTCATTTCAGAATTGAGCTTGGAGCTTACCGCCTGTGTGGCATTTTCCTCATCTAGCAAGGGAATTGCATCTGCAAGGGTGCCAGAGAAATTTAAAGCACCATTGGACTTGTTGGCAGAAACAATTTTATCACTGTCCTTGCAACTAGTATGATAATTGTCTGCTCGATTGACAATCTGATCACTGCATGGTGGATTGTTATTTGTTTCATCCTCCACAGAAGACGGATTAGAGAGGCTGCTACAATTGGTATTTGGGCTTTGACTTTCTACTATTGAATAGTTTAGGACTTCGTCCTGAGTCATTCTGGTTGAGCACTGAACTTCACACGTACCCAATTCTCTTGCACCATTGAAAGGTACAACTTTAAAATGATACTCTGTGGCTGGAGATAGACCTGCGACAACATATCTTGTATTTGGTAAGAACAGTCTGCATGTAGGTTCTGCTGGATAATCAAGATCATGATCTTTACGATGCCACAAAGTATAACCAACAATATCCTCAGCTGAAGAATCTTCAGAACCCAAAACCAAAGCAAGGGAAGTCAAATGTACATCTTCAAAGCTTACTGTGACTGGAGCAATCATGTTTGAATCTGTATAAACATGAGAACACCTAGAGGTTATTAGTATTCCCTAACATCCAATCCCTCGAGAAACCAGCATTTTGGACAGCAGAAAATATTTCCAACAGCAACGACCTAACTTTGCATGATCAAAGGTGACCATTTTTCCATGATGCATTCTGGAATTACCAGTACTTGGGTAAAAATCTAACTTTTTGCAGCAAATATATATTTTGCTTCATGTAACACGTGCAAAAAAAAAAGTTTATGGAATGTGCTTGTTTTGTAATGTGTTCAATGATATGTGTTCCTTGGCACTGTCCTCTAATGCATTGAGTTATAGAGATGGTTGCTCAATTCTCCAATTGAACTAATTTTGCTCTCTCTCGGTGTAATTCCTAATGTCACAACAAGAAAACACAAAAACCAATGGTTACCTTGCATCTTCGTAGGCAATGGAAGCGAAATGGTGTTTGAAAGCATTTTGTCCAGTGACTCCAAACCAAAAGTGCATAGTTTCTGAACCTCTGCTCCTGAAGAAAGCCTGTTAACAATACCTCTACCCATCTTTACAGGTAAACCAATTAAAGGACCCACTTCAGCTTCAAGTTTCCTTGCTGCTTCATTAACAATCTCATGAAGCTTCTGATACTTTTCAGTCCCATTCAGAAGTTTCTGGCTTAAGGATATGCGATAGCACAGAATGTCTACCCTCCTGGTATCTTTAGCCATCATCAATTGTTTTCTCCAGCATCTGAATAAATCCAAGAGACCAATACATTAAATCTAAACTTTTTCTTTCAAATTCAAAATTTATGTTTGTGTCAATGTAGAGGATTTTCATGTGCCATTCAAAATCACATATTGAAAAGTAAGGACATGACATCAGGAATTCTATACTGTGATTTTCCAAGACTAGCAGTACCGCAGTACATCTCGTCGAACATCTGCTACTTGCACTAAATTTATGGCAGACATAATTTTCTCAGGTTGCATGAAGCATGTAATATCCATAGCCCATGTACAGGTGTCAGAACTATTGTGGATGTTCATGCTGGATAGAGCGGGTGGTATTAAGAAAGATAACCACTTTAACAAATCCAACAACTAAAAGTAAATTGCCTCACAGTAAGGAATTGCTCTGATAATGGATGTGGAAAAAATTAAAAGAGCTATGATTCTGCTGGGTGGAGGGAAAAACAGCAACTTGAATCAGAAATCCATTGATGAAGAAGGGGAGAAAACAGCACAGAGGGCTGAAAGTACTCCAAGAATTACCAAACACCAGTATGAACATTCTCAAAAGAGAAACATACCCACCGAATGCAAACATGCCAGACAGCAGGGGGGGAAAGAAGCAAAATGAAAAAAAAGGGGAATAATTACCCTAGCAGATCGTTAACTTTCCCACAAGCAAAACAACGAAAGCTCCCATCAAGTCTACCACGACGCCCGTTTTTCCCAATTCCAGAATTCTCCTGTTTCAAGGCACAATCAAGATGGCATGACATGCTACAGGCAACACCTTGAAAAGGAGGCTCTGAGCTGCAAATTAACCACAGGCTGGGATCTTTGTTGTCATCATACTGACGACAGATACAACATGAACACCTCTTGCAAAATGTGTCATCTGGTCTTAATGTGGCTCTACAAGCTGAGTTTTTGCAGTATACAGTATTGCCTTGATCACCGATCCCATTGTTGGTCGCAACACGGTTCAATGGAGCAGGTACACGAGATGGGTTATCGGTTTTCCTCTGCCTTTTGGAAGCTCCCTGAATGGATGCAGCAGATATTTTGGTCTCAAGGTCAGGTGAGGCCTCACATTTCCCTGATTTTTTTTCAGATACAATTTTTAAAAGGTGCTCTATGATTTTCAGCTTTGTCAAGCCTGTATATTTTCTTTCTTTTCCCATTTCTGCACAAAGGATTTGCAGAATCTCCTGACGGCTCCATGACTGTAGTCTTTCAGGTGCACCTGGCCACTTTGAGAATTGATAGACAAGTTCTCTCTTTTCATTCATACTTAACTTACTGCATTTTGACGGATCAAGAGCACCTCCTGTATCGCATGGGGAAAAAAACAAGCAAAGAAAGAAGATTTGTCTCAGGACAGACCAGATTTTAGATAAAGTTGAAAGAAGAATCAAGGAATCAGGAGACTAGATGTTGTATTTGTTAAGAAAATAAAAATAAATAAAGGAGCATAGGTAGAATATCAAACTGCAAATACAAACACATTAAAGCAAGCTTTGCATTAGAAACCAATGTAAATCTTAAATTAGGAGTAAATTAGAATGTCTTTGACCAATTTGCTTTATATGTCAAAACATAAGAAAGCAGAGAAAATGATGATCTTATATGTAGACTGCTTAACCAACCACATGTAACCAGGTTGGAGTCAGCATGTTTCCATTACCAACCAGTTATGAGACTAATTTCTCTAAATTTCTTTTCCTTTCTCTCATACTACTATTAAACAACTTGTTACCATTTTTCCATAAGCTACATCAAAACATACAACTAGATAGTTGACTTGCATTAAAAAAGGCATTCTAACTACATCAAATAATCAAACACTTTCAGAAATAATGCGCTGATATAATCAATTAAAATCACCAATTATACACGCGTGAATTATAGAATCACACAAAACTTTATTTGACTTTGAAATGCCTCTCCGCCTCTGGGCTTTTCACAAAAGTCATTGGAGGTGTTACTTCAAACAATGGCGTGTCCGAAAGATAACAATCCATTATATAATATATATATATATATATATATATATATATATATAAACTAGCTTCTTCAATATAAATGCACACGGGTTCTGCAAATGCTGAGAAAGAAACCACTTCAATTGTAGAATCAAACAAAAAATGCAGTTTACCGACCTCGAAAACTCACCACCAAAGCCCATCTCCATAAACATAAAACTGAATATCAGTAAAAAGACTGGAGATCACAAATTCAACTACTACTCTTAATCAGGGTCCATGAAGCTGTAAATTTTTCGTCACAAATAAAAATTAAAAAAACCCAAGAAAAGAAGCACTAATCGACACCCAAATCATAAAAAGAAAAGGCAGAAATAGTTTTTCCAAATAATTACCATGCAGAATACAAATCCATAGCAAGATTTTAACTATCCCATGAAAAACAACAGAGAAGAGAAACATTTAATGGCTAACATCATAAATCTTCCCAAATCCAAACCAAAACCTCAAAAAAGAATGAAATCAAACACAATTAAATCAAAACACAATTAAATCAAAACACATTAAATTTTACCCTCAAAAGGCAAATCCATTGTAGAAGAATCGAAGAACGAAAACCCACTTAGCACATCACATTACCAACGTAACCCCAACCTGCAAAAGAGAGAGAATTCCTAACACACCATCACATAAAACAGCACTAGCTAGCTATACACAAAAAACGGAAAACAGAAACTTGTATATATATCAACAACAAAAGAAACCCGTGTATTTGTTATGTGACAGAGAGAGAGAGAGAACGGGAAGGGAAGCAGAGATGCCCATAAACAAGGGAACTTGGAAATTCTACCACAGCAAGCGAATCCATGGATTAAATAGACATGCTCTTCTCTTCTCTTCTCTATATATCTGTCTAAGAGAGATAGAGAGATACTATTATTCTCTCTCTCTCTCTATCTATCTATCTATCTGTGCAAGTGTAGGACTAAAGGCCAGTTTTTAATATCGTGAGTGAGGATGGATGGGTCCTCCTTTGGTTTTCAGGACCCCAAAGCTGTGCAGTGAAAGGAGATTCGAGGAGTTTTTTATTATTATTAATTTTGCGTGTATCTTAACTAATTTTATAGATCTTAAAGTTAATAATTATATAGATTTTTGGAGACCATTGTATTAATAATCACAAAGAGTTGAAGAAGACGAAGTAAATCTCTTAATTTTAAGATATTGTCACTGGCACATGCTAGATGATTAGAAGTTGTTTTGCTCGTGAGAGAGAGGGAAAAAAGAAGAGAAAAGAACAATTTCATCGCAAATAGGATCGATCAAACAGAGCATTACATGAATATATTTTGACTTGCGCTACTCTCCCTTGCCTATGCTAACTACCACAGTTAAAACCTCAGCTGCCACCCATGTCTTCAGTGTCCTTGTTTCTTGGCATATCTCTTCGACATTTTTATATGAAAAGAAATGATGACCAAAACCATAAGATATTACTCTATTTGTTCTTACGAGATTAGATTGGTGGATGGATTTATCAACTAGTAGATGATTTAATTGTACGAGTTTGGAATTAAAAAAATTTGTTCTTTTTATAGTTTGTGGTTCAAGTCATGTGTGATGTGACTGCTAATATGATGATCATTAGAGACTTACATAGTTATTAATTTTAGGTTATGTGGTATTAGTTGAAGTATGTGCAAACTAAATCGGACAACGACATTAATAAAAAGAAAAAAAATGAAAGGGGTAAATGAGGCATCTCCCAAATTATATTATTTCTGAAAGTTTGTTCCCTTGTTTGCACAAACGATAATCCTCCTCCCCATGCCAACCATTAATTACCCTATGAGTGTCTTATTGTATCGCACCTCATCTATATAATAAAATAGCAATGCTTTCTATGGTAGGTGGTTTTCCTCATTCAGCAAATCAAATAAGCCCCCCTTTCTTTTGTCTTTTCTTTTCTTTTTATTATTATTATTATTATTATTATTATTATTATTTCCATTTCAAAAGATTTCTTCAGGTATACTATAATTGAGGGGAAAGGTGGAAGGAATACTTCAAAGCATTGTGCGTGCATATATATACACAGCTTTCTCCATCACCTTGGTGCCTCAAAAAGCTACGACCTTGATATATTTCATTAATTAGAGCCTCTTCATGAAGTTGACCTAAAGTTAATTTATTAATAGCCGAAATATAGTTTAATGGTTGCTGGAATATTGTTTTATCATATAGTCACCCCCCAATAAAAATAAATAAATAAATAAATAAAATCCTGCTCACATATGATGTGAGAACCGCTGCAATAATATATTAATGGAATATCATGTTTCTATTCAAGGAGGCTCGTGAGTTTAGCCTAACTACAAGTCGGAGAATCGCAATCATTGATGTGAGCGTAGAAGTGGCTCAAAAAGCTTGATCAAAACATACACTACTAAAAAATGGGGTGGTTTGCAACGGACGTGTCCGTTGCAAACAAGTAAGGAGGCTGTTGCAAATATTTATTTGCAACGGAATTTGCAACGGACGTGATCCGTTGGAAACCGGCGATGCAAATTTTTTTGCAACGGAAAATCCGTTGCAACTAGACAACGGATTTTCCGTTGGCTATTTGCAACGGAAAATCCGTTGCAAGTTTGCAACGGAAAATCCGTTGCAAATATCCAACGGAAAATCCGTTGCTTACTTGCAACGGAAAATCCGTTGCCTAGTTGCAACGGATTTTCCGTTGCAAATTTGAATTTTCCGTTGCAAACCTGTTGCCGAGTCTTTTCTTAATTAATTTTCTTACTAATCTTTTCAAATTCCAAGCAGAGGCCTTTCAAATTCCAAGCATACGGAATTCCAAATTTCAAATTTCAAATTTCAAATTCCAAAACAATAGCAGAGGCCTTTCTAGCTCTCTCACTCTCCTCCCTGTAGAAATTTCAGCATAAAATCTTCCGGATCGCGCGGTGGTTCTAACGAAACTTGGGATATCCCTCAAACGGATGCCTTTCATGCCTGGTATCCAGTCTATGACGGAATCCAGGTAGCCATTAGATCTTCTTTTTTTATTTACATGCGCTGAGCCGCTAATTATTTTGTTCCGAGAGCTTGGTCCGGATCGGGAGAAACGGGAAAAGAAGGAAAAAATAATCGCGAGACCTGGCAATGAATCTTACAAGACCTGGGCCGATTTGTCAACAATTTATGAACATTATCACCGGATTAATTAAAAGCTTAAGCTCGCTTTCGATTTTGACTATTAGGCTGCCTCGAAGCGTGAAGCTCATGACTCCATCGGTCCTTGGTGGCATCGGTGCTTTCGATGATGGAGGGAGTCCATCGGGGGATAGCCGAGGCCTCGAGATTTTAGGATGCGTTTGTGGTTGTACTGCGTGTTAACGAAAGTGATAAGCCTCGTGATGGAGGAGCTTGGGATTTATGTGGCCTTGAGCTGGAAAGGGGATTTTCAAGGAATTCCATGGATCCCATTCTCTGTCTCTCTCTCTCTCTCCAGCTCTCACTAAAACCGCAGGAAGCTCCTCTTACAGCCCAGAAAATTGATTGGGATGAATTTGCTAGCAATCGTTCCCGTATCACGGTATTTAAAGGAATTTGCAAAGTGAATTTAATTTGCAACGAATAATCCGTGGCAAATGGTTCAAAATTGCAACGGATTTTCCGTTGCAAATCCTTTCAATTGCAACGGATTATCCGTTGCAATTGAAAGGATTTGCAACGGAAAATCCGTTGCAAATAAAACTGATGTTGCAACGGATTTTTCGTTGCAAATTAAATTCAAAATGCAACGGAATATCCGTTGCAAACATAAAATTAATTTGCAACGGATGATCCGTTGCAATATGAGTTAAGTTGCAACGGAAAATCCCTTGCAATTTTAATTTAATTTGCAACGGATTATCCGTTGCAAATGGTTTTTAACTTGCAATGGATTATCCGTTGCAACTTAAAATTGCAACGGATAATCCATTGCAATATCAGTTTTATTTGCAACGGATTTTCCGTTGCAATTTAAATTTTCATTGCAACGGATAATCCGTTTCAATTGAAAGGATTTGCAACGGAAAATCCGTTGCAAATAAAACTGATGTTGCAACGGATTTTCCGTTGCAAAATTCAAAATGCAACGGAATATCCGTTGCAAACATAAAATTAATTTGCAACGGATGATCCGTTGCAATATGATTTAAGTTGCAACAGAAAATCCGTTGCAATTTTAATTTAATTTGCAACGGATTATCCGTTGCAAATGGTTTTTAACTTGCAATGGATTATCCGTTGCAACTTAAAATTGCAACGGATAATCCATTGCAATGTCGGTTTTATTTGCAACGGATTTTCCGTTGCAAATCTTTAAATTGCAACGGATTTTCCGTTGTAATTTTTAATTTGCAACGGATAATCCGTTGCAAATGGATTTTTCCTTTGCAACGGATAATCCGTTGCAATTAAATTTATCGTGCAACGGATAATCCGTTGCAAATTCTAATTACAACGGAAAAATCCGTTGCAACACATATTTTTGTTTTTTTTAATTAAAGAATGTGATTAGCAACGGAAAATCCATTGCTAATCAAATTTCGGTTGCAAAATTTGCAACGGATTTTTGCGGTTGCAAAAATCCGTTGCAATGACCCCCTTTTTTTAGTAGTGATAAATGTAGTTGCTACCGGTGATCCCTTTATTTATTTATTTATTTATTTATTTCAGCAGCAAATGATGGATCATAGCCTCGCACCTTTTCCCTCCTCCTAATTTTGTGCCCTCTCTCTCTCTCTCTCTCTGCTCTATATATATATATATATATATTATATTTCAAGCCCTTGAATAGTTCTTTCCATTGATTTTTCAGTGGGAAAATGCATTTCAACCATTTTTTATTTTTTGTCCCTTCTGGCCCGCCTCTACGAAGTCGAGTCAATTTATTGGTTGCTGCTGAATGGTCGTAGGTAACCACACACTGTACATTGCCTGGCATTATTTTCAAAACAATATTTTACAGCTATTAATTTCAATAACCTGGGTTTATTTAGAAGTTCTGTAGATATTGTTTTTTTATTTAAGAATACATTAAAATAATATATTGTTATTTTAAAAAAAAATATTTTAAAAATTAACACATTTAAATAATTTGAAAAAATAAAAAACAAAATACGCCATGAATTATATCGCTAATGAAGCGTGTCTTTCCTTTAATAATTTTCCTGGAAAACAAACACGAGACTCTTAAGAGCTTAGACAAATGACAGTGGGCCCCTCCCAGTCACGTTCTACAACCACGCCGAGCCAAATAATAATTGTTATATATATTCTAGCAATTCACAGCGCAACGACCGCTTTGCTTTTCTCCAGTAAAAGCAGTTAATTAGCTAATGAGAGAGAAAACAGTATTTTCATACGTGTTCTGGTGTGTTTTTTGTATTTTCAAAATGTACTAAAATAACCACAAAAAAACAAATGTTTTGTTTTGTTTTAATTCTTTTCTTAAATTAAGTTGATAGAGAGGTTAACTGATCATTTAATAAATATAAGTATTATTTTAAAAACAAATGTTTGATGTATGCGCTGTACTTGCAAGTGCAATAGGGTGAAAGGTTGTTCAATAGCGAAATAATGGCTTATATTTTCAAATGTTTTTTTTTTCACGTTTAACCTTCTAAATTTTCTAAACAGCCTTTTATTTTATTGTTAATTTGATCTATGTTTTTTATTTATTTATTTTATTTGAGACATTTTATGAATTTGGATTTTTTTTTATTTTATACTCTTTTAAACTTTATGGTAATGGTTTATCTATTAGGAACAAATTGAGATGACTTTATTTATTTATTTTGAGAAACCCAAAAAAAAGGTCAACATGGTATCTAGATTATTATTCATTTTTATCATGGTTCTTAAATGATTTTATAGACTTTTATGGGAGTGTTAACATTTGTTTTTCCAGTTATTATGTACATTATATGCAGCAATAATAAATAGAAAATGCTCATGAATATGCAATGAAAAAAGGGAGAGTATTATTGGCTAGGGTAACCTTTATCAATTTTTATTATTTGTTCACACACTAAGATCATGGTAGGTTGTCATTTAAAAACTAATCCTTTCAATTGAAAAGCATCATGTCGAGTGTCATTATCATGAGTCAAGTTATATTATTATCACCTATCTATATATAATTTATTTGTTTTTACCTATTTAGTAGATTCTAAGATAATTGCTTTGAATTAACTTTTTTTTTATGTAAAAAAAATATTCAGTGATGTTAATATATATTTTTTTAGAAAAAAACTAAACTATAAGGGATTGACCTAAAGCAATCTAGTTGACTTAGTGGCCAAAAACAACCCAAACCATCGATATTCACTAAAAGATTTAGACAAATCTTTTAAAAAATGAGATTAAAACATATTAAAACGATATAGATCGACTCAAGATTAATTTTCCAAATGAGATACCGAGGTCATGAGACCCTGATAACCCTATAGAAAGCAAATAAAAAAATATATTAAACCCACTTTTCAATCAACATAATGTTAAGAGATGAAATTGAAAATAAAATTTAACTTATACAATAAGTCGAGTCAACCACGCGTTAACCTATCAAACCTTATCATGAGATTAAGATGACTTCATAGAAAGAAAATCAAAGTAAATTATGGGACTCAATTCTCAATCAACCCAAAATAGAATGGTGATTGATATTACAAAAAGGGACACAAAAATCTACCCTAGTCAATTGACTAAACCTATGACCCTAGTCATACAATATGAATAATTTCATAGAATGTAAACTAAAATAATATGAAATCTAATTCACAAATCAACTCATATATTAAATAATAAAGATGAAAAAAATCTACCTAAAAAAAAAATCGAGTCAATAAGCTCAACCCGCAACTTGGGTCAAAAGACCATGATAGGCTTATAAAGATCAAATAAAAAAAATAAAACTCAATTCATAATCAATCTAATATTGAAGGATTAAATAGAAAAATAATAACTAAAGGACATAATGATGATCTAATGCATTATAGGTTGACCTATTAAACCCGAGCTAGGAGTACAAGATAACTCCTTAGAAAAAAATAAAATTACTAATTAACACAATATTGAGTGATGAAATTGAAAAAAATAATTACAAAAGATCAACCTGACTATCTTGCAAAACTCACGAACTAGACCATGATACCATAATAACCATAGAGAAAACAAATCATAAAACAATTATGAAGCTCGATTCTTCATCAACCCATTGTTAAAGGATGAATGGAGGAAAAAACAACTAATTAAAAAAGGATAAAAAAATATGAGTGAACATAGTTGACCAGTAAACACACACAATTAAGGTAATGAGATAAAGATAAATCCAGAGAGATAAATAAATCATGAAAGTACAATATCCAATAAAACCCAATTTAAAGGATAAAATAAAAAAGGTTGGGACCATGGTTGTCAAAATCGCGAGTTGACTCACAAAATCGTATGATTTTGCGAGTCAAAATAAAAAATTTGGTCAAATCAGGTAAAAAAATCTGACCCCGTTAAAATCGGACAAAAACCATTAAAATCGTGTGGATTCATAAAATTGGACCAAATTGGTCCGCTTTTACGATCCCAGGCTATTCCACTAATCTAATGCCAACTAGGCTCTCTCTTGCCCCCCCCCCCGAAAAAAAATCAGTATTTTTTTAAAATTCTTGTGTATTTGTATAATTGTTTTGTAATGTATTTTTAAATTTTTTTAAATCATATATGAACCTTAAATAATAAAGTTTTATAGCCATAATTATATTATATTGTATTCGAAAATATTTTACTTATGATTTTATGATTTTTCTACCTCCATGATTTTAGCTGCGATTTTACAATTTTTATATAATAAAATTTCATGTACAATTTTACGATTCGAGTTTAGAGAGTACTTGTGTTTTGTGTCAAAATCATGATTTTGATAACCTTTGGTGAGACGATGATAAGGCCTGGCTCCTAAGGAGCCTAATTGTGGGACAGAGAGCTGGTTTGAGTTGCATCAGAGAGGCCTACTACCATGAAGGAGTCTTTCAAATCCTCGATGATGAGCTGAGCCTAAGAAGAAACCGAGCCTGACATTCTTTCAACTGTGCAGGCACCGGTAACCATTGCCTCGGCGCATCCACTTACCGTCTTAACGACAGCGCCGAAGCAACTGTCTAATCATATTTATAATAGTTGTGGTAGTGATTAAGACAAGGACATCTGCCTAACGATGCACGAGAAGACCATGAGAGAGAGGTAAAGGAGATTATCTGATTGGCTAAAATTTGTCAAGGAAAACAGCGTCACAAATATGAATTGACATGGCTAAGGTTTGATTTTCTGGGATGGTACAAACTTCTAGCACGCCGCATGCTCTGATTAATCACTTGGATCATACGGCCGTTTTATTTTCACGATGTTTTTGTAATGTAATTGAGGTTATTTTTTAAAATATGTTTTGTTTAAAAATATATTAAAATAATATTTTAAAAATTTATTTTGATATCACTGCATAGAAATAATATAAAAATACAAAAAATATTATTTAAGAAAAACTCATTCTTTAAAAAAAAATAATTGGCAATGTAGTTGTGTTTGTTTTTCAAACTGTTTTTTGTTTAAAAATATATTAAAATAATATTTCTTAAATTTTTAAAAATTATTTTATATCAACACATATAAATAATCTAAAAAAATATTTTAAAAAAACTCAAATTTTTCAAAAAAAAACATTTTTGAAATAATTCCCAAATACACCTAGTCAATTATCGGCTTCAGGTCAATGGCCCCAGTCGTTCAACTTTGTACTTGTGTTATTGGGAACTTCGAGCAAGCCTGAGATGTTTTAGGTTTATTGACGAGGGGTGGCTATACTTGTGAATTTGTTGGATTTTTGGTACTGTGTTGTATAATTATTTGAAAAAATAGCTGCTTAAATTATATTTTTTAAACTTTTAACATGAATATTTTAAAACCATAAAAAAACAAACAAAAAATCAATTTATTATTTATCTCAAGTTACTTTTTAAAAAACAAATCATAATTCACCACACATTCAAATTAGCATATTTTATGTTAAATCATGCAAGTAATAAATTTTTCAAATCTAAGTTAATTTAACGAGTCAACTCAATTTACATCTCGATCGGACCCATTAAAATTCATATAAAATGTGGTTTGATTTTGTAAGATTTTAAATAATATTGTTTTAAATGAATCCAAATCTATTTAAATTAATTCGCTTAACTTAGTTAATAACTTTGTTTTTAGTGGGTGGTCGTCTATAATGAGTGTGTAATTTTTATTTTTTATTTTATATTTTATGTGTGTACACGGTATTTGGTGGTTCCTACATGTCTTTCTCGAGTATGTCAGGGATAACGTGCGGTAAAACCCAAATATGCGATTTGAATTTTAATAATCATGAGTTCATTTTTTAAAGTTAATTTTTTTTTATTGTGGGTTGAGTTCAATCGTATAATATAATAATAACAAGCAAGGTTTGAACATTGGTTTGCTGATAAGGAATTACTTAGCCTCATAATTAAAAGCTTAGGACTAAGACTTTCAGAGATGGACGATGAAGGTCTTCAGCTAACCCCCCACTCTCGAAGACAAAGGAAAAAGAAACCCATGGTGCAAATCTTGCTTGATCGTCAAAAGTCTCATACAGTAATGTATGCATGTATGTATGTATGTATGTATGTATGTATATTCTGGAGCTGAAGGAAGGGTAGGTGATGAAGGAGGAGTCAATGACCTCCTTTTCTTTTACGGCAGAATATATGGTGTTACTTTCTGGATGTTAATGCTATTTTCTATTTCTGAGTCCATATCGATGCTCTTTTACGGGCGTCGTTGGTGAATAGTATTTATGATGACAGAACGGGCCCGTATTGACATAGGATCTCCAGCCCTACTTGCACGTTGATGCAAAAAGGAGTTTAGAAAATACCCGAAGAAAAGAACAAACACTACGCAAGCTGGAAGTTGTGATGACGAGGAACCCACTTATGGCCGGGGTGAGTTTCATGCTTGACCAATCCTTACATACTAATTATTATATACATGTCTCTGTATTAATGAATATTGCAAGAACAGTGATCCCGACCTCCAATAGGAATCCCTTCTCAGCCCAATTAATAGAAGCAGGGTTTTCTTACAAGGACAGAAAAACAGCTGCTGAGTTAGAGGTTTCTAAATTCAAAGAGCACAATAAAATCGTTTTATTTAGGATTAAACATGTAAGAAGGCAACAACTTTAATTTCACTTTGCTGCTGTCTTACTCTACCTCTATAAGCTTCTAACTAGCTGGTTGTACCAGCCATGGACTCATAAGCCTCGGAACATTGACTCACTTTTACATGTATTTATTTATGTACACATTTCAGAATAAGCAGAAGCATTGGAAGTGAGAAGACACAAGGGGCCTATCATGCATGCTTCTATATTGAGTTAAGGAACGAATCTACTAGGACCTCCTCTTAGAATAAGATTAACTCAACTTAGTTGATTGATTTTAGAGCTTACCTAAGTTATGAAGTTTTTTTTTATATATATATATATATAGTTTTGTAGCCTTTTGCTATTAATATTTGAATATACAATTTAGAGAGTCACTTTTTTTTTTTATCTATCTATATATATAATTTTAATGGATGAATTATAGTTTTGTGTTGGTGTAACTTGTTTTCTTATGACTTTTTTACTATTCTTTACCAAAATAGTCTCAAACATAATTTAAAATTCAACAATTAATATATTTAGAAAATATCTTGATTTTTAGTTAAGATATGGAGATAGACTATATACAATACTAATACTTGCACATGTAAAACTATGACATGCACATTTAAAAGTGTATTTAACACACAAGCACACACCCTAATTCCCTTGTGTAATCATTTCTTGATCTTCTTGTCTTTATGTTATAGTGGTTAGATTATCTCTACCATATCATATCCTAGGTGAGTATTTATCATGAGTTCAAATAAAATATTTATATAACATGTGGTTATAAATAACAAGCTCGAAACATATTTATTTTAAATGATTTTTTATGTATTAATAACTTGAAATTTACAATATTCTTATAAAATATATACTTATATGATGTTAAAAATGCATGTTTATTATAGCCTATAAATTTACCCTCAAATGGATTTGCACTGCCACTTTTTTTTCAACCTATCATAAATATTACTGATTGTGATTAACTATATCATCACCGCCACTCTAAACATCTCTAACAATTTGATCTTCATTAACAATTATCATATTGCTTGTCATATTTAAATCCTTATCATTTTTTTCACTACTACCCTCAAATATCTCAATATTAAGTTCAAATCAAATGATTATTGAACAAATCTGCATAAAAAATTAAGTTCAAAAGCATATTTAGATTTTTAATAGGACAATTTAATTTCATGAATCAAATCAAAAGATTTAATTAGGTTTAAGGACATGATTATACTTTTAATAGGCTAATTTTGTTAGTAATTTAATTGGCGAAAACTTAAGTTTAGAAGTCCACTTTGAGTGTAATTGAGAAGATTAAATTTTAAAAAGTCAAACTTAATTTTAACGAGTCAATTGATTGAAGTCAAGGATAAGATTGAAAGAAAATAGAAAAACTTATATTTAATTAAAGGTCAAACTTAATTTTTACCATGCAAATGATCATGTCGAAAAAAACGTTGAAATGTGAGGACTTAATTTGGTCTAAGACAAGAGTGAAATCAAAGCAAATTGAAAGTTAATAATCATTTACAAATCAATTTGTATAAGTCCAAAACCAAGGATCAAAATGAAAAAAACATTGAAATTCAGGGCTGATATTTGATGACAGCAAAATTCTATAAGATTGGATAGAGAGAGAGAGAGAGAGAGAGAGAGAGAGTCAGATGATATATTGTTTGATTTATTTTTCACTGTCTTCAAATTTTTGTACCAAAAAAGCTGCTCGGGTGGCTAATTTCTTGAGGATTTGTTAGTTCATATCTCCACCAAATTGGACAAAATACACCACCATCATAGATTGACATTGTACTACACCCAACATTATTTTTTATGGTTGAGTACCTTATAGACATCATGATGTAGTCTAAAAAAATCAATTAAATCAGCCTTTAGCTGTCATGTTTGAGCAGCTCATGAAGAAAACCCTGAGGCAATGGTTGAGATCCTTCCTGGCTGAATCAAGGGCCAAGATTGGTCCTCAATAAAGACAAGATGCTTCTCCTTTACCTCCCATAAATAAGGGTGTATTTTAGGCATTAAGAGACAAGAAGTTTGAAGTAAAAGAAAGTCGAAAAAAGATTTAGCATTGTTTTCTCTCTCTTTCACCACTTTCTTCTCTCTTCACCATAGTTTATGTTTCTATACTTTAACTAATGCCAATCTACTTTGTCGTTACCACACATTTACCTTCCCTCTACTTTGAGAATCTACTCCCTCTTGTCAGCTTCAACTTTTCTCTCTCCAACAATGGTAGCTTCAATGACAACAAAAACATATTTGGCAGCACCATTGTATCCAAACGACTACCACCACACTTTCATACTAGGTGAGCTTTTTTTTCTTCCTCATTTTTTCTTATTATGCATTTCCTTTCTTTTATTCATGCAGGATTTGAATTCATCCACATCCTATAAAATACAATTTGGGAGGGCTAGACTTGTCTCATCTCATCCCACATGGTTGGGCTAGGTCCAACCTATAATATATATAAAAAACTAGTTGTTGGATCTTAGTCGCTCAAGAGGACTAGACTAGGATTGGGCTTTAAACCCAAACACCCACATGGATGGGTCAAGTTCAACCCATTTTTTTTAAAGTGTTGGCCATATAGTAGACCCAACCCTACTAGATCGAGCTTGGACCCTGGACCCAAGTAGCTTATATGGTTTGGTAGGGCCTAACTTATTAAGAACAAAAGTGAGAAGGTTCCTAAAAATTTCAAGGATCATTTTAAAATATTTATGGGTTCCTCACATGTTATTTTTTGTTCAATATTTGAGTCATAGACTTACATTGTAAGATACGAACCCGATACAAAGTACATAATTTTCTTTGAAATTATTTTTAAAAAGAAGTAAAAGAAAAGGTCCTTATTTTATAAGACAAAAGAAAAAAAATATTTTTGTACATACGACCAAATTCTAAAGGTTTTCCAATTTTTTTTTTATAAAGACAATCACGTCTTTATCTTGTTTTAAAATGTAAAATGGATATCATAACCAGGTTATGATTATCCATTAGGGTTCAGACAAAATATCAAAAACCATTCAACAATTATTTTGTTTAATTAAAATTTAGAGTGTTAAAATTTAACTATAGAATCTAAACTTTAGGGGTATAAAAATATGTTATAAAGTATTCTCTCAGGTATTGAAGATACAAATACAATGCCATATGCCTTAAACCTCATATGAAATCAATTAATAGAAAAATGACTTAGAATAAGAATTAAACAACAATGCAACTTATCACTTTTCATATCATATCTTGTACAATCAGTCCCCTTACCCAATTTTTTACATATCATATTTTTTCTAGTGATCATAATACTAGGTGATGATTTACTCTAATCATAACTTTATGATACACCCTAAACTTTTTTTTCCCCAAAACCTAGAAGATAGCTTTGTCATTTAACACCGTGCACGCCATGACATTGACCATCCACATCAATATTATCATTTTCCATATCAATATTATAGTTACATATTCCAAACTAATAACATCCTTCATATCAATATTATTGTTACAACATCTAAATCAATAGCATCCTTGACTCTCTTACGACACACATTATTAATAATATTGAGTGTTTTTCTTATGACAATCTCAATAACACTCTTAAATAACAATGCATACACCCTTATATACAAAATATATGCTTTTGGTAAGCTTTGCAACTTTCATCATCAAATAAAAACCTCATCTTACTTTCAATGATCTGCTTTTATCATGAAATCCTTCTTAAATAATTTATTGCCTTTTGCTATGCAACTAAAACATGAGCATAATTGTCACTTCCCTTAACTAATTTTGAATAATTAAAACTAAATACAAATTTACCACATTTCAAAACAACTAAATTTCTTTATTGTCATTTCTTAAAACTAGAACAAAAAAAGAGTTCAATATATACAAGAGGTATTGTGTAGTAATTTAATTTGCTATATGGGCTTGATTACCTATTTAAAATAATCTTCAAGAATTGTCCGAAAATATTTTGGATCACTAATAAATTTTGATAAAAAAGAGCACAAAATAGAATATATTAACTAAAGATGAGACAAAAGGAAAGCAAGGAAGGATCATATAGTAGAATCTGCCATTAAGTGTTGTCGTTGAAGGTTATTTGATGCATTGGATACTCTCCATGTAACCCTGTCCCGTGGGAGTAGACCACCAAATTATCATAAATGCACTCACACAATGTTGGTGTCTCACAAACAACCCATTCTAATACAACCACTCATTGCTAAAATAAACATAGATAGTGAGATGGCTTAAATAATTTTTTTTAGTAAATATAGGAATTAAAAAAAAAAAAAACTATTTCTTGTTGGTATATATATTGAGGAGTATCTTAGCTTTCCATATAAGCATCCAAAAGAGTAAATTGTATGATTTGTTTGAGAAATTTAGGAGATCAATTGATTTATTTCTTTGATTTTATGTATCTTATAGAACATACATAATCAATATTATAGCTGAACATCAACACAATAAGTAGCTTGATATAGTTTTTGTATCCGTGAAGTAGGCCACCATGTCCAAATCACGTTAATTTCTTGGGTATATATAATTATCCATTCATTTTTTCTGCTACTCAAGCTTTTAAAATATATATAAAAAAAAAAGTTTGCATGAAAACTGCTTTTATTAAAGCATCTTTCCCTGTGTATAATGAGTAGACAAACAACAATATATCGAGCAAGATGTCCATTTTTTCCATATAGCAGATCCAAGTAGGTATCCACCATATTTAAATATCTTCAGATTTTTGAGCCATCAAGTATCGATGAAGAAAAACAAGTAAAAGAAACAATGATCTGGACACGTGTGTCGTCCACCATTGGTACTCCGTTTCTTGTTGGTTGCGCAACCAGAGAGGAGGGGCAAAAAAAGGTTATCTTCTTTGTGGTCCTCCTTATAGTGATGGATCACGACGTGAGAAATTATTGTCCTTTCGTTCTCTTGAATGCCATGTAAAGAAGCTCTTGAGAAGAAAGGATATGCCTCCAGCTTTGCCATTTCACACAATATTTTAATTAGGTTTAGGGCTTCAAAGCCGGAGTTCGCACCGTCCCCCTGCAACACATCACTTGAGCTTAGAATCCTTTTCGTTGTCATTCCTGTGGAAAGCTTGAAAAGTCGTGACTGCTCTGTTTGCTTTTAACTGAAAGTTAGCTATCAATTATAATTCTTTGAGTACAAAACAAGTCTACTATCCACACACACTAAGTATAAGTATGTTTTTGTGAGTTTACATCGATAAGTAAAATCTTGATTATTCTATAAATAAAACGAGTAAAATTTCGGTTGTTCCAAGTTTTTATTAGAAATGTATTTACTGACTCGAGTTCAAAATCTATTATTCAGATCATAAATACTCTGACATCACAACACTTGCTCGAGAACAAGTGAAATGCTCTTTTGTTCATCGATGCAACGCTATTGAGTTTAGATCATCGATCTATGCTTGCTGAGGAAGGATTACCGCAGCCCCTTGAAATGCTCATATGTTCATCGATGCAATGCTTGTTAGAGAATAATATAAATCATAATGCTTACCATTTGGATGAAATAGAAGAGATTAGAGTGACATTTGCTTTGTTGAATGACACTTTTTCATCATTAAATATTTTAATTAGCTTCCTTTTCTTCTTCTAAAAAACAATTCTCAGCTTCTAAAATTCTACAATATTCAAGTCATATTATTTTCACTTAAAATAGAATTTTTCAACTACTATAATACATCTATCTCAAGTTCGTGACTCCAATTCCTTCACCATCACCCCACTTTATCACCAATCTACTACCTCCCCATCTTAAACAATTAAAACCATTAACTTTTCCATTGCAAGCATTGCCCTCATCAGTCCATCACCTACCCCTCCCTTTTTATTCCTACCATTATTATTTTCATTGTTTTAATTACCATCACCACCACTCATCATTTTATTTCCTTGACATTTGAAGATTTTTTGTGTGAAGAGTATTTTATGAGATGTAATTTATGAAAAAAATAACATTTCCTAAGTGAATATATAGATCAAGGATGATAAATAAATGGCAAGTAACCTACAAGTTGTAAATGTAAGACGATAAACAAATACTTTAATTAATTTAGGCCATTGGAGACCCAAAACGACTTTCATGGCTTGTTTATCATAAATTAAATTAAATAATCTGATAATATTTATGGACAAAAGAAAAACATGGAAGTGGCCATTTCGATCAAAATTGTTAATCGCTTATTTTAGTCGGCCCTTGGCCTTCCGAGTGCAAAGAAAAGGAGTGACCTAGTTCCTGGGCTCACAGTGTTCTGGGCTAACCATACGGAGATCTTTAGGATACTGGACCAGCACAATTTCTTTAGTTCTTCTGGTTTTCCAGCATTCATTTGTTGCCTCAACCAAAAATTACTTAACCACAGTGGAGGTTCTTGATATTTATAATATTTTTTTAATTTATATTATACAACTTCTTTGCAATTAAGAAAAAAAAACCCAGATATTCAGACCCTTTGATTTAATGCCTGCCCATTACTAGGTTAAGGATACAAGTGTTGTTATGGAATATAAAAAAAGTCTGATTTTTTTTTGAAATAAATCTAGTTAAATTAAGAAAATCAGAATTATTTCTCACCAATATTGATATTTGTAAATAAAGTAAATGTATTGTACATTAAAAAATAGTTATTTTGAATTGTCATATGTAATTCTCAATGAGAAGAAAATAAATTTCAAATCTTCATATTGAATATTTGAAAACTAAATCACCAATATTGATATTTGTAAATATAGCCAATTTTGTTTTTTTTTAAATAACAAAATATAATGAATATTTATATAAATATTTTTAAAACCATGCATCATAAATTGATATGTCCTAACCAAAGTTGTAAAATCCGTTCCGGGCCCCGTTCCGGTTTTTTGTTTGGAACGGAACGTTCCGGTTTCGGTGCATTCCGGCGTTCCGTTCCGGTTTTGTACTGTTCATATTTATTTAATTATATATATGAAAAAAATAAAATATTAATTTAACAAGTATAATTTAAATTCAAGATAAATGAACTTTAAATTATACAATACAAACATAATCTCAAAATTAGAAACATCTTTAAAATTCCAAAATATTATGAAAGTAAAATGTTCTAAAATAAAAGAAAAATACATCAAACATCTTCTACATCATTAATATAAAAATATTAGAATTTCTTATTATGCATCCCAAAAAAATAGTAAATACCATAGTAAGATAATTACAAAGAGAATAGTACTGAAAATCATATGTTCAAAAAGAAAAGAAAAAAACAGATTTTGAAAAAAAAATAAGTAAAATTCGGAACACAATATGATATAAATAAAAAATCATAAAATCGTAAGTAAAATATTTCTAAATACAATACAACATAATTATGACTATAAAACTTCATTAGTTAAGGTTCATATATAATTCAAAATAATTTAAAAATACATTACAAAACAATTTAAAAATAAAAAACAAAACAATTACTGATTTTCAAGAGTGATTCCATGATATATATATATATATATATATATATATATATATAATTTTTATTTTTTTTATATAAAATCAACACAACAATTTTATTTGTTTTATAATATATATTTTTTATAATTTTTTTAATATATATATTAAAAAAATTATATATATATATATATATATATATATATATATATATATATATATATATATATATATATATATATATATATATTGTTCGACATTCGGGACAAATTCAATTTGAATTTGTCCGAATGCTGGGACAAATTTGTTCGATGTGGGAGTCCCACATCGGACAAATTCACTCCAATCTCCCCACTTCTCCTTTATAAATACTCTTCACTCCACTCTCCTTAGTCCTTGTCCCACATCGATTAAACACAACTCCAATCTCAACTCTTCTCCATTAAATAATCTTCAGTCTCCACACTTCAGTTCAGTGTCTTCCTTCTTCAGTCCGGAACGGAACGCCCGGAATAAAACCGAGGTATTCCGGGCAGAATTGGGCAGGAATTTCTGGAACGGACCGGAATTATAACCGGGACAAAAACGACGCTGTTTTGTCCCGGTTTTATGAACGGAACAGGGTGTTCCTGCTGTTCCGGCCGGAACGGAACGGATTTAATAACTTTGGTCCTAACAGCAAAAAACCATCATTATTATGAGTAATCTTTTCATCAAGGAAAAAGAATCTTTTTCAAAAGAAAATAAAAGGAAACAAAAAAGGGGAAATGGAGGCCTAGACAAGTCATGCTTACTCTAAATTGTGTTCCCCTATATCTTTTACGATGGTTAGATTATTGTCAAAGAATTTGTGGTTTTAAAATGTCATTTTCACCCTTTTCATCCATAAGACCTCAATCTGTACCTATAATTTTCATAAAACTGTTTTCAATCCATCACAAATGGTTGAAAAATGAAATCCAAAAAATCATCTACTTCTCAGTTTTGAATTCCTCCCCTCTATACACCAATGATGTCAAACACCAAACATTAATTATTTAATAACTCCTCAATTCAATTTCAAAATTCAACCTAATCGAGCTTGATGAAAGCCTAACTAAGAAGCAAAAAAGAAAAAAAATATCCCAATAGGACCCAACAGGCATAGCCCAATCAAACCCAACAAGGAGCAAAATAAAAAAATAAATAAAGAAAATGATTTTCACACCCATGCTCATACTACCATTACCACCTTTTAGAATACACAACACCCACTAGATTCTCCATCTTACAAGCTATCAATAAAAACACATAAATTGTTAGTAGGATGCCTACCTAAGACATCAATAACTTTTTTTACAAGTCAGCAATACAATAAAGGTAATACTATCTATGATTATACTGGATGGTATATTTGTAACTCTACTTTATAAGAATAAATTTCACATAACCAAAAATATTTATTGGTATCTATTTGCTTTTATGTGCTTACTTCTTTTTATACATTTTTTTTTGTATTTCTTTAGATTTTAATTAAAATT
Organism: Salix viminalis; assembly: GCA_029228465.1. NCBI lineage: Eukaryota > Viridiplantae > Streptophyta > Magnoliopsida > Malpighiales > Salicaceae > Salix > Salix viminalis. Next base: position 10,856,670 of record CM055431.1, read on the forward strand.
ATTTGTTAATAAGAGTGTTAAAATTATATTTAAAGTTTTATTTCATTATGTACCAATCTATTTTGCCTTTATTTTTAAGAATATTGTATTTTTAAACAATAATATTTGCAATTATTTAATTAACTATTATATATAAGTCTAATACGCAATATTGAATGTTATATTGGGCTAAAATAACCCAATTCATAATTAACAATTCAAAAGGATTTGATTGACCACACAACTTATTTATTTTATGAATAGATTTGAATCTTATGGATCAATGGGCCTTAAACTCAATTACAAGATTGAGAGACAAGTATTTGAGCCTGACCTTAAGCCCACTATGCTCTCATATGCACTATAAAGAGCATCTCCATCTTGCTTCCATGGAGATTGTAAACATGGTTAGCATCTTCACTATGGAATAACAACAAAGATTTTTAGATGACCAAGAGAAAAAAAAGAGGAGTTTTTCTGAATGAAGATGTGAGAGAATCAAATTCTAGACATTTAACCGCACGCCTTCCCAGCCAGTCTAGTCAACGTGAACGTGAGGCCTCATTACTATATGATTAATAGAAAATACAACTATTTCACTAATGATTTTAATAATTACAACTATGTGAATAAAGAAATCAAAAGCTTGGAATAAGCCATAATGAGTGTCCTTGAATCACGATTTCTTGTTCACATCCCAGAGAGCAGAACCCTAATCCCACAATAATTAAATAACAAACCAAAAAAAACTGATTCTGCTTGCTAAGATACACTTTTGTGCATTAAAAAAAGGTCCCCGGTCAAAGCAAACAACACATCAAAGAAAAAAGTTGGAATAATAGTAGTAGGTGCATGGTGGTGTGGCCGACATCTCTAGTTTGCAGGGAAACAAAAGGGAACCAAGGATTGAGAGTAAGCTGAAACCACATTAATAATAAAAATAAAAGAAAGGGTTCCCCACCGGTTTTATAAAGAAAAAGGTGAGGGAAGGAACTTTTGCAGTGTCGGATTTGACCAACAATTGCTACATTTTAGAAACCCTAGCCTTTTCAGCAAATGGCATGTGCCTTTGATGACCTTGCTTTGAAGACAAACTCAAGACCTAGTTAAGTACGAGCTGTAGTGCATTTGATACTTTATTTGGATTGCAATTTGTCGAGGGCCATGCGTTAATCCCTCTGCTACGTATGCGAATGATGCAGAAGATTGGTTTTTCTCAACAAAATATATAAATTCATTATTTTTGTCTACATTAAAGAGGTTCACATAAATCACAAGAGCACTCTTTTCTTTAAAATGACATCTTTCTTCCAATAATGTGGGCAAATAGAATGGTGAAGAGCCTTTTTCTATGTTATCATTGGTGAAAGCCCGATAATTTTGCTGTTTACGTACATCCTGTGATCCAAATCACATATGCATTGACTTTAAAGGTTAGCATATTTCTTGTTTTCATCTAAAAAAATGGCTGTGACGAAAACATTTCTTGTCTCTAAAAAAATAGTGAAAATATTTAGATGTTAATTTTTATTTTATTTTTATAAAAAAACACACTTATAGAAAAGCTTAAGAGAAAGCAGGTTTCTACGTATAGGGAAGACTACTCGATGTTTGTGTGTGGACTCTGATCTTATACGTTCTGTTTTTATATGATAATTAGATACTAGAATATCAGAGGATTAAAAGTAAACATGATCAATCATACTACTCTAATTAAGTGTATGTTAGAACCAATCCCTCACAAATAGTTCTTTTCTATCATTTCAAAGATAGATCAATTATATTAAACAAAAGACTTTTAAGATAGATCTATCATTGTAACTAAAGAGAAAAAACTAAACATACTTGAAGGTTATCTTCTTCTTCTTCTTCTTCTTCTTCTCCTCCTTTTTATAGCCCATGAGATCATTTTTTACATTTAAGAAGAAAGGGTTGATGTAATAACAAAATATTTTTTTCTTATCAAGATAAAAATCTCTTATATATCATAATAAGATATCCTTGTCTTGTTAGGGTGGAAATATCTCTAACTCGTAAGGATAAAATATCCTTGACTTGTCAAGATAAAATATCTTTGACCCATGGTTCATTTCGAGAGTATGAGATTTTTTTGGAGTTAAAAGAGCATAAACCTAGTGTTAATGAGTCTAGTAGATTGCTCAGCTTAAATATATAGGAAGGCGATGGGTTTGGAAGCTTATCAAACCCATACATGTTTGGGAAGCTTATCGAACCTATACATGTTTGGCTTAGCATTTGACTGAGCTTAGAGATGATAAGTTTGACATCTCGTTAGCTTTACATATGTTTAGACTCGGCATTTGGCCTAGCCTAAAAATGGTGGGTCTAAAAGCTTGTTGGATCCCTACATGTTAGGTCTCAATGGTTGAATTAACTTAGAGATGATTGTTCTAGCCACTCGCCAAACCTATACATGTTTAAGCTCGGTGTTCGGCCGAGCCTAGAAATGGTGGGTCTAACACTATACAAAACCCTACACATCTAAACTCAATGATTGGCTAAGCCTAAAAGTAATAGGTTTAACAACTTTTCATACTCACGTGTGCCTAAGCTTAGTGCTTGGTTGAGCTCAAATACGTTGAGATATAATTGTTTTTTGTCTATACTTTTGAAAAATAGTTCCACACAAACAAAAAAAATAAAAAAAATTAATCTATTAATAGCCCCTCAAATCTTTAGGCATTATACATGAAGATTTTGAAAAGCCTTTATCGACAACAATTAATACCTTTTTTTCTACTTCTCCATTAGATTTTATTCTCCCTTCACAATGTCATTTTGATACTCAAAGTCTATATGTCTTCTTTTTAAAAGGAGAAGATTTATCTAGGGAATGAAAAGATGAATAACTTTCAATATAGTATTTGAGTAGTCTTCTCGAGATATGTGATAATATGAAAGTTTTTTCATCCGACGGTAGATATGATGAGATGTTTTCTTTATAATCATAAGTGTTATTTATTTTACCTTTCTTTCACCTTTACTTATGATTTCTAAAAGAAAACACTATTCTCGCAAAAAATACCCCAAGTCACCCTTTTTTTTTAATCCAAGAAAAAACTCATACAGACATCTCCAATAATACTTTCCAAATCTTTCTTTTTGAATCATAAGTAATAAACATAGAAACACTACATCTATCTCTAAAAATAGAAGCCTGAAAGAAGTAATAGGGATATTGGTCCTTCAGATTGGGTTCCAGAGTGAGAATTGGTGCCATATTAGACATTTTTTGGTAAGGAGGAGAGGACATCTCCTTGTAGAAGTCTAACTTTACCCCTATTAGAGACTTTCTGATGCGAACCTCGTGATCACGCAACCCACACGCAAAGACACCAATTCCTGGAAAGCCAAATAAATCAGGTTTGATAGGAGTGTGACACAAAGATAACTTGTACCTAGGCACCAGTACTATTGGAAACGAAAACCCCCACCCAATGAATATAGATTCGCGAACGAGAAGTATACGGATGACGCCACGAAGCCAGTTTTTCTTTGATAAGTCGTTTTCAGTTCTTTAGAGAACCAAGGAAGGGAGATTATCCCACCAACACACAAGTGCTGCAAAGAAGTTTATTGATCTAAAAATTGTGTGCCCTTACATGTTTGGTTAAGCCTCTATTTATACTGACTCTAGACTTAAAGAAACCCTAATGGACCCCCCTTAGGTGGACTCATATGAAGCCCACTTACAATTGACCCAAATAAGCAATAATAACCCAAAAACTAAGAAGAAAATAATAAAAATCCAAAAATTACCATCCTAAATATGCTAGAATCAAATTTGTGTTGCTGCCCCCTTTCCTTTGATGCCCTTGATTAGCTTGGATAAATTTCCTCATGGACCTGAACTAGATGAATTAAAGGTTGTCCTTCATGCTCCTTAAATATCCCAAGCCCTTCTAGGTCCATCTTGCTCCATAAGTTTTGAACAAGCCCATTCAATGCTTCTTTAAGCTTCTTTGCCCTAGCTCTTGTGATTGGCCCAATTGGCACCTCCAATGGATCGTTGGCATGATTACGCTTGGTGTTAGGCTGATCTGCATCACTTTCAAAAGATATGGAGGTTGCTTTAGACTCTCCTAAGGATGAAGTCCTAGTAGCATATATGTTATGGATGTGAAATATGTAGTTTGTCATCAACCTGATAAGTATGTGGCTTAAGTATCTCACCTTGATGAGCGCATCAACCAACTAATATTGGGCACCTTATTAAGGAAAAAAAACTCTCATAAGGATTTTTCATGGATTCAGAGGCTTTTATAAAGATGGTGGAAGACAAGACTTTCCTAGCCATGTCTAACTTCTACCTATTGAATCTCTGAAGGGGAATGAAAATGGATTTCATCAAAACCTTCCATCCAATCCTAGACCCTAACTTTAAAGATGTATTCCTAGTTAGGGCCATTATAACCCAACGATAACAATACTTAACTAAAATATATGGTTGGGTTTTTAGATTCCTCTACATGTATATATGTATTTTTTTCATATACATCATATTTCTTATATAATATAATTGTTTTTATCTTTAAGTTATTTTTCACAAGTTTATAGTGCTTATGTAAAGTTTTTATCTAAGTTTGATGCCTGTATTTAGATAAGCATGTATAGGTCTAACACCTATTATTTCCAGGTCTAACACCCTATACATAGGCAAATCATTTCGGGGTGCAATATCCATACTTAGAAAATCATTTCTGGATCCAAAGCTCATACTTAGATAATATATTTTGGATCCAACACCCATACATAAAAAATCATTTTTGGTGATGAGCAACAAATCATCTAACCTTATCAAAGTTCATAATGATTTTTCATTTTGGGATTCAAGAAGGAATGTCATTTGCAAGCTTCTAGTTATTACTAATATAGTGTCTATCCCCTCCTTAGAGAAATATAAATTTTTTTATAGCATTATGAATACCATATCAATTATAAGGTAAAACATGTTGTAGCACTAAGTAGAGTATATCTATTTAATCTTTGGAAGATTTAAGAGGCTTGCACCCTAGGAAGTCTGTATTCATTCATTGGTAATATAATGTCTACCCCATCTATAAAGAAAAGTGTGATCACATATGTTTTTCCACGTCTATAAAAAATATTTTTATTATGATTTTACCTGTGATCTTAAAGAGCAAAGGGAATGCGTTTTCGATCAAGATTTTCATGGTAATTGTTAAGAAAACTCTTCCTAGATAAACAAAAATTTTCGATTATTGTGAAAATATGACTGGTAAAAAAGAAGCTAACCCATATACGTAGAGATCAACTACTCTATCAGGTTTTAAAACTTAATAGAATATCTTGGTTAACGATAACTTTTGAAGTTGCAAATTCTGAACCAACATTATGTTAGTAACCATTGAAAACTTTCCAAAACCTCGTGGTTCCAACTTTGATAATAATTAGGGATGATAATGGCAATAAAGCCTCTGATTTACAATAACTCCTGAAGTTATATGGTTTGAACCAACATTCTACTAGTACCTAATAAAAATCTATTTGAAACCTTGATGCTCAAAATCTAATAGTAATTAGGAATGATATTGGGTTGGATTCTAAAGGAGTAATCAATGACTTTTTGATTATTTTCCCACACACGACGCTACTGACAAAATCTTTTTATCCCATGGGCTTGAAAATCGAGTTGAGGCCTAGGATAAAATGTTAATCTCTTGGTTCTGGCAACTTGATACATTTGTTTTTGGTGGAGTGACTGATAGATCATGTTTGTTTCCTTCAAAAAGTTTTCTTTATATACTTAAAAACCTTTTGATGATTAAATTACTTTGTTTTAGAGAGAGATCAAGTATACTTTTGAGAAAAATACTTATAAGATATACCAACCATTGCAACTAAAGAAAAAAAATATTGAGCTCGGTTGAAGGTTATTTCCCCCTCTTTTTATAGCCCATTAAGATTATTTTTTAACATTTAATAAGGAAATGTTGACGAATTAACAAAATATCTTTATCTTGTCAAGATAAAAAATCTCTGATGTATCAGGATAAGATATCTTTGTTTTGCTAGGGTGAAAATATTCCACCCTCGTTAGAATAATATATATAGTATCGATGAGACTAGTAAATTGCTAGATTTAAAGAGACTGAAATGTGGTGGGGCATACACATCTAGAAGTAGCACTTGCTAGAAGTCTTACAGTTTGCCAAACCCTTAAACATCTAGGTTCAATGCTTAATCCTTTTGTGTCCATACTTGTAACAAACAATCCAGCACGAACAAAAGACAATAAATACCGATCAATTCCTCACCTAATTAAAATATCTTTCAATAATAACGTAGATTGACTCTTTAAAATCAAATCAGTCCAATTCCATTGGGGTTAAAGCTGAATCATCGTGCCCACCCCTTATACAACGCAGGTTAAATGAAATAATCATGTCATTTTCCATTTAGGAACGTATGAGCACGTAGTAGTTTATATTTCACAGAAAGAACAAAAGGTTAATCATATATGAAAACTCACCCCTGTTTTTGAAATCAAAATCATAAGAAACTTGATTCCTTCCACTTTTTTTTTTGTAAGATCAAGCAAAACCCATAAAGTGTTATCCATATGAAGGGCTTCCTCCCTAGTTGATGAGAATCCTGTGGCCAAAAATAATAGAGTCAAAACAGTGGTCAAAGAGGCGCGGTGGTGGGGAGGGTGTTCAGTTCGCCGAAAGGACAAAAGGACAGCATCATCCATGAGCGAATGTAAAAGACAACAAGGGACAGAATTTTAAATTGAATCTTCTCCTATTTTATTTTTACTTTTTTCGAGTTTGGAAAGTGACACATCCCCCCCAAAAAAACATACAGACAATAGCCTGGAAGATGATTTTTGTTTCTATCTTATTGTAAATTATTATCTTGTTAAAGTTTGTTATGTCGCTTTATGTTATCTCACCTTTTTGTTTTCTTGGTCAAGGTATTCGCCTCCCTCTAATTAAGACCTCAGACTGCCTTTTCTTTTTCTGTCTTTTCGAATAAATATTTTTTTTTTCCGAATTCTTTCCTCTACCTTTTAAAATTTCCTTAATATTTAGATAATCAATTTAATTGTGTAAAATTTATGTGCTTCATTTACTTGCATATACCATTTCTTTCATGCATGTGTATTAAAATCTTGCATAGCTTTAACAGATGGTCTACTCCCGAGCATCAGAAATTGTTTGTAAACAAGAACTCTACTTGCCTCCTTTTCTCCTTCCTTCGTTGGTCAAATACCAGATTAAGGCAGGGCCAGGTAAATAACATCCCAAAAGTTCTTTTGCTAAAATTTAGATAATTGTTGCCTATATAACTGTAGTTCCTGAAAATCTGTTCAAAGTTTGCTTTTATTGGTCTATTTGAATACTAATTTTTTTTCCTAGTTGGGTTTCTCATTTTTATTTTTATTTTTTCCTATTAGGGTGGATAACTTGATTGCTAATTGCATGAGTCTTTTATTTTAGTGAGCACTGCTCACATACATACATAAAGCACGACATATATGTTCATTTAATAATAATTCATTGTGGTTCTCAAAGCTTTATTTTATACAATTGATTCTAATCAAAGGTCAATTACTTCTAATTTCTTGGTCAATGGAGAGATTTAAAGAAGAGAGATTGAAATAAATAAAAAAAAATGTCAAACATGAGTAGCGTAAGGGTGTTGATCAAGTGTTTTTGGATTGAAATGACTCAAAAATTACTCAAAATTGAATATCAAAAGGATAAAATATTCACTAGTTTATTTTGGAAAGAATTGTTCAGATGGGTAGGAGTCAACTTGTTTATGAGTTCAACATACCATCTTTATTTTAATGGGTAAATAAAAAGGGTGAATCAACATCTAGAAACCTACTTGAGACGTATATCCACGGATAATCCTAAGTAGTGGCATTCCTAGTTAGCTTTTAGCACAATGATACTACTATTCCAGTAGCCATTCTAGCATAAAGATAAGTCATTTTCAATCCTTATGTGGCTATACATTTCTATCAATAGAGGTGGAATTACTAAAAGGCTAAAGTAGAAGAATTATTGCATAATTTTTTTTGAAATCAATCAAGTTTTATGGAAGCAACTAGAGATAGCCACAAAAAAAAAAACAATTTGCATATAAAAAAAAGGACAAAAAAAGACATTCATGGTGGAAGATTGGGTATACTTAAGGCTATAACCTTACAATTAAACCATTGTATCTTTATGGAAGAATATACAGTTAAATCCTAGATATTTTGATCCTTATAAAATCATATAAAAGATTGGTGAGGTAGCCTATAAACTAAAATTACTAGCAACAACAAACATACACCTAATCTTTCATATTTCCCTACTGAAAATTAAGATTAAGGATAATGTTATGGTGTCTCCATCGGTTCCAATCATAGATGACTCAAACAAGATAAAAGTGAGACTTGTAAAGGTTTTGGAAAGAAGGATTATGAAGAAGGGAGATAGGGTTCTGATTGTAGGATTAAGTAAGTAGTCCATTCTTTTGACTAAAGATGTAACATAAGAAGAGAAGATCTTAAGCTAAAATTTCTAAAACTTGAAATTTATTTTAGATGGCAGGTTTGGTCGAACCTCCCTCCAGAATGAATAAATAAAGTTTGATAGTCTAACTAATTAAATTAAACAAGTTCATCATTTTCATATTCTGTCTAGCAGCAACAAAACCCAACTTAAAACTTCTCTCTTCTTACAGAATTAGAAGACGAGACATATATCGTTGGAAAGGTATAGAAGTCTAGTTTTCATCCTAACTAGAATCACAACAAAATTTGATATGTAGTTCAAGTTATGACCACGAGTAATGAAAAGTTAAACTGTCCAAATCTAGTTTTCTTTTTCCAATCCTTGTGCAATGGTCTTTGTTTGCACCAACAAGCCCCTCTTGAACATGAATCGGACTATATTACTAAAAATCCTCTTGAAGTCCACCTTAGCCCTTGTATCTTGAAGAAGTCCATTGAATGCTTCTTTAAACCTAATGGCCCTAAGCCTCATATTTGAACCAATTAGAACCTCCAATAGATCCTTTAATGGTTAGATCACATCAATAGTACTTTATTGATCTACACATAACTCATTCCACTCAACCTTATAGTGATATACACCTTATTTTCCTTAACACTGTAACAGAGGCAACTAATACTGCCTTAGTTCAACCTATCTCTCATGAAGGATAAAGTCATTTTTATTTTCAATCCCAAATGATAAGTCTTCAAGACCTGATGGATTTATTTCTTCTTCAAGAAAATCTAGAGAATCATTGGACTAGATCTCATCAATTCTATTAGGCATTATTTCTCCCATAACACCTTGCCTAAATATATAAATGTTATGAAAATTGTTTGTGTACCCAAAGTAGAAGCTCCTGCAAACATGAATGAATTTAAACCAATATTTTATTATAATGTCATCTACAAATACATATCTAAGTTGCTAGTCACTAGGTTGATGAGGCTTTTGCAGAGGTTATTGGCTCTCCTAATTTGCCTTCTTACTAATCAGGCAAATTTGAGATGTCATCCTTCTCACCTATAGTCTAATGCACAATTATCATTTGAATAAAGGTTAAACTAAATATCCATTAAAGGTGGACCTAAGGAAAGCCTTTGACACCGTAGTTGGGATTTCATTCTAGCAGGTTTTTTAACAATTAGCATTCCTCAATGCATGGTAAAATGGATCAAAATGCACATATCTCAATTTATTTCAGGGTAAGCTTTAATAAAAAGATCATGGCTTTTTCAATGCTACTAGAGCAATTCCTAAGGAGACCGTCTATATCCTTACCTGTTTGTGTTAGAAATGAAAGGGCTATGAGGCATCCTGTAACAAGCCACCAAAAATTTGAATATTAAATTATATTGGCGATGAAAACCAAATTGTATTACTCACTTGTGTTTTGCAATGATCTAAATGTTATTCTGCAATGCTGACAAAGCCCAATGACTATTCTAAAGTCTTTTATAGATATATTTTCAAGTTTTTTAGAACTTTCAATCAATCTTGCAAAAAGATCATGAAGTTTCAGGAGTTTCAGGACTCAATTCAAAATCAACTATGATTCTAACGTCTTAACCTGTCAATCCAATGCCTTAGAGTATCCCTTATTTCCAAATGTCTCACCTACATTGATTATATCCTTTTGATTAATTGAATCACCTTTACAATCAAATTGTGAACCTCAGCCTTCCTTATGCATACAGGTTATCTCTAGCTCATAAAACCAGTCATGTTTTCAATCCAAGTGTACTAGTTTTTTGTGTTTATTTTGCCTAATATATTATCATATAAATAGAGAGCAAGTGTCTTGCATGTCTATGGAAAAGAGCCTCTTACTTATATAAGAGCTAAAATAGCCTAGAATGCAATTTGTTTTCCATTAACGAAAGGTGGACTTTGTATTAAACAATGGTGCATAAAATTCTTATATGTGAAAGGTCATTTTTGCAAATTAGTATCCCTTCCAATATCTCACGGGCTTGAAGAAGAATTATCCAAGGTAGAGAATTGTGTAAAGGTAGGTTCACCTATTGCATTGGTAATGGATCCTCAACCTTCCCCTGGTTTGATTATTCGATGTCAAAAGGACAAGGATAATGGACATTATTTCACTCAGAACCTTAATCCTTACAGGTCTCATGTGGAATGCAAAAGTATTATAGGTTATCACAGTGGAGCATTGGAAATCCATAGGTGGCAACCCTAAACTAAGAGCTTTATAAACTTTTGGCTAAGACCTCGTATGGAAGATCAATTCAAGTGGAATGGCCACTCCTCAGGGAAGTTCTTCATCACCTCAACATATGATCTTCTTAGACCAACAAGCACCATGCACCATCTCATATGGTACAAAAGGCATATCCCACACCATTCCTTCATGTTTTTGCTTACTATGCTAGATAGTGTTTTAGAAATGAAAAATCTCCTTACAATTGAAATCATTTACAGTGCAACATGCATCCTCTCATAGTGATCTATTTTTCCTTTACATTTACATCAATAAGGTATGGGAAATAATCAACACCATAGCTCACATATATTGGCCTACACTATCCTGGCAATAACTTTCACAATGGGCAACCGCATGACTCCACAAGGGTAAAACAATAACTCACACCATTGCTCAATTGTTGCCATCAATTATCTATACAGCTAAAACAGATCATGATTTTACTATAGCAAATCATCACTGTCCATTTAGACTTATAAGCACTGTGGACTTGAATAGTGAGATTACTTAATAATATAATTATTATTTTTATAGTACAGCAACACAAAGAAGTTGTTTGGTCGAGTGGCTAAGGCGTGCACCTAATGTTTTCCCGCAGTGAGAGTTCGAATCTCTCAGGCAACAAAATGATTTTGGATTTTGCTTTTAAAAGAGATAATAATGTAAGTATTATTTCTATACTACAACAGCACAACCAAGTCCTTTGGCCGAATGGTTAAGGCATGCGTTGTTTCCCCGTAGGCGAGAGTTCAAATCTCTCAAGCCACAAATTGATTTTCGAACAGTAATGAATTCCCACGTATACAATTTTTTTTCGATAATAGGGGTGTCCGGGGCAACTTACACGCTCCACAAATAATCCCTATACAAATTTTTTAACATTTTTTTCTGTTTCTTTTTCCCATTTTTTTTATAACTGGAGTATCCAGATCAGCTTACGCGCACCACGACTATTATTTTATAGAATAACTAAAGGAGATCGCAATTTAAAACAGTAATAAACAATAATTTCAACAGTGGTTTACATTGTTCATTATTATTTGAAAATGTCAATTGAACTGTGATTTTTGTGGGAGATGGCAGGGGTGTTTGGGAATGCGTTTGGAAAGTGTGTTTGAAAAAAAATAAATTTTTTATTTTAAATTAAAATAATTTGTTGTTTCTAGATAATTTTGGTGTGTTGATGTAAAAAATGATCTTAAAAAAATGAAAAAAATATCATTTTGATGCATTTCTGAACGAAAAGCTAAAGGAATTATCTATAAAGTTGAAAGAGCTCATGGTTTTAAGCAATGTTTTAGACTGTTCATCTACACTCAGAAGCATTGTGGACTTGAATAGTGAAATTACATAATAATATAAGTATTTTTTGTATACCAGGATAGAACAACGAGATTGTTTGGTCGACTGGTTAAGGCGTTTAGGTGCTAACAAAAGCGAGAGTTCGAATCTCACAATCGACGAAATAATTTTGAATAGGTCGTCCATTTGAACAACAATGGACAGTGATTTCACTGTTCAATTGTGTTACAGAAGGGGCTTTTCGTGTTGTTTTTTTTAACCAAGCTTCTTTTATTTGTTTTTTTTATAACCGGGGTATACATGGCAGTTTACATGCACCACAACTAATCTCCAGATCCCTTTTCTTTTAAACATTTTTTTCCTATTTTGTTAAACAATTATACTTTTTTTTTATGACCAGGGTGTCCTGGTCAGTTTACGCGCACCATGATTTTTCACGACTAATCTCTGGACCCATTATTTTTTTACATTTTCTTTCATGTTTTTTTGCCACTTATACATTTTTTTTATTTTATGATCGGCATGTCCGGGTCAATTTACACGCATCGTGATTTTTTTTCTCATTACTGTTTGAAAATGTGCTTTCCCCTTGTAATTTTTTGAGCCACTTTTTCTTTACATTTTTTTCCTGTTTCTTTTTGCACATATACATTTCTTTTCGGGTTTTTTATAACCAGGGTGTTCGGGTCAGCTTACGCGCACCATGATTTTTTTTCCCACGTTTACATTTTTTTTAATAACCAGAGTGTCCGAGCTAGCTTACGCGTGCCACCAATAATCCCAGGACCCCCTTTTTTTACATTTTTCCTGCTTTTTTTTCCACTTATATAATTATTTTATAATCGGGGTGTCTGAGTCAGCTTATGCACACCACGACTATTATTATTAAGAAAAAAGCTAAAACGGCTCGCTCAAACACTGTGCACACACTCATAAAACATTGTGGATTACAACAGTGTATTGATGATTTCGCCCCTCAGTGCACCTCAAACCTTGCCTTCAGATCGAGGGTATTTTTGAATTTCTCATGGGACCAGTTGTATTACTAGATTTTTTGGGGGTAGTTTTGTTTTTTCCCCATATTTTTGCACAGTAAAATAATCATGAGGACAAAAATTAACGGGAACCGCTGGGGGCATTAAGGTTATCGCACATATTTTTTTAAATAGCTAAATACAAATTTATCCCCATATATATAGATAGATAGGTAGATTTATTCCTTGTATTATTATATATAAATGACTTGTTTATTATTTTCAACAATATAATAATACAAGGAATAAATCTCAACAAATAAAAAAATAAATTAAACAACAATGACGGTGTCATCGATAGTATGACCAATAATAATTAGAATATTAATTATGTATAATAATATTTATAATGACAACTATAATAATTGAGATAAAAATTTATTGGTCAATGTTGTTTTTGTGAAAAATAACTTTCGTGTTTGTTTTATGTATAATATTTCAGATCTCATATCACGAAAAAAAATACAAAACTACACATGGACAAGACATGTAGAAAAATTGTGTCAAAATATCTACAATAACAAATTAAAAAATTGCCCTGCATTTCGCCACAGTCAGCACCAAATTTTTTAACATGTAACAACATTGTTGATGGTCCTGAATTTTTATATATATTATTTTGCGGACTTTTTCCTTAAAAAATATGAGAAACTAATTATATATTGTGATATTTTTTTCATATTAACATCTTAAAATATATATAAAAATTTGAACTAACTTTTCGTTAAAAATCTCATATTAATTTAAACTCAGTATTCTAAATTTTTTTAATATAATAATATGAATAAAAAATCATCTTTGATAAATTTTAGCTGTTGCATTTTTTCTATCTGTCAAATACATTATTCAACAAATAGTTAAAACATGCCAACAAACAATTAGTATGTTGCAGGCAACAAATATTATCTCTTTAGTCAATTTGATCAATTGTGGTTTTGCTATCTACCAATTAAATTATTATCAAAGTAGTTAAAACAAAATTATCAATCAAATTGTTTGCTGCATAAAACAAATCACTCATCTGTGCTACAATTCAATGATTGTAATTTTACAATTTGCTAATGAAATAATTCACGAAACAAATAAAACATACACAACAATCACAAAAAATTTTTGATTCCAATTGCACAATCTACCGATTACATAATTATCAAAAAGTTTTAACAGTAGCAAAATTCAATCACTCTTAGAGGGGAAAAAACTCATTTCTAACAGATTCTATCAATTACAACTTTACTAATTAAATATGAAAATAACAAATTACAACACATATAAAATCAATCAATTTCTTACATAGAAAAAACACGCAGCACAATGCGCGGGCAAATTCGCTCGTGACTATCTATTACATGAGAGAAATAGTCGTTTTTTAATCAACAAATTTCAATTCAGTCAAGCAACAAGTGAGGACATCATCTAGATCATACGTATTTGGATCAACAACATGACTTGCATAGATCCTATTTCTGCCTCTATCAAGTTCATATGGAAGATTCGAAGGGTGGTGAGATGTAGTTGAACATACCATGTCATTTTCTTTCTTTCTTGACACTTTGAACCATTAGGTTTCTAAAAGGTCTCTTTTTCTCTCTGGTTTACCGCTTGTAATTTGTTTCTTTCTTGTATATTTTTTTCTTAAATATAATTAACTTTCCAAAACTAACTTAAAGATGGCGTGGTGATCATTTTGCGCCAAAATTGAATGCCCATGCCCTCACACATGCATGCACATTAAAATGATATTTTCTTAACTAACGAACATCGTCGAAGCAATTTTTGTTCGTAAACGCAATGCTAAAACAAAGGTTTAAGAAGCTCACACTCCACAGCACTGTTCGGAATCTCTCATGTTAAGAGGCAAAAAGGAGACGGCACATAAAGTTAATTTACATTTTTCTTTTTCTCGCTTAAAGTAAATTTTCAAAACAAAGTAATTTCTAAATGAGCCAACTCAATTTGAAGTTTCAGAAAGAACTTGGAAGACATCATTGCAGCTCGGTTTAAAGTTGCATAACAGAGAGTCTAATCCCCATCATATCTGCATATGAATCTAGATGATTTGTATTTAAATGAAACAAGTATCATTACTCGAGTGATAAAGAGTAGCCGGCAGTTTTTATATTTGATAATACGACATCCTGCACCATATACATATACCTGGTCTCTGTAACATGCCACTCCATGGAATTTTACTATTCAAAGGAGAATGGAAGTGCTAACCGATGGAAATTAACTCTTTCAAATCCATATATGATATAATATTAATAACAAGATAATTGATAGCAAAAGGATATAATTCCTTTTTCTTTCTTTCTTTTCCATGTTCCTTCATTTTATACCATGTAAATTCATGTCAGTGAAAAGCAAAAGCAAAAGTGAAAAAGAGAGCACAAAACTGAGAAAGAACTTGTAGTTAGTAGTAATGTCAGCTACCGTGGAAACGCTCGTCAGTCCCAACTCATCTATTCAGAGTAAAAAAAGTTAATCCATCTATGCATCGCATGCTGGCATCAACATCAAGCTAGCTAGCTAGTTGCTACCTGGCCCTTCCCTTTCATGCTTGCACAGACTCTCATTTCTTTTGTGAGCTCATTCCATTCCGAAAATGGGAGTCTGATACAGTGAGAGATTGGGCTTTGCAGATTGGAAAGAATGCAAAGACTGAGCAATCCAGCTACTATAACCTGGGTTACCCTCGTAACTACTACCATTACTATGGAAGGCGATGGGTGTAGTAAATGGGATATTTGAACCTGATGAAGATGTAGAAATACCACTCTGCTGCTGCGTGTAACCACCATTGAATAATAATAGCCCACTGTTATTGCTTTCGTTGACAGATGAATCTCCATTGAAGTCCATACTAAAACCTGTCGGGCTTTGAAAAGCAGGACCGCTTGTGGAAGATTGAAGTAAAGCGCTTGGATCAACAATGCTGCTACTGTTCCTGGCATTGTTCATAGCAGTGGTCGTGTTTTGGTATCCAAGGATATTGGTCCAATAATCTGACGGGTCTTGTTTGATGGGTATGGCAAAGCTAAGAGTAGAAGTTGCAGGCTGAGAAGCAAAGGTTACTGAGGATGCGGAGGAGAGATCTCGCTCGTCCGATCGGCTTCCATCAATGCTTTTGCTATCGGAAGCTGATTCTGAGGAATTTTTTGACTTGCCGGATATTCCTCCAATGGGAAGATTGCTGTTAGCTATGTTTTTCACGTCATAGCGACACATGTCAAAGTTGGTAACAGCATTTAGGCCTCTAAATTTGATTGCTGCAATGTCATAGGCTTCGGCAGCTTCCTCCTGTGTGCCTGTTTGACCAAAAAAATGCTCTTTATTAATATTATTATTGTATTTTTTATAGCAAAATGGGTTGACCCATACCCCGTACCCGGCAGGGAATATAATACCCCTCACCCCACATACATTCAGAGGGACCCCACCGCATTTATATCGCGGCTGAAACTAAGGGCAGTGGGGATGACTCGAATCGTCAAGCTAAGGATGAACAATCTTGGGGGCAAATGTTGTCTTTATTATCACATACGACTAAACCAATAATATAAAATGAGAAATCTTGTCATTGCCAATATATACTTTCCATGCTATAGATCGATATATGGATGGCAGAAGGGAGGATTAGGAAACTCACTGAAGGTACCAAGATAGAGATCCTTGTTGCCAGCAACTCTTCCTATCCTTGCTTGCCACCGACCGTGCTGATGGTGCCTGATCAAATAAGATGCAAGACAATACAATCATTTTTCTACAGTCGAATATTTTCCGATATTCAAAGTGGACGGGAAAAATGCGGTATCAGCACGACAGACCTCGTCACTCCTCTGTAAATCGATGCTCCTCTAGAGAAACCACTACTTTTTCTGCAATATAAAATAAAAGATAATGAGACACCATTACTAAAAATCTAAAAGAAACATTTAGGTTTACTTAGAAGATGTTTAGTACCTTCGAAGTGACGCCACAAACTCTTGCCTTGTCATGTGCTTCATCCCTTCTATTTCCTTCTCATAGTTAGAAGCCTAAAGTATGATACAAAAATTCAAATTCAAAGAGTTCAGGCTTTGGATATATATATATATATATATATATATATATATATATATATATATATATATAAACACTTGAAAAGGATATCCTCGCACAAAGCATCTAAATATATATATATATACACTCACCGGAAAGTTTGTAGTGGTGGTCGGACCCCAGTACTTGAGAGCTGCAAGATCATAAGCTCTGGCTGCTTTCTCCTCCTTGTCATAGCCACCTACATTTATTTTTTAAGAAACAAAAAACAGAAGCATTTAGAATAAAAAAAACAGCAATACTGCTCTTATAAGAATGTAGATATATATATATTCTGAACTTGATCACACATTCATGGGAAAATAAAGAATCTTAAGTTACAGTGAACAAAATCTAGTGTCCAGTCTGAAGTAGCAGATAATGATGATGATGCTGATAAATAAACTCAAGAAGGAAAAATACTGAGTGAAGTCAAAACAAATGTTGATTTTAATCATACTTAATATCATAAGACTGAGAGAAAAGAAAAGGGAAAGGAACTCACCCAAATAAACTGCAATGACAATGATGATCGATTGTCCATTCCATGGAGCAGTAATCATTACATGCCACAGAAAGAACAAAAGCAGATCAGAATCTTTTATAAATGCACACGCTGAAACAATATCTACATAGCCTTCAAGATCCCAGAAGATCTAAGCCTTTGAATTAAACAGTTAAATGATTTATTCTCTTCGATTTGCAGTCCATTTCATTGACAATATTCTTTCTCTCACCATTTATCTCTACCCCACACTACCAAGGAATTGTTCACACTGAGCCTCGATCCCAGATCTCGCATGCTACATAGGGTATGCGCAGGACAAGGGCATATTATAAGAAATATTCAGAGAGTAAAATAGAGAAAAACTTATCATTACCTTGTCTTCCTTTTCTACTTTGGCCTTCCCTTCTGCAACTATTATCCCACAAATGGGCTTCATATCTTCCAGTCCATCTATGCCTACACAAACCACCACCAAAAAAAAGAAAAAAGAAAACATAAAATCACCTTTTTAATGATTATTTTCATGAAAAAAGAGAAGAAATGCACGCTTGGTTTTTCTTCTAAAAGATTTAGAGTATAACTACTATTTACCTGGTGACTCCTCGATAGATTGAAGTACGCTGGCCAAAAGTTTCAACAGTTTTCTTTGGTGCATGTTCAGCCTGAACAAGAAGTTGTTGATGTTTTTGGTTACTGTCGATTTTTTTATTATCAGCAGAGGCAAAACCACGAAGGAAGCTAGCGGCTATAGTTTTGAGCTCAGAATCATATATCTCAGAGCTAGTACTGTCAGATAAAGTAGTGGCGGTAGGAGTCACGGGTGTCTCAGTAGAGAACTGGCCACACAGCGGCTGTTGTGGTGTTTGAGATGGGGATGTAGTGGTGCAGCTACCAAGAAAGTCCTCAAGTTTTGGTCCAGAAGTTGTAAATAAAGAGATGTCCGTAGCTCGACCAGCAGCTACTGCTGCATTTACTTCTTGCGCTGTATATACAAGCACCACAAAAACTGTTAATATAAAAACCGAAGAGAAATCTAGTCGTAGTCTGAGCGAAAAAAGAAGATACCAAGCAAGAGAGGGAAAAGGGACCTGAGGCAGTGGGGGCGGTGTTAAAGGCTTGGAAGAGAGAGAGGTGAGAGGAATCAGAAGAGGAAGGGATGTTGATATTATTATTGAAGTGATGATGGTTGGAAAGAGAGAAACCGAGCCAGTTCTGATGAGAAGTGGAATCCATGTTGTTGATGGTGGAATCAATCGGTGAGCGTGCAGTACGAGACCACAGGTTATAGGGGTTTCTCTTTCTTTCTGTCCTTGGAAATAACACAACTTAGTTGGCAAGTGTTGCAGGCGAGAGAGAGAGAGAGAGAGAAGGGGTTTCTTGGTTGGATGGCAGTAGTAAGGCAAGAAGGTGACACAAATATAGAGGAAGAGGAAAGAGGGACGAATATCAAGTGAGAGCAGACTTAGGCTTGCACGATGATCGAGGGAGGGAGGAGGGATTAGTTTTTGTTTTTTGCTTGTGAGAGTACTGAGAGGGCAGGGGGAGCAGTATATGAGAGAGGAGCAGAGCAAGTGCAAGCTTTCTATGGGATGACAAAGGCGGTCTCTCTCTCTCTCTCTCTTGACCAAAGCGTAATCAATAACCCTTTAAACAGTTTGAGAATTGGATCTCTCTTAAAAAATAAATTACCGACGTCAACACTCCAGATATTATTATTATTAGTGCCATTTCGATTTCTTAAAATAGAAATAAATAAAATGTTATACCAGTTTATTTTTAACTCCATGGATGGAGCTCGTAGCCCTTCTTCCATGATTAAAATGATAACAGCATCTCCAACGTGAAAGCTATCACAAGACACAAAGATAGAATTGTTGAAGAATGAAGACATAAAATGCATCAGATTCCAAGACTGCAAGCTGAAGGAGTGAAGGCAGAGCAGCATTAGAGTCTTTATGTTTTTTGTTTTGTTTTGTTTTAAATTAGTATTTGTGTTTAAGTCAATAAATATCAGTTGTTTGATCTAGAAGTCTAGTTTTTACTGAGTTTTAGATTAAATCCATTATGTTTTAGGAGAGAACAAGAGTTTGTATTTGATTAAAATTCATCCTCTTGTAAGCTGTTCAATTTCGATTTCTATAAATAAAAATTGAGGGATGGCAGTAACCTAAGCACAAATTCTGCCTTTTGTTCTGAATATCATAGCATTAATTACTTGTTCTTTACTTCTCAGAATTTCTGGAAAATTCATCAAGTTTTGACACTGATTCGAACAGTGTTTGTTTTTCTTGTCACAAACAAAAATCCGGACAGTGATTTGAACAATAGTTGTTTGTTCATCAGAATTTTTTTTAACAATTGGTATCAGAGCAGAATTAAGTCTTTGTAAGGGAATTGAGAGAAACACGAGAGAATCAAAACGTGAGGATTTTTTCAAAGTTATTTGGCTTTGAACGGGAGGTGAGTGAAACACGAGAGTCCAGAAATTCAATCATGAAATTCATCTTGATTCATTCTTTAAGTGATACGTAATTGATAGAAATTATCAATTGCTATCTTTGTTCTTTGTTTTTTTTGTATCAAAATTATCAACCTAATTACAGCAAAAAGGGGGAGAAATAGAAACTGTTAGTGTTTCCATCAAACTTGCAAAAAAGCAAAGAGTAAACAACTGCATCGTCAGACATGGATTCCTCATCTTTTTGTCGAAATCACCTGTGTTTATAGGAACAAATTATGGTGTTTGGGCTGTGAAAATGACAACATATCTCATGGCTTTTGACTTATGAGAGATTGTGGAGAATGACAAGCAGCCAAATCCATTGAACACCAATTCTACGATTGCTCAAATCAAGTTCTTTAATGAAGAAAAAGCAAAGGGATTCAAGGCACCTACCTGCATCCATAATACAGTAAATGAAGAAATATTCACAAGAATCATGACTTGTGAAACTGCTAAAGAAGCTTGGAATAAATTGAAAGCTAAATTTCAAGGTGACGAAAAATCAAAGAGAATGCAAATTCTGAATTTAAAAGGACAATTTGAAGGTTTGAAGATGAGAGAGAGAAACAATCAAAGAGTTCTCCTCTAATATCTCCAAACTAGTTAATCAAATGAGACTTTTGGGAAAAGATGTCCAGGATTCAAGAGTGGTAGAAAAGGTTCTCATCAGCCTACCTAAAAAATTTGAGAACAAAATCTGTTCTTTAGAAGACTCAAGGGACTTTACGGAGATGAGTCTTCAAGATTTGATTAATGCTCTTCAAGTAGTAGAGCAGAGGCAAGCCTTCAGACAAGAAGGTTCAAGTGAAGAAGCTTTTTCTGCAGGATTCAAAGGAAGATCAAGAAATAAGAATTTTCAAAAAAATGATCATGAAGGCAGAAGAGAAACTGGAAGAAATTTGCAAAACAAAAACTGACAACACAACCAGAATTATCCCAACAAATTCAATGCAAAGGGAAAGGAAAGAAAGGAACAATTTCCTACTTGCAAATACTACCATAAAACAAATCATCTTGAGTCATGATGTTGGCTCAAGAATGCTCAATGCAGGAGGTGCAAGCAGATTGAATATATTCAAAAATTCTACAAAACAAACACTTCAACTGGAAAAACAAGCATACATTGCCGAGACCCCACAAAAAGAAGATGAAAATTTGTTCATGGCCACAATCGAACAAAAGTGCGGCAAAACAGAGGTAAAGAATTCTAATTGGCTTGTTGATAGTGGATGCACAAACCATATGTTTGCAAATGTGAAGATGTTTAAAACTTGGATTCAAATTATGAATCTAAAGTAAAAGTTGCAAACGAGCAGTATGTGGATGTAAAAGGCAGAGGGGATGTTGACATTGAAACTATGGTAGGAACGAGAACTTTTGATAATGTGTTGTATGTGCCTGAAATTAACCAAAATCTTGTGAGTGTTGGATAATTACTTGAAGAAGATCACTCTTTGTCTTTCATCAATGGCATTTGCACAATCAAAGATAATCAATGTATCACATTGTTTTCAGTTAGAATGACTAACAAGAGTTTTAGTCTTGATGGGAAAATACACACATGAATATGAGCATTATTGACAGTTCAAAATCAGTGTTATGGCATAAGAGGTTGGGGCATTTTAATTATGCTACCTTAAAGAAAATAACAGATTTGGAGATGGTGGTTGGTTTACTAGAAATCCAAGAATAAAAAGAGGTATGTGAAGCATGTCAATTAGGTAAGCAAACAAAGATTGCTTTTAATGATAATGCATTTAGAGCCACTTGTAAACTGCAATTTGGTATATACTGATGTGTGTGGGGCCTATGAGAAATGAGTCCTTAAATGATGCTAAGTATTTTTTATTGTTCCTTGATGATTATAGTAGATATTGCTGGGTTTACTTCCTTAAAACCAAAAGGGAAGTGTTTGATGAATTCTTGAAATTCAAAGTTGCAACTAAGAGAGAAACTAAATCCAAACTGAAAGCCTTGAGGTCTGATAATATGGGTGAATTTACCTCTCATAAACTGGAAGAACTCTTAGCAATAGAGGGAATTAAACATCAACTTACAGTACCATACACACCTCAGCAAAATGGTGTAAGTGAAAGGAGAAATCGAACATTAATGGAGATGGCTAGATATCTCTTGTATGAGAAGAAAATGCCTTTAAAATTTTGGGCAGAGGCAGTAAGCACAACCTCTTATCTTCTAAATCGAATGGTTAGAAACATTTTAGGAAAAAAACACCTTATGAAGTGTGGTATGAGTTCAAACCAAATTTAGAACACTTAATAGTGTTTGGCAGCCCCTACTATGTCATGCAACCCAAGATTAAGAGGGGTAAACTTGATCAAAAAGATGAGGTAGGAATTTTGATTGGTTACAGCATTGAATCCAATGTTTATAAAGTGTTTGATCTGAAAAACTAACAAGGTTGTAATTGCAAGAAATGTGAAAATTGCAGAAAGACAAAGTGTGGAATTGGGAGGCTGAACTTGTTGAGAGAGCAGGGCATGAAAACCAAGCTGATAGAAATGAACCTACTGATGGTGATGAAGATGAAGATGAATCTGTGAGGGGAACGAGATTGTTGAGTGACATTTATAGTAGATGTAATCTTGCTGAAACTGAACCTACTAATGTCTAAGAAGCCATAGATTCACACATATAGGGTGGAAGCAATGAAGGAGGAGCTGAATATGATTGAAAAAAAATGAGACATGGCAACTAGTTGACACACCAATCGACAGGAAGGTTATTGGGGTGAAATGGATTTTCAAAACTTGATTGAAATGCAGATGGAAGCATCAACAAACACAAAGCAAGACTAGTGGTTAAAGGCTACTCCCAAGAACCAAGTATTGATTATCATGATACATTTGCTCCTGTATCTAGGCTTGACACAATTAAAATGCTACTAATGATTGCTACATAAACTGGTTGGTATGTGTGGCAAATGGATGTTAAGTCAACATTCTTAAATGGGACATTTGATGAAGAGATTTATGTTGAACAACATGAGGGTTTTGAAAAGAAAATCTCAGCAAACAAGGTATACCTACTCAAGAAGGCCATGTATGGACTGAAACAAGCTCCTAGAGCTTGATACAGTCAGTTGGATGATTTTTTGCTGAGTTTGGGATTTGAGAAAAGTTTGAATGAAGCAATCTTGTATGTAAAGAAGGTTGATGAACATATTCCGATTGTATCAGTCTATGTGGATGACTTGCTAATTATTGGAAAATGGAGCAATTAATGGATGAATTCAAGGTGAATATGAAGAGCAAGTTTGAGATGAATGAACTTGGATTATTATCTTATTTCCTAGGAATGGAAATAACACAATCAAAGCTCAAATGTTTTCTATGTCAAAGAAATTTCACCATCAAATTGTTGAATAAATTTGCAATGGTGAATTGCAAACCTGTCAGCACTCCCATGGTGGCAGGATAAAAATTGATGAAGGATGATGGGGCTCCTAAAGCTGATGGAAGTATTTATAGGAGCTTGATTGGTAGCTTATTGTATTTAACTGTCACACGTCCTGACATTGTGTTTTCTGTCAATTATCTTTCAAGGTTTATGCAAAATCCAAGCCAAACTCATTATGTTACAGCCAAAAGAGTCTTAAGGTATTTAAAAGGAACTCTGGAATATGGAATGGTTTTTGATAAACTAGAAACTGTCAGGTTAGTTGGTTTCTGTGACAGTGATTGGGCTGGAAGTGATGAAGAAATGATGAGCACTTTGGGTTATTATTTTTCAATGGGAGGTAGTGTTTTCTAATGGAATTCAAATAAGTAAAGTGTAGTGGCACACTCCACGGCAGAAGATGAATATATTGCAGCCTATGTAGCTGCAAATCAGCTAGTGTGGTTGAGGAAGATGTTGGGAGATTTGAACTTCAATCAACTAGAATCTACTGAATTATTTTGTGATAACATGTCAGCCATTGCAATATCTGAAAACTTTGTTTTTCATGATAGAACCAAACACATGAAAATCAAGTTCCATGCAATTCGTCAATTTCAACAAGAAGGAGAGTTGGAAATGAAGTATTGTTGTTCTAAGGAGCAATTAGTTGATTTATTCACTAAATCTTTAGCTAAAGAAAGATTTGAAGAATTGAGGGAGATGGTAGGAATGTGCAGCTTGAAATCAAGGAGGAGTGTTGAAGAATGAAGACATGAAATGCAGCTAATTCCAAGATTGCAAGCTGAATGAGTGAAGGCAGAGCAGCATTAGATTCTTTATGTTTTCTTTTGTTTTAAATTAGTATTCGTGTTTAAGTCAATAAATATTAGTTGTTTGATCTAGAAGTCTAGTTTTTACTGAGTTTCAGATTTAGTCCATTATGTTTTAGGAGAGAAGAAGAGTTTGTATTTGATTAAAATTCATCCTCTTGTAAGTTGTTCAATTTCGATTTCTATAAATAAAAACTGAGGGATGGCAGCAACCTAAGCACTAATTCTGCCTTTTGTTCTGAATATCATAACATTAATTACTTGTTCTTTAGATCTCAGAATTTCTGGAAACTTCATCAGGTTTTGACACTGATTCGAAAGCAGTGTTTGTTTTTCTTGTCAGGAACAAAAATCCGGACAGTGATTTGAACAATAGTTGTTTGTTCATCAAAATTTTTTGTAACAAAAATATTGTTTTTTTTAGCATTTTTGTTTCACTTTGTTATCTTTAACGAAACAAAAATAGTTGTTCTATGTTGAAGTTGCTATATGTAAATGCAAAAGAAAAGAGAAGTCATGACACATATTCTCGTTGAAATCATTGTTCCTTCACCATCACAACCTGTGTCACCCTCTATTGTCAACCCCTACACCCTTTTGAGTGTTTCCATATTAGATCTGCAAAACCTTTCTTTATTTTAATTGAATGGAAATAATGTTAAAAAATAGCCCTATCATGCATCATCTTCATATCCATTGCTGGATTGGTTTTGTTTGCACTACTTATTGGGAATATGCAAGTAATTCCGTTACATGGCCTTGTAGTGGGAAATAATGGTTCAAAAATGGCCATCCACTGGAATATTGTGATTTTGGAATGTGAATATCACAAAGCTTCCCTTAAATGATTTCGTTACATTACCTATGATGTTGTGTTAATCAATTAGTAGGAAATGACTAACACATTTATTATGATTTACTTAGTTTGAAATTACACTGCTTTTGGGAATGAAAATCTAATGTTTGTGTTTTTACGCTAATGTGAGCCATAAACCAAAATTATGATCATACTAGAAAAACCCCTCATTCAATTTGAATATAAGCATTGATGAGATGATCATATAGAATCCTTGAAATTAGAACTCTGAATTTACTGTTTTGAATTTTCTATTCATTTAAAGGTATCATTAAATTTAAATATATCAACTAACACAATTTTTTTTAATTAGATGGACTCAAATTTGTCAAACTCATTCATCAATTTTCTTGTAAGTGAGTCTGAAGATATTGTATCTCAACCAAGTAGCACTCAACTTTCTTATGACTCTAAGACTCTAATTTAATTGTTCTTTCAATTAAAAATCACAAAGAAGTAAAAAAAATTCACAAGAGGAAGATTGTTTACTTGTGTTTGCATGGTTAGATACAAGCAAAGATCCAATTAAAAATTTTATTTTTTTATTTAAATATGATTAAAAATTTAATAATTATAATGTTGGAGGGTTTTTTAAAAGCAATTATTTAATTATATAACTTACACATATTAATTGTATAATTAATTTCATAATTATATTATATACAAAATAATTGCACTATATTTAAAATGATATATAAAAAATGGCTCTTCTAAATGATTTTTACCATTAGAATACACATAAATAAAAAAAAACTATTTTATCAATTTAGCTCTCTAAAATAACTCTTACAATTAGAGTTGCTCTAATAGGGTGAGATCAGTTTCTAAACTAAATCGTATTATACATCCTTGTGTTTTTAATAGTAATCAAGAAGATAATGCATAAAAAAAAAGACAGCAGGATGGTGACGGAAAAAGAGAGAGATTCTAAGAGAAGGAAAGCCACAAAACCAAAAGAAGAAACCAAATTAATTTGTCCAGCTGAGAATACATTCAGGATTTCCAAGTAAATCATTGCCGACGTAATGGAAGTTTCTAACTGAGAACTTTAACTAGAAAGAAGGATAAAGGTCTGATGTTGAAAATCGCCTCTGGCCGACGGAAGAAGATTTTGTTCGAGCTAGCTCCCTGGAATCTATCCCAGAACTTCCATGTAATAATACGACGATGAAACAGATAGTTCATAATCTCAATATCCTCACGACAGAAACGACAACTAGCATCCTCATAATTTATAATCTCTTTTTTAGCTAGAAAATACCCGGTGCAGAGGCCACCATGAAGCATGATAAACATGAACATGTCAACTTTTGGAGAAGCCTCTGAAAAAGGAAGTTCTTGTTAATTTAATATTTTCATATGATACAATAGTTTTTAAAATAGAATTTATCATCCATTTTGCATGATAAACAAACAAAATTGACTAGCTTGCTAGTGTACGTGGTAATCAAACCATGAATCTTCTTCTTTTGGTTTGCCACATGGAGTGTTAAAAGAATCACTGTTGGATATAAAACGTCCTAGATACCCTTTGAACCGAGTTGAGGCTGTAATCTCTCTTCAGTACCATTTCTTCCCAGCCTATAAAACCATTTTCTTGCATATTTCTTTGACCTTTTTTGGGACTCATACCAAAAATTACACAACCTAGTTAAGATTACAAAAAAACAATATAACAATTTGAATTTCATCTTGTGAGATAGCACTGTAATTCTCCCACACTCCTCGCAACATTAATTGTTTGTTAGCCTCCTTCAAGTAAAGTTTCATAAATAACTAGTTTATTAAAATTAAAACGAATCAAATTAAAAACTAAAAAAATATTTATCTATATACTAATCAAATTTTTTGGTTTTCAATGATATCAAACTAGATTTACACTCAATTTTTTCTCTAACACTTCATCGATGATCTGTTTGGTTAAGCATTTGTTAGGCTCCCTTTCCTCACACAAGTAATGATCTTTATATCAGCGATGAATGCATTTAAAGCTGGACAAATAGCAAAAAAGTGACATTGAATATGGCCATATTGTAGGCCTTTCATTTCTTTTATTCATTTATTTAATTCTTTTCATCATTTGTTACTCTTTTATATAAAGACTTCATCTTTTCATGGTGGTCATCATCTAAATGGCTAACATGTTTTTCTTATAAAACTTCACTTATTTTAAAAAAAGGGATTGAATATATATTTTTATGGGACTTGAATTTAATATCTCACATACTAAAATTATGCATTTTTCCACTTTGGTATTTCTTATTTATGTACAAAGACAATATACAAATAGTTTATCCTAAAGTCTCGACATGAAAAATAGTCTTACAATACTCCTACATATTTGGAGGCACCATCACAACATCAGGGTCGAAGCTTATAATTAAACCCTCCACTAATAGAACCATAAGATGTAGAATTGCCACCAACAAAGGTCTATAATACAACAGCTCGAACCCAAGCATTTTAGTGAGGTAGACGAGGTGTTTCTCTACTAGAGCATGTTTACTTGTATTTGACACCATACAGATAAAATATTTGATTAAAAAAAATTAAAAATTTGTAAACTTAAAAAAAGAAAAAAAAAGTTAAGATACTTAAAGAGATAAATTAAAAAAAAATCACATTTTAATCATCTCGCCAATTTTTTGTGTAATATAAAATTGGAGCGTAGTAAAGGCAAATAGAAGAGGCGCGTGGGAATGGGTTTCTTACGTAAGTGACACGTACCTTTCAGAATGAATTAGCATCCAAGGCAGGAGCAATAAACAACAATTGCAGGGTGGACTGCACGCTGGAGGGATTTGTTATAAATAATAAGCTTCTAAAATTCCGTTTCTGTTGGCGTTTTTGTTGTTTTTCAAATTTTGATTGTGTGTTTTGGTCTTGAAGTGTTTGTGTGAGTGTATATATAAGTTTAAAAATCAAAATATACTTTGATTTACAAAATTTAATATGATTTTTTTTAAATAAAGAATAAAATTAGAGAGATAATATATTAAATTGATTCCAGTTATTTTATAAATTTATAACCCGATTTATAAAATCATTAAACTCTAAATAAAAATAAAATAAAAAATTTGATTCTCAATAAACTCATTATTGAATAATAATAATAAAATAAATCAATCTAAGAAAATATAAAATAGTTGACTGAAACGAAATGGATAAAATAAAATTAGAATGTTAAGGCAGGGTTTGAGATGAATTTCCAAAACAAGCTAAAAAATCTAAGTAAAATAAATTCTCATCTTATTTTGTTTTTAAACTAGAATAAAAACATCAAGCAATCCATCTGCCACGAGAAGTAGAAGGTAGAAGGTAGAAGATAGAATTTGCTAGATGGCACTCACATGCCTGCATGTCACTCAGAGGACGCGTGTGCATTATGATAGTATGTTGCTTTCATTCATATCCACACGTGTCAACGTGGTACCATAGATTCTAGGCATGGTCAACAGTCAACACAGAAGATTTTTTCGGGGAGTTTATGGAGTATTAATCCCATAAATTATAAAATTAATAATAATAAAAACCTTTCATAACCTTAAAATTTATAAGATCCAAACGGTGATCTCCAGATAATAAATCTAGAACCTGACAAGTGGATCTACATCCTTAAAGTGCAACATGCAAGATTTTTTTTTATTAATGCGAGTATGTATCAACTTATATATATTTTGATTAATTTCATAGATGTTAAAGTTAATGACTATATAAACCTTAAATGATTATTGATATTAATAATCATATAACTCGAAACTTAAACCATAAAAAAATAATTTTTTACACACAAGAGGTTGATTAGCCTGGAGGGTGCCGAGGCGGTGCTCTGCTGGGTATTGTTGTTCAGACACAAGATGTTAATAACCAAAACGCAAGGCATGAAAGGAGACGAGGTAACATCACAAGGTGGCCTCAAAACCCGGCAAAGTCTCAAAAAGAGCGTTTTTGCAAGTTCAAAGGGAGATTATTGGGGGAGAGTTCCGTGTTCCCGTCATCAACAGTAAAACTAAAAGCTAGCTATTGCTAAACTATGTTTGTAAAGTAACATCTGTGGTCAGTGAAACGAATGATTCCCCACGTTCGCTTCGCTTCGCTTCGCTTTCCTTTTTTTTTTTTTTTTTAATTTGTTATGAGTTCATGATCACAACTCGCATGACATCTTTTGTATCTTTTTTGGAGGGATTTTCTTTTCTTTTTATAATCTCGTGCATATTGCCAGATACTATTATTGTCATTGCTTGAATTCTTCTTATTTTTATTAAAATGTTTCTACATTCTTCTGTAGATGATGAGGGCCTTTCGTTTGTTCTTCTCTATATTTAGAACATGTGTCCTTTGTGTGGAGGCCCCACTGGTCTGCTATATGATTACTCTGCGCCATCCGATTGGCAGTGTCACAGAATGGAGTCAAGAGCTGTGAGCTCGCTGCCGTAGGTTTTGCTGACACGGGCTTCATCACTCACTGCAACATCCGCGGCCCTTTACGTGCCGATTGCAAGGGTGTAATTTTATTTAATACATTTTGGGTGTAAAATAGTTCAACTCGGTGATCTGCCCGCCCTAGGCTCAGAACGTAAATAAAATTAGGGAAGAGAGGAGAAGAATCCAGGTTTTTTAATCATGTCAGAGAAAGCGTATAGCCTATATAGGATAGAATATAAAATAGTTCAAGTCGGTGCGCGTATAGGATGCATTATCTTCCTTTGGTTGTAGTTTAATGATATGTTGAAGCATGGTTTATTCTTTGATTGCGGTCCAAATAGCCTATATTCGACTGAATTGGAAAGACAGACTTAATTTTGGTGGTGATATCAGTAATACAGATACAGGCTCATAAAAATTACAGTCCAGCCGAGGGGATAAAATTAAGCTCTCGCAAGAAAGACTGAAAGCAGACAGAGGGTGTAGATTAGTCAAGTTTACTGGTAAACAATGTGCTTCCTGGGTGCTCTAAAGATACACACGTGCCCCTCTCTTGGTTCAGATTAGATGAACAGCTTGCACGGTTGCCGATGTGGGCGGTGGGATTGTGAGTGCACGTGAGCTGGCAACACCCAGTCAGTCGGCACGTGCGGCTTAATTCGTCATGTCCCTTCAAAAACACAATCCCTCACGCTACTTACTATATTATAATAATAATAATAATAATAATATAGTAACTAGTCATCGGCCTATTCTTGTTTCTTAGCCTCTCACCAGCTGGGCCGAATATTTATTATATTAGCCAGTGTTTCTACGATATAATATCTTTTGGGCCGTGGATAACACACCACTAAAGGTGGTACCTAGCTCAAAAAGAACAGTGACAATACACAGCATATTAGAAATCAAGCATTCACTGTGGACTTGTAGTAATCATCATTGATAGTTGTGTAAACGAGGCCGTGGTCAACAAGCATCTGTAGTGCTTCCCTGTCAAAGACCAACAAGGATGATGTCAGCACATTCTCCTCTAAAATCATAGTACGAGAGAGAGAGATTCAGTGAGAGTGACTTGAGCTTATCCGTTGTAATCTTTAGCTGACAGGCAATAGCATCATAGTGAGCTCCCTCGGTGGTGCTAGAAAATTAAAGATCACGATGGGTCAAAGTTCTCCAACAATATATAATGAGCATGACAGAAAATGCATGAATAAGAACAAAGCTTTTGAACATTGGATAAACTTTTAGTGTGCCAAATCGAAGTGCGTCGAGTCCAAGATACCATACAAGGGCCACAATTTGTTGACATCCAAAAATGATTTTTGACCAGCATAGACAGATGTTTTCTTAGTTATATGTTCTCTGAATTGGGAACTTATTCGATAAAGCTGGTTCAAAGGTTTGACATGCTCTCCTTTTTTTGGATTTTCTTCTTGCCAATTGTAACTAGTGTTAAATTCTGTACGCAATAATAATGAGTTACAGGAAAAAGGGTAAGAGAAAGCAGTTTAGTAACCGCTGAAAGTTTCCAATATGGCTATAACTGTTCTCCCCTTATTAATTATCATGGGCCCTATTGTAGATATGAGCATTTGAGCACTTGCCTACAGATTGTCCTCGTCACAAGTTCTGTGTTCAACCAAAGATTTAAAAAATAAACAATTAACAAGAGAACACATCCAGAATGTTACATGATGTGCTAGGTTAAGCTGAATATTCAAAAAGAAGGCATGCAGATAGAAGAAGAGATATAAGAAAAAAAGCTTCCCCATTGAGAGTTCAACACTAAGAAGAGAATAAAATTCATTTCAGAGTTGAGTCAAGCCAAGTTCTACATTGAAAATCTCAGCACCAGTGCAAGTGTGGCACCCATATGAGCGTCACATGTATCCAACAGGTGGTGTTCTATTTCATCTTGCAACGTTCATTAAAATAAAATAAAAATAAGAATTTCAATATATCAAATATAACTTACAGAAAAGAAGGTTGCTGCAAAAAATTTAATATCATCTGACTAGCATTGTTCAGTCCATCAGCACTGGAATAGGCAGAAGACTGAAAAAAAGTAAAATATGAGTGCCAATAAAAAGCTAACTCAACATTTGTGCAAAATAATATTCTCAGGGTGAGATTGATTACTTGACATGGCGGGGCAGCTAGGTATCCCCTTAGAGGGGTATTTGTTGAATTTGCCACCGGGGGCTGAGCAGTAACACCCTGAACTTAGCATACAGTCACAATCAATATGAAAATGCAGTGCATAAGCCAAGCTACCATATCATATCAATTACAAAATCATAATTAAAAAAAAAATAAAAAAATGGAGCATTGCAATAACTAGACCAATACCCGTAACCTGGTATTGTAGAAGTGGACATATATGCACTCAATGAAGTGGTTTGGAACCTCGTTCAAGTCTGTAACAGGCCTGAAAACCACATCCAAAGTTTGAAATTAAAACTCTAAAAGAGAATTGTCATGTCAATAGTCTGAAAAATGACGGTACCATAGATTAATATAAAATGAGTTCTGTTCAGACAAATGGTTTAACTAGGAAATAGAACAAACAAAAGTGTTACTGTGATTACTTCCTGTTTGCCAAAATAGGCAGTTTTTCATCAACGTTTAGATAAACAAAATTAAGTCAAGAAAAAGTACATCCAGAAAGTAATATCTTGTCCATGGATGTTAATACTATCAAACACAAGAATTTCACTTTGATATATAGAAGTGAATATAATAATTTTACTTTTGAGTTTTAAAGAGTGAAATATTGAAATGGTTCTGAGAGCCAAATGAATAGTGTTGAAGTGGTATCCATAGTGAAATGACTAGTTTGTCATCTTTTGCCCAGACTAGTCTCCAAATTCAAAAGCAGCAATACCTATCATATTCAGCCACTAGAGAATTAAAAAGGAAACATCATGCTAAGAGTTTTCAAAGCTCAATTATGCATTCAAACAAGAAATGTGAAATTGCTTGATCAAGACACCTAACTACACAGTTTAAGGGGGCTAAGCTAGCAAAGAGCAGTACCACTGAACTTAGTTCAGTATAATTGCAATAAAAATGAAACTAAAACCTCTCAAGCGCGTGTTAGGATCTCTCAAGTATACAATGTAGCCAAATCTACGCTCCTCTAGAAAAAAACTGGAAGAGACCCGCACATGGTTCATTGGTATAATTCAGAGATGAGTTAAACTAAGGTCTTCAAAGGAAATTGCCACATGATGCAAACTCAACCTCACACCAACCTAGCAATAGAAAATAAAGAAACTAAAACAATAGGTCCTGAAGAAAGCACAGATGGCAGGGGAAGGATAATATATTCAACACAGCAAACAGCATTGTTTTATCTACATGCAATGCAACTCAAGAAACAGATGCTACCACTGCAGATTTGAGAGCAGGTAATATTCACTGGACTTCTCCCATAAAGCTGCACGTGCAAAATACACTTACTGCTAATAGATGCAAGTGAATAAAAATTAAGCCATCTTCCATTAAGATTTTTGGTTTTCTGCACCCAACTTAATATACTCTGCTTGCTGTAACATGTGATGAATGAAAATAGTTTGTATATGTAAAACTGATTGACTGATCCATAAAATAAAATAAAAAGCAAGGTCTGATGGGGGGGGTGGGGGGGAGCATGCAACAGATCAAACTCATACAAAGAGAAAGGTGCTGGTTCCACAATATTACAAAAACAAATAATCATCTTGATTCAGTATAATTAACACCAAAAGAGTAAAATAAGTCAATGGGTATCAGGTTGTCCTCAAATTTCTTTGAATTGGATTTTACAGGTATTCCATCAGATACAAATGTCAGAAACTCATCAGGGGAAACACTATGGGTGTTATCTTCAAATAAATGTAAAAAATAAAACAGTTTGCTTAAATTCTGTTGCTTTTCTGCTGTACATTCAATCAAACAAGAACGTGCCATTTTAGTGCAGATTTAAGTCATATAGGGGAAAGGATGAGCTTAAAAGGTCAACACGACCCATGGAAGGACCCACCTTAAGACTAATAAATCAGAAAGAGATGGTTCAAAACTGATGTTAAAGAATGACATCACAAATTTTCCTATTTGTTTTCAAAACAACTGTCCAGAGGTCATGAAAGAACCTTTACCAGGTAATGGAACTTTGAAACCTGAAGATCCTCATGGGGATAATCTAGAAAAACTTAACTTTGTAAAGTAAGAATTATTACATAGAGCAAGTTGTGCACTTGGAAGATAAATAAAGGCAATTCAAAAATTGCGAGTTAAACAGATATCTCAGTAGCTATTAGAACGTACTGTACGAAAAAGCAACCATAGAGGATTTCAAGCATAGACTGACTTGGAAATAAAATAATCAAACAATATATAGATAATTTAAGGGCCTATGCCTTATCCAACAATGACCTAATAACAATAGAACAACAGGCATTCTGTGCTAAGGTGAAGGTCTACATTTTCCATATTCATTAAAAAAAATTAACAGACCAAAAGAAAACGAAACACAAATACATACCTGATAGAGAAGACATTTAAAAACCTTCTGCTTTGCAGCCCTCTTAAGTGTCCATGAACACGAACATACATGTCAACTCTAAAGCAAAAAATGGTAATTGAAATAGTATCAAACAAATTAATAATTAAAAGTACAAAAATTGCATTAACATAAATAGCTATTTTGGTGTTAAAAAACTATTTCATGAAGAATCTAAACCCTTCGTGCACATCTTGGTTGCTGAGGATAGGACATTGAAAGAAAACCTAACATCCTAACACCAGAAATTTCCTTCCCAAGAAAACATTAAGCAATTTTCCAAGCTTCCCTTTTGATTTCCTCACACAACCCAACATACACAATCTTTTCAGTGGCAAACAAAGGTGTAGTGAAAATTATATTCAATCGAAAGAAAAATAGATTAAGCAATAAGCAACTAGAATTTTAAGAAAGGGCAAGGAGGCACTGTATGAGTACAGTACAAAAACATACAAGATTTCCCCCATTTGTTCTGTATCTAAGCTTTCTTGAACCCTGTACAACATGAAACAATTGCATTATTGTCATAATATAATTTAAACACCACACAAACCTTACTCAAATTGAACATTAATAATAATAAACCCACAAATGCATTTCCCTGACCCAGATTGAAAAATGAAAAGAAATTCACCATTTGGTACATTCAATCTGTCCAGTCCCATCATCAACGAAAAAGGAGTACTCGCTGGCCTTGTCTTCCTTGTGGGATACCCTCCCCACAATTGTAACCTAAACAGAAATGAATAAACTCATAAAATCCAATCCAAAACAGAAACCCAAATCCCAGCAGTGCGGTGGTAAAAGAAAACATTACATTATTAACTTCAGCACCATCAATGACGAAATTAGATTCATCACTGCTTGTTAGGTTGTTTATCTGCTTCACGGTCAGCGGAAACAAGCACCGCGCCTCCCGATTCTGCCATTCAAAAACAATAAAGTAAAACCCTAATGATCTCCTTCTGCTCCCACAAAAATTTCCGCTAACTTTCATGGGTTTAGGAAAAGCATAAGCCATTGAACAAGGAATTTAGAATTTTGATAATCAGAGGAAAGTAGAGTAAAAAGAGAAGAGAAAAGAAAAAAGTACTTTGGAGATTGAGAAGGAGGAGGAATCAGAAGAAGGCGGATGAGCGGATTGATTAGGCATGAATCCTCCTCCCATGAAGGCTGCTGCGCTTCCATCGAATTCCGTGTCTCCGTACATTTTTACGTTTCTCTTCTCTCTCTTTGCCTCTGCCTCGGCTGAGTGTAAGCTGCGTTTTCCGTGTGAATAGCCTCTCCTTGCAGGCTTCTTCTTTCTTTCTTTTTTTCCACAAGACTCTACTTTCCATCCTTCCCGCCAAATTTTCTTTTCTACTGCCTTTCTTCTTTTCTACATGCAATTCAATGTAGATTGTAACGAGCGATATACCCGCGCTATGCGGGTTTTTTTTTTTTTTTTTTTTATCTATGAAGAAAAATTGATTGTTTTTATATGTATTGTATTTTATTATTTTAATATTTAGTTATTATAATTATAATTGATAAAATTTATATAATCAAAACTGAAAAGTGACCCGTATATTTTTTAATTGTAGATAACCTTAGTAAATTTGTAAGTTTTTTTTTAGTTTAATTTTTCCCGGTAATATTATATTTAAAATATTAAAAATGAAAATATTGTAAATTTATTTTTAAGTAATAAACTTAAACAAAAGAGTACCAAATTTAATATTCAAAGACAAAATTTTTTTTTATAAGATTTATTAATTATATTATTACATTAAATGTATTTAAGAATATTAATATTAATTTTTTAAGGAAAAAATCCTAGGTCATTTATTCCTCTCTTTATATATTTATAGGCGATAATATTCAATAATTTGTTTTTTATGTTATTCGATTAATTCATTATATTATTCTATAAAATGTATTTAAGAATACTGATATTAATTTTTTTTATTCAAAAAATCCTAGGTCATGTTTTCTTCTCCCTATATATATTCCTATGCGATAATATTCAATAAATATTAGAACATATAATTAATGATAGACTAAAAATATTAAAGAAACTTTAACAAAAGATAAAACAAAAAAATAAAATAAAAATAAAAATTAGCATTGCTATTACTGTCAAAACAATAAAAATTATTAAATTATCCAGAGGGAAAAAAATATTAACAAAAGAGTAAGCAAGAAAAACAATTAAATTATTATTATTGTTGTTGTTGTTGTTGTTGTGTTAAGTACAAAATTAAAATTTGAAGACAAATTTTTTTTATGTTATCCGATTATTCATTATATGATTATATTAAATGTATTTAAGAATACTGATATTAATTTTTTTTATTCAAAAAATCCTAGGTCATGTTTTCTTCTCCCTATATATATTCCTATGAGATAATATTCAATAAATATTAGAACATATAATTAATGAAAGACTAAAAATATCCTAGAAACTTTAACAAAAGAAAAAAAAATATCATTGTCATTAATGTCAAAACAATAAAAAATATTAAATTATACGGAGAAAAAAAAACATTAACAAAAGAGTAAGCAAGAAAAACAATTAAATTATTATTATTATTATTATTATTATTATTATTATTATTATTATTATTATTATTATTGTGTTAAGTACACTTATATATACATGGACAAAAGTAGGGAATATTCTAGAAATATAAAAAAATAAAAGTATAAGGGCTGAAATAAAAATCAAATATAAAGAATTAAATTAAAAAATTAAAAGTCTAAGGGCTGAAATGAAAATCACATTTATTATCAATTTAAATTAAAGAACAAAGTTGAAAAAATCAAAACTTGTATACCAAATTTATTGAGCTTTTACAGACAATCCGGATATTAAAAGTCGGAGGACCGAAGTGAAACTCTCACATTCAATCAATTAAAATCGGAGGACCCAATCGAACTAAATCAGAACTTATATAATAGAAATCAGGACCAAAATCAAAATTAAAAGTCGAAGGACCAAAGTGAAAAGTAACAAACAATGGGGGACTCTCCTGCACTTTTACATGCAGGAGAGAGAGAGAAAGTTGATAGCGCCTTTAACCGGCCACCACCGCGTCCACAAACATTTTTAAGGTACACGCGCCACCGCGGGAGGAAGACCACGCGGCGGCGCATCGAATACGACTCCGGAAGACCATTTCCGACCACCGTATGACGCCACACGCGCCACCCACACAGGGCGTGAGGCGGAAAACCGACCGGCGCGTGCGCCTCACACCCTGACAGCTACGGAATAAACAATTAAAAAATAGGGTCAATTACCGTCCTGCCCCTGTACTCAAGTCAACGTTTTTGTCTTATTAAGGGACTATAACCGTATTTAGCCATAAAAAAAAAACCTGCGGCGGACCCTCAGCCGAAACCGTTTTTTATCTTATTAGCGAGGGATAAAAACGTTAATACACTGTTCACAGGCGCAAAAGACAAAAAAAAAGGGGTGGACGTGCACCTGCGAAGAATGGAGACAAATTTCGTGTCCACAGTGACTTTGAGTGTGTGTGAACAGTAATATCTGTTTTGTTTTAGTGTATTTGTTAATAATATATTTTTCAAAAACTTTGTTTTGATTGTTGGACTTTTATTTTTATGATTCGGCTATTTAAACACAAATTGAACCAAATGATATGTTATTTTTGGAAGGAATTGTTGAATTAAAAGGAAGAGAATTGAAGTAAAAATCACTAGTAATATCAAGGTTGTCAGTACCATTTCGGTTGACGTTTTGTTTTTTCTATTGGTACGGAACGTTTCGGTTTCAGAGTGTTTCGGCGTACCGTTTCGGGGTTGTACTGTTCATAATTAATTAATTATATATAAAAAAAATATATAATTTTTATTTTTTATAAAATCAAAGTTGACACAATAATTTTATTATATATAAAAAAAAACTTATGTATGGTTACATAACTTACATTGATTTGTCCAACTGATTTGACCGCAGTTGGACAAATCATGCTATCCCACATCGCTGAAATCGTCCAAGAAGTTTACATTCTATGGCTTTAAATGCTGAAGGTTATCCCACATTGAATAAATAGATGTTTAATCAAAGAATTGTGTCTATAAAAATAAATCAAGAAGACATGCAAAACTTGCTTACCTGGACGGATCTTAGGTCGATGACATCCAATGTATTTAAGATGTATGCTGGTTTAAAAGTTTAAAAGTAAAATAATTCTTTTTATGTATCCGAAATGGTACAAACAAAACAATAGTGGTATGTTTCGCCCGGTATTGGGTTGAAATTACCGAAATGGACCAAAATTTAAATCGAGATGAAATTGACCTTGTTTTGTGTTGTTTTTTTTTATTGGTACAAAATGTTTCGGCCATTTCGGTCAAAACAGAATGGTATTAATAACCTTGAGTAATATAGGTGGTGATTTTTAAATTTGTTTAAAAGTTCATTTTATCCAAATTATTTTTAGCTATTAAGTGACCAATCCCTATATTTTTAAAAAATAAATTTTGATATCAAACATTATTTCTCTTATTTTTTTTAGTTCTTTTATGGTGGAGGAGAGGGGGGGTTGCCTGATTTCAGCTTAGAGAGAAAAAGATATTGTTAGTTATGTTAATTGATTCCATATGATGAAGGTTTAAGATCAAGTTTTTCTTACCTTGACAACCACTAGAAAAACATATACGAGTTGAGGAAGATTTTTGCTTTTGGATTGATTGCGAGGTTTTGGGACTTTTATTTTGTGCTTTTAGATGTTCCATATTCTTATAACAAGGCTCTTATGATATTTCTTAAGTTCTTTTGGCTTAATACATTTTTTAATATTTTTTAAATATATTACTTTGGATTTGTTTTTTAGTTAACACCACCTTCTCTATGATTTTTCTTGGCTTATGTACCCTTTTTTAAATAGTGATTATACTTTTTTATTGTATTAAGTGTTTAATTTTTTATAAGGTTAATATCATTCATTTGTAAAAAAAACAAAAGTATATATATTATATAGATCAGATATTTATTTTTAATAATATTTTTATTATGTGGAATCTTGCATAGTATCTCCAATTTTATTTTATTTAATAAGTTTTATGTGTGTCAATTTCTATTATAAATTAATTTTAATAAATAAATTCATTGATCACAATCAAGTGAATGACCAGTGTTGAAATATTAAATATCTTAATCTATATTTGTCTATTAATTTTTTCAATTATAATTTTATTTATTGTGGTCCGTGGAAACACAGTGTTAGGAAGTTGATAGAATTGTCGCTTAGTTGTTTGATTCAGGATTATTAGAAAAACTCGGATATACTAGTCTTGTTAGAGATTCAATAAGTAAAAAGACTAGTTGTATAAAAAAAAATATTTTAGCAATCTTAGCATGTCTTAAATAAAGTAAGTTGCTTTGTGAGATTTGATATGGTTTACATTTTTTTAATAAGTTTTGAATATTATAACTTATTGGTGCTAATAAATCTGATTTTTTTTAATGGACTTGTTTGTACGAAATAGTTTATTTTTGAGAAAAAATCCATGTAATTCCCAGACAATTATTATCTATCCTATAGTTTTGCTCAACACATGAATCATCGTGGTATTCTAGCATATTCTAGCAATAATTTTTATATTTTTTTCAAAAATATGGTTAAAAATTTGACAGCAACAAATTTCATCTCCTTACAATTCTTATGGAGAAAGACTTGTTATGTGTGTTGCATAATAAATTTGTAAAGATACATAAATTGTTCTTCGGTACTAAACTTTCATAGGTTTTTAGTTCAATTAATCTAAAACTCTATTATTATAGCAAGTCCCTTTAACTAGAACTATAATCAAAATGAAACCTCAATCTAGCGATTTTTTTTAACTAGAACCTTGATTGTTCTCACTTTTTTTTTTATTGAAAAATAACTTCTTGGTGTTTTTTAAGATAAGGATTGACCTAAAATTTTGCATCTCAATTATTACCTTAGTACCAAAATTTCATTTTATAACTCAATTAACCTGAAATCTAAATTTGACAATTCTTTTTTTTTTTGGATTCGAGGAAACCTCACCCTCGAAAAGCACACTTTGTGGGTCCAAGTGACCGATTAAAACTCTGGCTGTCCCAGACTCTTACAAAAAGTACACGCCCTGACTCGAACCTGAGATCTGTTGTGTAGATCTCAAGCCCTTTGCCATCACGCCACGCCTTTTGGGACCTAAATTTGACAATTCCTTCTAATCTAAAACCAGAGTCTTTGTAAATACCTCTACTAACCTAAGTCCTATAGAGCAATCATCTTTAATCAAAACATGAAAAAAAACTCAACCAACCTTAAATCCTAATTTAGTGATTTCCTTTAACAAGAATCAAAACAGCTCAGTCAACCTTAGATCTCATCTAGGATCTAGCAATCCTTGTTAAACATAACTAAAATATAAAAAACAACTCAGGCAACCAGAAATCTCAACCTAGTGATTCCCTTTAACCAGCTTCAAAATATAAAAAATAGCTTGGCTAAACTGAAATACTAATTTGATGATTTCTTTTAATTAGAACATAAACAACTTGGTTAATTTGAGATAACATCTAGCAATCCTTTTTAATCATGACCTTGGATCTTGTCTTTTTCTTCAACTTGGTCAACTTGAGACCCCATCTAATGATCTCTTATAACCAGAACCTTAATCTAAAAAATAGCTCGGCCAACCTGAAATCCCAATATGGTGATATCCTTTAACCACAAACAAAATCTTTGTTTTTGGTTAGGTTAACTTGAAATATCAATTTAGAGACCATGTTTAACCATAATCTTGTTTTTTTATTTCAATTCGGCCAACATAAGATCTCATCTGGTGCTCCCCTTGAATTAGAACCAAAATATTTGTTTATGGTTGGTTTAACATGAAATCTTAATATAGAGACCCCTTTTATCCATAATTGTTTTTCTAGCTCAGTCACTTAAGATCTCATTTGTCGATCCTCTTTAACTAGGACTTCAAGTTTTCCTTAGGTCGGGTTAACCTGAGATCCTATCTAGGAATCCTCTTTACCCAAAACATTGATCTTTGTCTTTAACTATGTTAACTTAAAACTCCATCTAATGATCCTTTTTAACATGAACCTTCTTTATCTTTGGTTGAGTTAACCTGAGATCCTTTCTGGCAATACCCTTTAACCAAAAACTTATTTTTCCTTCGATTTAGTCAACCTAAAATCTCAATCTAGAAATCCAACAAGAACATTGGACTTTATTTTTGATTGGGTTAACCTGAGATCCTATCTGATAATCCTTTTAACCAAAACCTTATTTTGCATTAAGTTGGGTCACCCTAAAATCTTAATTTGGACACCCCTATTAATCATAACCTTGGTCTTTGTTTTCAATTTAATCAACTTAAGATCCCATATAATGATCCCTTCCAACCAGAAACTTTAATGTTTTTTTTGTTTTTTTATTGAATCTAAAATAATTTGATTGTAGAATTTAAAACTGAGTTTCTGGAAGAAAAGGTTTCTAAAATTCAAATTCTTGATGATATATTTTTTCTCCTTCTTCTTACTGATATGGTTTGAACTATCTGATAATCCTTTTAACCTAAACAATAGTGTTCACATGCACGTAAATAGTGAAGGGTGAATTAATGCACTCTTCATAGTACAGTAGTAGTAGTAACATAGGGGAGGGGGAAAGGAGAAAGAAAAAAACAAAAGTTACCAACCATGGAGGTTAACAGTATGGAGAGCTCACTTTTCTTATGGTTATGGTGGCATTGTTGGTGGCAGTGGTTGTCAAAGTTGACCGAACAATGAAGGATGAACTGTTAGTAATAGTGTGAATAGGGAGGGAAGAAAGAGGATCAGTTGTGGGTGGCTCAGCTTTGTGGGGACGTTTTTATGATGATTGAGGAAACGTTGGTGGTCACCAAAAATAGGAAGGGAAATCGTTAGACCAAAGAAATAAAGGATGGGGGCTGGGATTTTTTAGAAAATTGACTTCAAATATTTGGTCTTCTGAGATTAGGGATTGGCTTTTATTTATAGGTCGTGGAAGAGGGTAATTTGGTCTTTATTTGGATAAAATTTTAGTCATTCATTCGACCCAATAACATCCCAACTGTTGGCTCAAAGTAGGTACTCTAGGTTGTTAGTTTTGAAACCTTATGATTGTCTGTGTTATCAAATTTGGCGTGTCTCAACCATGAGTGTGGTGTTAATTGGCTATAACTGAGCATACACCATGAAAGACAAACATCACATGATCATTTTCATGCAAGTTCTGTCAAATTTGGTTAAGTATAGGGGCATTAAAAAGACATGTGAAATTAGTATGAAAGTTGTCAATTTAGGCAATTTTTAGGGAAGGCAATAAATAGTGCTACACAACACATCATCTAGACACTCTGTTAAACCAGACGACACATCGTCTAGCCTTTCTTTATTCTTCACTAAACAACGTCGTTTTGGTGATTTCAGCCAAAAGTAAAATTTGGTCCTTCAACATTTAATTGTCTTAATGTCACCTCTAATTGACCTATAACTTTTATGTTTGTGTAATTTTGCCCCTATTGAACTTCAATGGTAACTCTAAAGTCACATGTTGTTTTTATTTTGGTTATTGATCTTAGATTTATGCAATTTGACTCTTAAGTGACCTTAAACTTTCAATTTATTTGAATTTTAACCCATTAAGTCTATATAGTTCAGTGCCTTTTGCAAAATGGACATTGGCTGCAAATTTCTCCAATTTAGTCATTAGTTGACCCCAAAACTTTGATTATCTTTTGATTTTGCTCCTAATTTCAACTATTTGACTTAGAAAAAAAATTAAATTTGTTCTTCAAAAATTATATTATTCTCAATTAAGTAAAACTTAGGATCTTAAACATGATTTTCTCCAATTAAGCCCTTTCTTTTGAAATATATTTGTCTACGATTTCTACTATCACGTTGAACAGAATATATTTGTTTTAAAATATGCTACCTTTCTAAAGAAATAAATTATTCTTGAAAAGAACACTAGGAGGAAAAAAGAGTTGAAAGAGTTTTAAGGACCACAAACTGACTTCCAAATAGAATTAGAACTCGAGGATATAACATTTGATGTTTGGCCTAAAACTTATAAAACACAAGAACTCTATAGATATGGTAGGACATGTCATTTACCATTGAGATATCAATTTCTCGTGGAAGCTGAAGATGACAAATTGCTCATACTTGATTAGCCTAAAAACTATATGGAAGAAATATCTAATATTGATTTC
Source organism: Salix viminalis (assembly GCA_029228465.1). Lineage (NCBI taxonomy): Eukaryota > Viridiplantae > Streptophyta > Magnoliopsida > Malpighiales > Salicaceae > Salix > Salix viminalis. The sequence continues at coordinate 10,900,127 of CM055431.1, forward strand.
AAAAAATAGATTACAGCTAGAAAATCGAAATGAATTTCATATACACCAACCAGGGTATGAACTTTGGTTGATCCACATGAAGGGATAAACTTATTGGATGTAAGTGGGTATTTAAGAGAAAGACTTATATGAATGACAATGTATAAATGTACTGACAAGTGCAAAATACACATCTATTTGTATTCCTTTTTCATTATGCTTTTCAACATCTTTCAAGCTTATTTCAACATATTGAAAGTTATTTTATGGGTTTGACATGTTAAAGAGACTTTGTGGATTACTTGCTATAAAATAGGAAATTTTGCACTTTATATTACGGACCTTTGTTGCATGTTTCAGGTTTTAATTCCTAAAGAGGAGTTTTAAAATTGGAAATATAGATATCAAGCTTTCTGGAAAAGTATTGTGGCAGAAATTCAATGCAGATTTGGGCATCCAATTGGAACAACAACGTCAAACTGGACTCTGTTCGCGCACCAACACTGAACTGCGCATATCTGGAGCATACGATGTCCAAATCAAGTGATTCAAAAGCCCAAATTCATCTACACATTTAGGGCTACAACTTTCATGAAGAGACCGAAGTCAGGAAAAATCATCTACATCACGAAAATACTGGTGCAATCTGGATGACGGGATATGCTTCCCAATTTGTCAAAGATTAGAGAGATTTTCTCTACAACACTTATCTCCTATTCTTTAGCTTGAGTGACACCATTAGGGTTAGGAATCTTCCAGAATAAAAGGGAAGATACATGCAAGCAAGGGACTCTTGACTCTTTCTCCATCAATTTTTCAGATTCGAGCAGAACCTAAAAAGGCATGAGCAAACTGATTCACTTTCTTGGTTCAAAGGGGATAGCATCCATCTTCATTATTGGTTGTGAGAAGTAACATTTCCATTGTAATCCTTACACTTTCAAGTATTTATTTATCTTTTTCCAGAATTTAAGCTATTGATTTCGGATTCATGCTTATGGAATTGGTTTGATATGGTTTATATGCTTTCTATGTTTCTTTCAATCCGTAATTGTTGTGGGGAACAAGAATAAGAAGCAAGTAAATTAATTTGATTGTCTTATCTATCACATTAATTTATTTAGGATGAATAGGACGAGTATATGTTCAAGCTTTTGAATGTTAGCTAGGAATAAATTACGTAGATCTTGATCTTAAAGCTACCGTTGAGTGAAGAAAGATTGCTTCTCAATACTTAATTCGCTTGACGATAAGGAACTAATTAGAAGTTTATTCGGATTAGTTTAGCATGCCTCTAGGTTTCCCTTAGCTTTAATGGAAGCCTAATTTATTTGCTTTGTTGTGAAAGGATATTAATTTAACTTCTATGATCAACCCAATTTGTAAGATTGGAGGAATCACCCCTTTGAACCGAGTTGCCAACATCTTGATTAACCTTCGTTAAGACTTAGCACTTTTATTTATTTAATTCTTGTTGATTCAAACCACCCCGTTCTTTTGAATTTGGTATTTGTAGGAAAATAAATCAATTTCCCTTGGGTTCGACCTGGTCTCTACCACCATACTACTAAAATTATTGTTTCGGTGATAGTAAAATCAGAATTAATTTGTGAAGGTTTCGACAACCGTCAAATTTGGCCGTTGCCGGGAAGTTTTTATTTTTCTTTAATATCAAACTAATTTATGCCAAGATCTTCTCATACAGGTGAATTAGTTTTTGATCCAGAGATTGAAAAGACTGCAAGAGCGAATAGGAAGGCTAAAAGACAAGAGGACATCTTGCCGGCCTTAACACCTGTGCACAGTGAATCCGAGATAGACATACAAGAAGAAACGGCTGAAATAATGGCACAACAAAGGACTTTGCGGGAGTTAGCAACTCCCAACGTTAACCAACAACCTTTGTGCATTGAATTTCCTAATATTGAGGTAGCTTTTGAATTAAAATCAGGATTGATTCATTTGTTACCTACTTTTCGAGGCCTTGCAGGTGAAGATCCCCATAAGCACTTGAAGGAATTTCATGTTGTATGTTCAACCATGAAGCCGCAAGGAGTGAGTGAGGAACAAATTAAATTGAGGGCTTTTCCATTCTCATTGGCAGACAAAGCAAAGGATTGGTTATACTACCTTCCTTCAGTGATCAATAAGGACATGGAATGAATTGAAGAAAAGGTTTCTAGAAAAATTCTTTCCAAACCTCAAGGGCTCGGAACAATTAGGAAAGAAATTAGTGGGATTCGCCAAAATAATGGAGAAACTTTGTATGAGTATTGGGAACGCTTTTAATCACCTGGTTGCTAGTTGCCCACACCACCAAATTTCTGATCAATTGTTGTTGCAATATTTTTATGAAGGATTATTGCATATGGACAGAAGCATGATAGATGCTGCAAGTGGGGGAGCACTTGTAGAAAAAGACTCCTGATGCAGCAAGAGATTTAATCTCTATGATGGCAGACAAATTCACAACAATTTGGAATCGGGAGGTGACAACAATCCTAGAAAGGTAAGTGAGGTGAGTCACTCTAATCTTGAAACTCAACTTTCGAATTAACCTCTCTTGTCAAGCGTGTAGTTTTGGGACGGTAAGACAGACCAGAGTTTGCGGTATTTGTGCTTTTTCGGATCACTCTACCGACATGTGCCCACAACTTCAAGAGGATGTAATTCCTCAAGTGAATGCTGTAAATGGGTTTGGTAACCAGCAAAGGAACCATGACCCATATTCAAATCAGTACAACCCATGTTGGAGAGACCACCCAAACCTAAGGTATGGACAACCCCATAATCGGCAACAGTTCCCTTCTTTCGGTCAGAATAAAGCAGCCCCTCCACCTCACCAAGCATCAAGCTCAGGTATGTCTCTAGAGGATATTGTGAAATCTTTAGCAACTAACACCCATTTGTTCCAGCAGGAAACAAGAGCTAGCATCCAAAATTTAGAAACTCAAGTGTCACAGTTGGCAACTTCATTGGGCAAAATGGAGGCTAACAAGGGTAAGTTACCAGCTCAACCAGAAGTTAACCCACGAGAAAATGCTAATGCAATAGTCCTTAGAAGTGGTAAGGAGGTGCAGACCTCATCACCAAGGCTGACAGTGCCGAAGGAAATTAGAAAAGAAGGAAACACGCCACTTGAGTCCCCTTTGCCAAAGTCAAGTAATGAGGTAAGTATTGAGTCAACTTTGCATAAGCCAAATACGTTAGTTGCACCTCCATTTCCTAGCAGGTTGGCGAAGACAAAGAAAGAGGAGGGGGAGCATGAATTGTTTGAAACCTTTCGGAAGGTTGAGATCAACATTCCATTGTTGGATGCAATCAAGCAAATTCCACGTTATGCCAAGTTTCTCAAGGAGTTGTGCACCAACAAGAGGAGGTTAAGAACTGAAGAAAAAAATCGAGTTGGAGAGAACGTGTCAGCGAGTAATACAAAGAAAAATTGCCTCAAAAAATGCAAGGATCCAGGTATGTTTACTATTCCATGTGTGATTGGAGATTATACGCTAGGAAGGGCAATGCTAGATTTAGGAGCATCAATAAATGTTATGCCTCTTTCAATCTATAAATTTTTGAATCTAGGACCTTTACAGGAAACAAGGGTAATAATTCAATTAGCAGATAGGTCTAACGCATATCCTGAAGGTATTATTGAGGATGTTCTGGTTAAAGTCAATGAATTAATTTTTCCTGCAGATTTTTATATCATTGACATGGATGATGATTGTGCTTTAAATTCAACTCATATATTGTTAGGTAGACCATTCATGAAAACAGCCAGGACTAAGATTGATGTGCATAAGGGTACTTTATCTTTTGAGTTTGATGGGGAAATAGTAACGCTTTAATATTTTTTGATGCTATGAAATATCCCTCGATGAATTTGAATCTGTTTTTCATATTGATGTTATTGACCCCATTGTGCAAGATGATTTTGAGCTGAATCTTATGAAGGATAAGTTGAACTTAGTGTTGCAACAGAGCAAGACCGATAAGGATGCAAGGAGAGAAATTGATGAAGACATGAAAGAAGCAATAATGTCCTTACACTCATTGCCTATAATGCCTAACATGTGGACTAGCTTACCCTGTTGAATTACCAAGTTCACATGTTAAAGATCTACCTTCCATTGTGCAACCACCAAGTCGGAGTTAAAAAATGTTGCCCACACATTTGAAGTATGTGTACTTAGGAGAGGATGAAACATTGCCAGCCATTATTGCAAATGATTTAACCGAAGTTCATGAGGAAAAAATTATTAAGGGTTTTGAGGGAACACAAGACAAAGAATTGGTTGGACATTGGCGGACATTAAAGGGATCAACCTCTACACTTTGTATGCACAGTAATTTTCCTCAACGGTGATGCCAAACCCGTGAGGGAACCTCAGCAGAAACTGAATCCAGCAATGAAGGAGGTTGTTATGAAAGGAAATTTTGAAGTTATTGGACCAAGGGATTATCTATCCAATATCCGATAGTCCATGGGTAAGTCCCGGTGCATGTAGTTCCCAAGAAGATCGGGTCTAACTCTTGTTCCCCAACGAACAAAACGAACTTATCCCCATGAGAGTGCAGAATGGGTGGAGAATGTGTATTGATTTCAGGAAAGTTGAATGCTCACACAAGAAAGGATCACTTCCCAATTCCTTTCATAGATGAAATGCTTGAAAGACTAGCGTGTAAGTCATTTTTTCTGCTTTCTTAGATGGATTTTCTGGTTACTATCAAATAATTGTAGCTCAAGAAGACCAAGAAAAGACAACTTTTACTTGTCCATTTGGAACATTTGCTTACCGACGTATGCCTTTTGGATTGTGCAATGCCCCGGTACATTTCAAAGATGTATGATGAGCATTTTTTTCTCGACTTGATTGAAAATTGCATTGAAATTTTTATGGATGACTTTACTCGTTTATGGCAATTCTTTTTGATCAATGTTTAGATCACTTAACTAAGGTTTTGAAGAGATGTATTAGCACAAACTTGGTTTTAAACTATGAAAAAATGTCATTTCATGGTCCAAAGAAGGGATAGTTTTGGGTCATGTGGTTTCGGCTAGAGGTATTGAGGTTGACAAAGCAAAAGTTGATTTGATTACAAGTTTACCCCTATCCTACTAATGTTAAGGAAATTCGTAGTTTTCTTGGTCATGCAGGTTTCTATAGGCGATTCATCAAGGATTTCTCAAGATTGCACAACCATTGTCTCAACTTTTGCAAAAGGACATGCCTTTCAACTTTGAAGCAAATTGCGGGATAGCATTTGACAAATTGAAAGGAGCTCCTCACCTCGGCACCAATCATACAACCACCAAATTGGGAGATGCCCTTTGAAATCATGTGTGATGCAAGTAAACCTTGCAATAGGAGTCGTACTTGGCCAACGTAAATGGAAAGAAAAGCCATGTTATTTGCTATGCTTCGAGGACACTAAACTCGACTCAATGCAATTATTCAACAACGAAAAAAAGAGCTTTTAGCTATTGTGTTTGCCTTGGACAAATTTAGATCATATTTGTTAGGATCTAAAGTGATTGTTTTCTCAGATCATGCAGCTCTTAAGTACTTATTATCAAAGAAAGAATCCAAACCAAGGCTTATATGCTGGATTTTGTTGTTGCAAGAGTTTGATTTGGAAATCAAGGATAAAAAAAGGAGTCGACAATTCGAAAGTGCGACCATTTGAGCAGTAATTGTGAATGAGGAAGATATGCTACCAATTGTCGAGACATTCCCCCGATGAGCAACTATTGCATTTACAAGGTAAGGAACCATGGTATGCTCGACATTGTTAATTTTTTTGGTTACGTGAATCTTACCTCATGAATTAAAAAAAGCGAAAAAAGGACAAAATAAAGAATGACTCTAAGTATTACATATGGGATGAGCCATATCTTTGGAAATTAGGTTCAGATCAAGTTATTCAAGATGTGTACCAAATGATGAAATTTATTCCATTCTTACTTATTGTCATAATTATGCATGTGGTGGACATTTTGGACCCAAAAAGAACAACTTTAGAAAAAATTTTAGACAAATGGGTTTTATTGGGAAACTCTTTTTAAAGATGCCTACCAATTTTGTAAGAGTTGTGAAAAAATGTCAAAAGATGGGTAACCTATCCCCAGTAGGAATGAAATGCCACAAAATCCTATTTTATATTGTGAAATTTTTTTTGATGTACGGGGCATGGATTTTATGGGACCTTTCCCTGGTTCTTTTGGTTTTGTTTACATTCTACTTGTTGTGGATTATGTGTCGAAATGGGTAGAAGCAAAAGCTACCTATACTAACGATTCTAAAGTTGTTGTAGGATTTCTCAAGTCTAATATTTTTTTAGTAGGTTTGGAATTCCGAGAGCAATAATAAGTGATCAAGGTACCCATTTTTGCAACCGAACTGTGGAAGCATTGATGCAAAAATATGGAGTCCACCACCGAGTAGCCACAACTTATCATCCACAAACCAATGGACAAGCGAAGTTTCAAATCGGGAAATTAAGAATATCCTTGAGAAGACAAGTGAGCCCCCAACCGAAAAAGATTGGAGTCTACGCTTTGGAAGATGCACTCGTGGGCATACCGTAACAACATACAAAACTCCAATTGGAATGTCACCATATAGGTTGGTATTCGTAAGTTGTGTCATTTACCTGTTGCCATTCAACATCGTGCTTTATTGAGCGATGAAGCAATGTAACTTGGATGCTAAAGAAGCCGGAGTAGAAAGAAAGTTACAACCGCAGGAGTTGGAGGAGATTCGGTTGGAAGCTTATGATAATGCATTGTTGTACAAGGAGAGAACAAAGTACCTTCATGATAAGTCGCTGCTCCAAAACAATTTTCCATTGGTCGAAGGTATTACTTTTAACTCCAGTGTTGAAATTCATGCCAGTAAGTTAAGATCTAGATGGATTGGACCATTTGTTGTAGTGAATATTTTTTCCAAATGGTGTTATTGAAATTCAGAGTTTGGAAACTAACAAGATTTTTTAAGGTGAATGGTCATAGACTTAAGCCTTATATTGATGATTTTGATGGCACTAATGTGAAGGAGATGCAATTGGTCAGTCCAATTTACCAAGATTAATGTTGCAAAGGACTTTGTCTAGCCAAAGACAATAAAAAAAAGGCGCTTTTGGGAGGTAACCCTAACCGTGGTGGTGCACCACAATGAATAAAGATTTCTTTTTCGTTGGATTCCTTTTATCGTTTTTCCATCTTTATATTTAATATGATTTTAATTTGTTTTTTCCTCACCATTCTCTCAGCATGTGTTTTGATCCAGCTTTGCCACTCGACCAAATATGCAAAGAAATGCTCCAATCGAAATGTTAGTAATACAAAGAGTAATCGTAGGCGTTTTCTCTTTTCCCTTCTTGGTGAATTTCTGAATTTACTTGCACACATTGAGGTCAATGTCCATTTTTAGTGTGGGGGTGCATTCCTTAAATCCAATATTTTTTGAGAAAAAAAAATCGTCTCCAATATTTTTGAAAAACCTCGAGCAAATTTTTTTTGTTTTGGTATGTTTTGTTTTGAATGTTAATGTCATGAACGACTTTTCAGCTTGAACTCAAGAAAAAATCATAACATGATTGAATGATGAACTTGCTTCTTAAAGGTTGTTTAGTCAAGCTGATATTATTTGGAAGAAAAGTAATCGAATGTGATAGACACTAGCCTCGTGAGATTTTTGAGCCCTAATGATCAAAACATCCATATCGATCTCTATTTTCCTTTCATGTGTGATGTTCTTCCATTTGTTTTGTTTCTCTAGAACTTGCCATGATTCTTTTCGAGACCACATTGATACATGCATGCATAAACATGATTAAGGCATTCTTTGTTATATGCCACATAAAAGCCTATCAACCCACCTTTGAATTAATATTCCCATTGCTGAACCCTTTTGAGTCGATGACCCTTTTTCCTTGATAAACCCACATTACAAGCCTTACCATTTATCTCACCCAAGTCAGTAGGGACCAAAGTGGAGTATAATTCATAATTATAAGAGCATGAGACTACTCGGAAAGTTGGGAGAGTTTTGAAAGGTGATGGGATATGGTAGGAAATGCCATAGATTGTTACTCTAAAGTACTTTCAAGTATATTATTGAAAAGATTAGTTCTATTGGTTGCTTCATCCCTTGATGACACATTGATATATATTAAATCATGGGATGGAGCAAAGGAATGAAGAAAAATGTGGAAATTATAAGAATCCATGACAAAAAGCTAAGCTTTCGCTTGATAGCAACTATTTGTTCTTATCATTGATTCCTCGACAAATTCTAATAAGAGGTCAACGATCGTCCCTTAAGTGGAGTGCAAATGTTTTTTGTGAGTGATAAATTATCCAACAACAAAGGATAAAGTGGGTTTGATATCTTTAAGTTTAAAGAAGGGATGGATGGAGTATTTGAGGTTTCGTGTTCAAATTGAGGGTACTTTACTCCATTGGTCTCAATGGCTTTTAAACTACTTTACCAAATAAATTTCCTACCTTAAACCGAGCCCCATTACAACCCTTCCAAGACCTTATGATTTATGTAATGCATGTAATCTAGGTGGTGGAGAGTGAGATGATTTAGCAAGCTTATGGTAGATAACTTACATTGGAAGAAATTTGAGAGAAACACTAACCCTATCAAACACGTGAGAATGGAGTGATTATTTCTATGAGGTCTATGCATTCGGGTTATTTTATTTTCAAATAAAAAAAATGCTTGCTAAGCATTTCTTTTAAGTTGTGTAGATTGTTGTTCATGAAATATTATGGTAATTTAAGAGTTTGATTGTTCTTAGTTGATGGCATTGCATTTTCTTTTCGAAAAAAAATAGATTTGAATCTTGCCCGAGGGCATGCAAAAGCTAAGTGTGGGGGAATTTGACAAGTGCAAAAATACACATCTATTTGTATTCCTTTTCATTATGCTTTTCAACATCTTTCAAGCTTATTTCAACATATTGAAAGTTATTTTATGGGTTTGACATGTTAAAGAGACTTTGTGGATTACTTGCTATAAAATAGGAAATTTTGCACTTTTATATTCACGGACCTTGTTGCATGTTTCAGGTTTTAATTCCTAAAGAGGAGTTTCAAAATTGGAAATATAGATATCAAGCTTGCTGAAAAGTATTGTGGCAGAAATTCAATGCAGATTTGGGCATCCAATTGGAACAACAACGTCAAACTGGACTCTGTTACGCACACCAACACTGAACTGGGCATATCTGGAGCATACGATGTCCAAATCAAGTGATTCAAAAGCCCAAATTCATACTACACATTTAGGGCTACAACTTTCATGAAGAGACCGAAGTCAGGAAAAATCATCTACATCACGAAAATACTGGTGCAATCTGGATGACGGGATATGCTTCCCAATTTGTCAAAGATTAGAGAGATTTTCTCTACAACACTTATCTCCTATTCTTTTAGCTTGAGTGACACCATTAGGTTAGGACTCTTCCAGAATAAAAGGGAAGATACATGCAAGCAAGGGACTCTTGACTCTTTCTCCATCAATTTTTCAGTATTGGCAAAACGAACCTAAAAGGCATGAGCGACTGATTCACTTTCTTGGTTCAAAGGGGATAGCATCCATCTTCATTATTGGTTGTGAGAAGTAACATTTCCATTGTAATCCTTACACTTTCAAGTATTTATTTATCTTTTTCCAGAATTTAAGCTATTGATTTCGATTCATGCTTATGGAATTGGTTTGATATGGTTTATATGCTTTCTATGTTTCTTTCAATCGTAATTGTTGTGGGGAACAAGAATAAGCAAGTAAATTAATTTGATTGTCTTATCTATCACATTAATTTATTTAGGATGAATAGGACGAGTATATGTTCAAGCTTTTTGAATGTTAGCTAGGAATAAATTGCAGATCTTGATCTTAAAGCTACCGATGAGTGAAGAAAGATTGCTTCTCAATACTTAATTTGCTTGACGATAAAGGAACTAATTAGAAGTTTATTCGATTAGTTTAGCATGCCTCTAGGGTTTTCCCTTAGCTTTAATGGAAGCCTAATTTATTTGCTTGTTGTGAAAGGATATTAATTTAACTTCTATGATCAACCGATTTGTAAGATTGGAGGAATCACTCCCTTTGAACCGAGTTGCCAACATCTTGATTAACCTTCGTTAAGACTTAGCACTTTTATTTATTTAATTCTTGCTGATTCAAACCACCTCCTTCTTTTGAATTTGGTATTTGTAGGAAAATAAATCAA